>CM035422.1:92118575-92158575 GCA_020310875.1 Ceratopteris richardii
ACGGAATCAAATAGAACTGGAGAAGCCCTGTTAACTCTGAAAAGTTGGAAAAGGGCACTTTTGAGAGCCCTATAACTAAAAAACGATGATGAATTAGCTTAAGCTTGTGAGAGACACTTTTATTCAAGTTTGCAATCTCCACAATAGTGTCTGAGATGACCTAAGTCCAAATCCGCCTCCAAATGCCACTTTTGAGCCTTGCAAGTTTCAAAATTCTAGTCCCTCTTCAAAAATTTTGGGCTCTTCATTGCCTATCATTTGGGTTTTTCATTTTCTATCTTGATTTTTGTTTTTATCATGATTCCTGCAAATACGTACTTGAAAAGTAGAGGAGGTCCTATGATAAATCTTCCACATAGCACTACAACATATCGAGGGTATACCGAGGCTACTACCGAGGCAAATGAACGGGAGGGATTTCTTCACGACCTCGGTGTAGCAGTCGGTACAGGCATCGGAAAGAAAGCGTCGGTATGGCACTGGTATAAGCGTCGGTATAGGCATCCGAAATACCGACGCTTATACCGACGTCAGTACCGATGCATATACCGATGGCCCGCTGGGTGTACCGGCACATATACTGACGACCATACTGGAGCTACCGACGCGTATACCGAGGACCATACCTACACAAATTTTTTTGGGCAGAGTGTGTGGTCTTTTGCTACAGCATGATGTTGTTTAGCAAAAGACAATACACTCTGCCCAACTGAGTAGATGTGTTATGTACTCTAATGGCAACCAAAACATAAACTTATATGAGTAAAAATGAACAATGATTCATGTACAGAAAGTCGTATATTCCATAAATGAAAAATGTACAAAAGTGTGGCAAAGAACTTCCATATAGGAATGGAATAGAAAATTATGGTACATCATTTCCACATAGGAGTGTAACACAAAATTGTGGCAATGTGACAAAACACTTCCATCTAGGAATCGAATACAAAATTGTGGTTCATGATTGTTGTATGCGAGTGTGATACAAAATTGTGGCATTGATCAAAATATTTACACCTACAATCCTGCAACAAAACATATGTATAAAATAAGACCAATTAACATGACATTTATAAACAAAAACTAAAAACACGAAACCAAGATATAACTTTACCTAATCAAGAATATTCTCCCATGAGATGATTGGACCGCATCCCTCTAAGTCTTGTAACAGTGCAGTCAATCCATGTCGATATCCATATGATTCTTCAGTTCGCATTGGAGGAAGACCCACTCCCAACTCCTATAGTAAATATGAAAACTGTTAGATGAATATACATAATATACTTAACACAAACAACTTCAATAATTAACATCATACTTATAAATTGGTAGCGCATACTGTCGTATCCGCCGCTAGCTAAATGCGACGTTCCGATCGTATCTAAACGAGTGGCTGCCGCATCTCTCTGTTGCCGATACCGATCAGGAGTATGTTTATGCTCATCCTGAATCGATTCCCATTCTTCGGCATCTAGCCATACAAGCTCCGGTAAGCCTGCTTTGAAAGCATCGCGAGCTTCCGATCGTTGATGCGACATCACTTCGCGTGCTGTATATTGTATCCATTCGGAACTCACAATAGGATTTCCAGGTGCTAGCCGATACTCTTCATATATACATTGTGTGATATAATTTTTAGAGTCTCTATCCTGTTCGGTCCATTTTAACATTATTGAATGACCGAATTCGATAGAGCAGAGCTGTCATATCCGTTGACGCATTGACTTTCCCGACGCATCTATAACTACAGCTCCATTACATATATTATAGATCTTGGATTCGTGATGATCATGTGCACCCCAAGGTGTACGTGGAGATCCCATCTGATGCATTCAAGTATACATATGCATTCAAGTATACATATGCATATGCATATGCATACATGTATACATATGCATATGCTTGCTTGTATACATACTTGTACATATACATATGCATATGCATGTGTGTATACATATACATATGCATTCATGTATAATATACATATACATATATTCATGTATACATATACATATACATAAATATAAAGTATGTGTGCATATACATATACATATATTCATGTATACATATACATATACAAAAATATAAAGTAGGTATGCATATGCATGCATGTATGTATGCATACATGTATACATATACATATGCATATGCATTCAAGTATACATATGCATATGCATATGCATACATGTATACATATACATATGCATATGCTTGCTTGAATACATACTTGTACATATACATCTACATATGCATGTGTGTATACATATACATATGCATTCATGTATAATATACATATACATATACAAAAAAATAAAGTAGGTATGCATATGCATGCATGTATGTATGCATAAATGTATACATATACATATGCATATGCTTGCTTGTATACATACTTGTACATATACATATGCATATGCATGTGTGTATACATATACATATGCATTCATGTACAATATACATATACATATATTTATGTACACATATACATATACCAAAATATAAAGTATGTGTGCATATACATATACATATATTCATGTATACATATACATATACAAAAATATAAAGTAGGTATGTATATGCATATGCATGCATGTATGTATATGCATGCATGTATGCATATGCATTCATGTATGCATATGCATGCATGCATGTATGTATATGCATTCATGTATGCATATGCATGCATGCATGCATGTATGCATGCATGCATGTATGTATGCATATGCATGCATGCGTGCATGTATATGCATGCATGTATGCATACATATGCATGCATGTATTCATATGCATGCATGTATGCATGTATGTATGCATATGCATTCATGTATGGATATGAATTCATGTATGCATATACATTCATGTATGCATATGCATTCATGTATGCATATGCATTCATGTATGCATATGCATTCATGTATGCATATGCATGCATGCACGTATGCATATGCATTCATGTATGCATCTGCATGCATGCATGCATGTATATGCATTCATGTATCTATATGCATTCATGTATGCATATGCATGCATGCATGTATGTATATGCATTCATGTATGTATATGCATTCATGTATGTATATGCATGCATGCATGTATATATATATATATGCATTCATGTATGTATATGCATGCATGCATGTATGTATATGCATGCATGCATGTATGTATATGCATGCATTCATGTATGTATATGCATTCATGTATGCATATGCATGCATGTATGCATATGCATGCATGTATGCATGGATATATGCATATGCATGCATGTATGCATATGCATGCATGTATGCATATGCATGCATGTATGCATATGCATTCATGTATGCATATGCATGCATTCATGTATGCATATGCATGCATTCATGTATGCATATGCTTTCATGTATGCATATGCATGCATGCATGTATGTATGCATATGCATGCATGCATGTATGTATGCATATGCATGCATGCATGTATGTATGCATATGCATGCATGCATGTATGCATATGCATGCATGCATGTACCCATACATATGCATGCATGTATTCATAGGCATGCATGTATGCATGTATGTATGCATATGCCTGCATGTATGCATATGCATGCATGTATGCATATGCATGCATGCATGTATGTATATGCATTCATGTATGTATATGCATGCATGCATGTATGTATATGCATTCATGTATGTATATGAATGCATGCATGTATGCATATGCATTCATGTATATGCATGTATGTATGCATATGCATGCATGTATGCATATGCATTCGTGTATGCATATGCATGCATGCATGTATGTATATGAATTCATGTATGCATATGCATTCATGTATGCATATGCATTCATGCATGCATATGCATGCATGCATGTATGCATATGCATGCATGCATGTATGCATATGCATGCATGCATGTATGCATGTACATATGCATATGCATGCATGCATGTATGTATGCATATGCATGCATGCATGCATGCATGTATGCATATGCATGCATGCATGTATGCATATGCATGCATTCATGTATGCATATGCATGCATGTATGCATGCATGTATGTATGCATATGCATGCATGTATGCATATGCATTCATGTATGCATATGCATGCATGTATGCATATGCATGTATTCATATGCATGCATGCATGTATGTATGTATGCATATGCATGTATGTATGTATACATATGCATATGCATGCATGTATGTATACATATGCATATGCATGCATGTATGTATACATATGCATGCATGTATTCATATGCATGCATGTATGTATGCATATGCATGCATGCATTCACATGCATTCATGTATGCATATGCATGCATGTATGCATATGCATGTATGTATGCATATGCATATATGTATGCATATGCATATCCCTCTCTTTCTCTCTCTCAAACAAAAATAAAGAGAGAAGATCGATGTTAGAAAACAAAAATATAAAGAAAGATAAAAGAGTGATATATGTCTTACTTAAATTGATGTAATTTTTGAATTAAGGTTGTCAAAATCCACTTGAAGTTCTCCTTCGTTGAATTTCCAAAGATTTAATCTCAAAAATCTCCTGCAAAACTAAAGTGAGAAGATTTTAGAAAAGCCAAAACATTAAAAAAAATCAGAGTGATACAATATGTTCGATTACTTACCAAAGCATCAGATCTATGAAAATAGAGGTGTGTTTAGAGAGAGAGAGAGAGAAAGGGAAGGAGAGGGAAAGAGAGAGAATTGTTTGAATCAAGGCCGGCAAAATCCACTTGAACTTGTTCTTCGTCAAATTTCCAAAGATTTGATGTCGAAATGTCTTGCAAAACCAAACAAAGAACATATTAGTGAAGATAAAACATAGAAAAAGAAAAAATAGTTTGACAATATGTGGGATCTACTTACCAAAACTTCAGATCTAACAAGATAAAAGGTCTGTTTAGAGAGAGAGAGAGAGAGAAGGAGGGAGAGAGAGTGAGAGAGAGAGAGGGAGAGAGAGAGAGATAGTGATAGAGAGGGAGGGAGAGAGAGAGAGAGAGAGGGAAGGGAGGGAGACAGGGAGAGAGAGAGAGAGAGAGAGAGAGAGAGGGAGAGAGAGAGAGGGAGAGGAAAGGGAGGGAGAGAGGGAGAGAGAGGATGACAAACAGAGATCTCTGTTGTTGGCGCGTGCAAACCCAAAAGGAGAAGCTCCAGATTCAAAACGCTCAGAATGACGAATTTCGGGTTCGGGCTCGACTAAAAAGAGAGCATCGGTATGAGCGTCGGTATAAGCGTCGGTAGTTGCGGAAGAATACCGACGCGTATACCGACGCGTATACCGACGCTTATACCGACGCTATCTTTCCGAGGCAAAACAACTGTCCCAAATTCTCCGAGGGGTATACCGACGCTGACATCTGACGGTCGGTACATTGACCGTCGGTATTCCCTCGATATGTTCTAGTGTAGGTATCAAACCCATAATTTATGCTTGCCTACTAAGTGGAACTTAGGTGCATAATTGTATTGACATAGATAAGTGAGGTATGCATGTATTTATGTGTTTACGCATGTCTGTATGTATGTATGTATATATATATATATATATATATATATATATATATATATATATATATATATATATATATATATATATATATATATATAGATAGAGAGAGAGATGTGTGCCTAATTGTATTCACATAGATAAGTGAGGTATGCCTGTATTTATGTGTTTACGCATGTCTGTATGTATCTATATATATATATATATATATATATATATATATATATATATATATATATATATATATATATAGAGAGAGAGAGAGAGAGAGAGAGAGAGAGAAATGTGTGCCTACATATGTATCCATGGAGCTCTCTCTCTCCCTCTCGCTCTCTCTCTCTGTATATGTATATGTATATGTATATATATATATATATATATATATATATATATATATATATATATATATATATATATATATATATATAAAGGTATGTATGTGAGCAACTATCTAAGTATCTTTGCATGCATATATGAAAGAATTAATGTGTGTGTGTGCGTGTATGAATGTATGAATGTATTTATCGATTTATGTGTTTATTTATTTATTTGTTTGTTTATTTTTCCTCTGCATATGTATCTATGCGGGATCGTATATGTGTATGTATGTGTAGGTTTGCATGCATGCATGTAAGCATGTATGCAGGTATGAAAGTATTTTCATGTATTTCAATAGGAATTCCTCAAAGATATGGGCGGGCTTCAATTGCGAAGTTAGGAATTGTCTTGGAGCATGGAACTCAGATAACTTCCCTCTGGCGCATGTTGCTCACATCCTATTTTCCTTACTTTCATCTCTTACGACTTAAAAGAATTCGTATGTTATTGGTTTATCTGAGGTCATAAGTTATCCTTCTGGCGCCTTGACCATATGAAGGTATTATTTCTCTTCATGTCCTTTAGAGAAATTTATTTGTGAAGCTTTTCGTTGCACGGAATATGTGAGGAGCTAAACCTTATCTTTTCAAGTCATTTAGTAACTAACTTGCGCAAGTAGTTGGGGGAACACGTAGCTGCGCAAGTAGTTGGGGTATCAAGACTTAGAGATGCGGAGGCAAAATGATGCACAAACCTGAAATGAAAAAAATTTACATCTACAGTAGCTCTCAGGCTTCTTGAAGATCCTTCTACCTCGATTTGTATAAAGCTGATGGTTGTGAATAGTCTTGTCCTCGTCTACTTTCAGGAGGGTTTATTTTGTTGTTTCTATAATCAGCGTAAATTCATCTGCTCTATCAAATAATTCTTTCTGAAGGACTTGTCAAGAGAGAATGGTAAGAAGAACAACTTTCTACGCGAGATGTTCATCATCCAACAATTATCTTCGTTTTTGTTGTTTCTTATGATTCATGACAATAAGTACTTCAAAAGTAGAGGTGAATGTATGATAAACTCTTCCAATATTCATATTCTCTTTGAATATTTTTCTTTGAAGGACTTGACATTTATAGATACATAGATCTGTCGAGAAAGGATGGTATGAAGAACTAGTCACATGTATGAGAACCACTTTCTATGCGGGATGTTCACCATGCAAAAAGTTATCTTCCTTCTTGTCGTTTCTCATTGTGCATGCGAAGAAATACCTCAAAAAATTCTTATAATAAATTCTTCCCACATTGGTATCAGACCCAACATTTATGCTTGCCTGCTAAGGACAACTCCGGTGCTCCGGTGCATAAGTTTACTCACATAGATAAGGCGGGGAAGGTGTAGCGCGCATGCATATGGGCGTTTCTTCTTCCCGCCTCCCTCTCAAGTTGGATATCAATGGTTTGAGAATGCCTCGAGATTTTAAGAAAAGACTTTTTTAAGGAGAGATGTGGATGCATGCAAAATGCATATTCGACTCAAATGAGGAATCCATAGTTCCACAGAACTGAATACTTTGAAGAGGAATTCGTTACCTCAAAAACCTCATCCCATCATTTTCCATTTATCCAGGCCTGCATAAGTTCAAGTTTTCCGAATCTCAAAGCGCTTAGGGATTCTATTTTTTTACCCATCTTCTGGAGGCTACTTCTTTGTGCTACAAGATTGGATTAAAACGACATTTGGATTCAAACAAAGCTCATTTCTACAGAATGTTCCTAGATAAAAGGAGTTTCGAATTCACAGCAAGATGACAATCACTCAAATTCAACTCTTCAACTCGAACGGTTATAAGAAGTTCTTAAAATTCAACTCTTCAACTCGAACGGTTACTGGTCAACCTTGTTAAGCTTAGCTCATGTTAGAGGATCAGTTATTCATCTAATAGAAGAAAGATATTTTATTGTAGCTTAAGAAAAGGGAGAAAGTTTTCTTATGATTTCCAAATTATACAATCATGTTCTCCTCTTTGAGTACAGTTTTCTTTGTTTTCCATAAGATATTAGTGCATGTCTACAAAGAAATGTTAGCAGTTACAAAGTGAGGTCCGAAATAAAAACTACATGGAATATAAGTACAAGGAGGAAGTTAAAAAAAGGAGATAACAAGAAGACAATCATATGTTAAAGTATAGACCTAAACGATTTAGGAAATTTATCTGCCTATAAAATCTATTACATTGTGAACGAAAGTTTTAGTTTTCATATGTTAAACTTAAGTGTGATCGCAAACACGTGAGTTTGAACAAGGGAAATTCAACTAACTCTTCATATTGTACACATTCTAAACAATTTAAGTGAACATTTCTTATAATCTAAGTGACGCCACCCCAAGGTAAGAAAGAAATTATTTAAAGTTAACAGTATTGTTTTTAATTTCGAAAAATAAGGCTTTTTGCTCTGAGCACTCACAGTCGCACAACGTCTACTTGCAAGTTTACCCTGTGCAAATTCTCAAAAGGGTCAGGAACCTATTCCTTCTTTTTCATGAATAGGCATGAGTCCATGTTGGATGCTAGATCTAAGAGGATTTTTTTTTATTACATCTTTCTTCCTTGAGGTACATGTTCATCATCTTTGGGAATCATGTTTTTTCAGGTTTTGCATCTAGTTTTATTCAATCAAATAGCATTCTATATTTTAAAGCTTTCCTCAAAGCATTCCCCACATTATACTTCATGTGCGTGCAGTTTCTCAACCCCTCCAAAATAAGTAAACAAAATTCGTATAAAAAATGCACAAATGCTTTGAGATTCGGAAAACTTGAGCTTATGAATGCTTTGGATAAGTAGAAAATTCCTTATCGAAGTATTCAGTTCTATGGAACTTTTAACCCCTCGTTTGAGTCAAAGATCTATTCTGCATGCATGGACATCTCTCCTTACAAAATTCTTCTCGTAAATCCGTTAAGTACCAGCTTAAAACTAGAGGTTTCGAAAAACATTTTAAAATATGTACCTAAAATATTTTATTGGTTATGGAGAGATGTTGTCTTGCTTGACAAAAGTGTATGATAAGATTCCACATTGTCGGTCCTTTCCATACAAGATGTTTCTGTATCGGATATTGAAGCATAAATAGATGTTTCTATCTTGAGAGAGAGGAGGGAAGAAGAAACGCCCACACTTATCTATGTGAATAAACTTATACACTGGAGTTGTCGTAAGCAGGCAAGCATAAATATTGCATCGGATACGCTTGTTGGAAAAATCTAGCAGAGGATCTCGACTACTTTTCAAGTACTTAATCCGCATGATTCATGGGATCCGACTAAAAACAAGATAACTGTTGGATGGTGAACATCCCGCGTAGAAAATTGTTCTCAGCCATATGACTACTTCTTCTTACTATACTGACTCGACATATATATAAATCTCCAAATCTCAAATCTCATGTCCTTCAAAGAGAGTTATTTCATAATGGAGATATATGTAAATTGAGTATAGAAATAACAAAATGGGCCCTGCTGATAGTGGACAAGCACAAGACTATTTACAACCATCCCCTTTATATACATGGAGATAGCAAGCTCTTGAAGGCGCCCAAAGGCTAGTGTAGCTATAAAAAATAGCTCATTTTAGGTTTGTGCATCATTTTGCCTCCGGATTGTTGGGGATGTAAGGATCATGTGAGCTTACCCCCATATTCATATATATACATCATATATAGAGCATTGCCTCAAGAGAGATCATTGGGTTTTGAAGCTCCCACGCATATGTGCACGTCTCTCCTCTCTTCTCTCTCCCTCTATCTCCTCCTTGGTTCTCTTGTTCTGCACACCAAAGCCCTTCATTGGTATCAGAGCATTGTTGAAGGCTTGTGTGCAAGAAGCTTCAATGGAAGCTTAGGTCACAAGAGGTGAAAGTGCAGGTCGGCATCTTTTAATAGAAGTTCAGTATTTTGGCCATAACTTGAGCTACAAATCTCCGATTTATGGGTTTTAAAATTCTACTCATAGCTAACACAGAGATATACAATGAGATAGAAGGAGGAAAAACCTGGTTCCAACTTCTAGGGTATGAAAAATTCAAAAGTGTAGACTGATGTAGAAGACAAATCTACAATCACTTAGATAGTAGGTAAGTGTTTTGGCTATAAGTTGAGTCCTACAAATCGGAATGAGACGATTGAACTTGCTATATGTAGCTTGGAATAGCCTCTACAATGTTGTAGAAGAACATAGGCCAAGCTCTAAGTGCAAGGTCACCGAAATTGCAGAATATAGAGCAACAATGTTGTAAGTGAAGGTGAAATTGACAACTGATGCTTGTTTTGTGCATATTTTGAGCTACACACCTCCGATTGAAGTGTACTTTATCTCTTTACATAGCTAAGAATAAGTTCTTGATGGTTGTTGAAGACCAAAAGTTCAGAGTCAGAGGTTATCACCTCTAAAATAACAAAATATAGAGAAGCATATTTTTGCCATAAGAACCCTAATTGCTCTTGGAGGTGGATTTAGAACTTCTTCAAGAGAGATTTTTTGGTGTGCAAGCTCTTATTTTCACAGCTTCATGGCATTGCACATGTATGATCACTATGATAGCTCCTCCATATGAGAGCAAAGCATGATCTTGGCACGTGTTTGACATGTAAGATGACATTTCGGTATACCTTCTTTTCGAGGTTAATGTTGCCATGATTTCCATCATGGATGTATTGTGGCATTGTGGTTTATATCCTGCTTATGCCACTTAGTTACGGATTTAGTTACTGGTTGCAAACAATTCTATGAGAGTTGGTTGTGGATCTTAGGTTGTACTGGTATCTTTGTTTTCTTTGCAGGTACATGATCTAGATTGGAGCCTCAGTTACACATTCGTTTGTCATCGTTATTAGCATTTGTTCATTGATTGATATGTATTTGCTAGTGTGATTCTTGACATATGTGGATGGTGATTTCCACATGGTTTATTTGGTTCAGATTCCATTTACAGAGGAGATGTTGTCAAAATTTTGATAGCTTTTATGCTAGAAGAGAGCTCTAGTGGATCTTGAAGCTTGTGTGATAGCTTTGGATCATTGATTATATCCATTCACTTGGACTTGGTCACACATTGTTTGTGATAGGTTGGACCATCTTGCAAGATTTATTCTTTAGTGGAAGTTGTATCACCATTGTGTTAGCATGTATTTCCATTAGTTTTTGGCATTTATATTTGCCATTATCTTTGGTTGGATAAGTGACAAGAGGTGACATGTTATTCATTGTGCTTTTGATATTGGTTATCTTGTTTGATTGTTCAATTTATAGGGGATACTCTATCAAATGTTTCCAGGATTCTTTCATATCTACTTAGTCACTTTGGAGACTTGGTGAGCAGGCTCATGCTCATGGTTTTATGTGCATGCTAGATGCATAGTTATGTAATAGGTGGCTCACATGGTTTCTTCTCCAATGATACAGTTATGATGTGAGTTATGCATATGGATATGCACGTGTCATCCTACTCAGGATAGAGTATTGTTTCTAGTCTTTTGTTACATGGCTAATCCCTTGGATTGCCGACATTGTGTCTTCTTCGTTTGATGGCACTGACTTTTCCAGATGGAAAGCTCAGATGTGGCGTACATTGGTTCATGCAGGGTTACACATGTATGTGCATAGAGTTGTACAGAGTCCTCGTGACATGCGTGACCATGCATGGATGGATATGGATGCATTGGCTACCTCCACTATCTCGTTACAGCTTGTGGATTCTATATATGAGTCTGTTATGTATGAGGAGATGAGTAGTGCATTATGATAGAGACTAGATGATATGTATGTGAGTCCATTGACTCATGTGAGACATAGATCACATCGATGACTTCGATGTTGGCATTTTGTTTATGAGGGTCATATTTGAGAATGTTGCTTCAGGTGGATGCGACAATGACGTCAAAGATATGCACATGATATAGGTCAGGTAGTGGTTTCAGGAGATTCTATGGCAGTTGATTATGCTACTAATGGTGATATCACTTTCTACTATGATTCATCTCATGATTCTTCTTGTTCATTGGATGGCATACATATGGCTTGGTTTCTTGATGCATTATCGAGTTTTCATGTTACTCCACATCAAAGAGTGGTTTTGTCGATTCTCAAGTGAGAGTTATGGATGTGTGCACATGCCTGATGGTAGGACATATGACATTGAGGGTACAGGAGATGTATGCCTTATGCTACCTATTGGAGCATCACTTATACTCAGACACGTACGCTATGTGCCTTCATTCCCTATGACCTTGATTTCAGTTAACCAGTTACAGGAGAGTAGATGTTATGCATTTCTTGGTGAGCATCATTTTTAGTTGCAGTTGGGACAACTTATGCTTGTCAAAGGTGCTACTATTGGGCACATGTATCCAGTGCAAGTACTTCATGTGAGAAACAGTCTTCTCTTAGTGGGAGTTCAGCCTTATGTGCAATGTGAGACTCGCCATGTCTCATTTTGTCTACTCACACATAGGTCTATTGACATTGATGATGCACATGTATGGTACAATTCAGATGCTCAGATGGATCCACATGTACATGTTTTGGATGTTCATGATGCTTACACAGAGCTTGCTTTTTTTTTTTATCATAGGGATGCTCATATGGAGCACACTTTGGATGATCAGTTGAGTGCTTTAGAGCATGATGTGGATGCTCATGCAGAGCATTGTGATGATACACAGTTAGAGTCTGATGCTCTGTTTGATCTTGGTGTTGATGTTGTGCAGTTAGCTCATGTGGAGCATGATGATACACTTGGTGTGGTAGAGAACGATTACCCTTATGATACACAGTGTATGCTAGAGCATACTAGCTCTCAGGGTGCAGAGCTAGACACATCCTTGGTGGAGAGGATGGTTGATCTAGATGTTGATGAGTCAACGATCATGCAGTCATTCTTGGATTCACTCATGCCATATGTTGACAGAGATATATCAGGACATGCTGGTATTGATGATGGTGATTTGGATGCCTTGGATACATGCATAAATGAAATACTTAGGTAAGCCAGGATAGCACATGTTTTGTCAGCTAACGAGAGTTTGATGTACGAGTTGTTATGCTCGAGACTAGAAATTGCAATTGCTATTGGAGCATTTGCACTTCGAGTTGTGAGTCATTTGACGATTGACACAGGAAAAGTGCGAGTGGGAGCTTTGCAAGAACTTCATCAGTTCTTGCATCAGTAAGATGTGAGCTCGATTCTCATCGATATAAGTCTAGAGCAGTTTGAGCTGCATGGATACACCTTATTCGAGGCAGTTGGTGTAGGCTGATATGTATGAGTTGAGATTCAGACTCTTTCTGTACATTATTGTATAGTCCTACATCACTCGTTGTATATTTTACCACTTATGATCACATTGACCCTTAAGTGGGAGATTGTTGGGGATGTAAGGGTCATGTGACCTTACCCCCATATTAATATATATACATCAGATATAGAGAATTGCCTCAAGAGAGATCATTATGTGGGTTCAAAGCTCCCACGCATATGCGCACATCTCTCCTCTCTTCTGTCTCCCTCCATATCCTCCTTGCTCCTCTTGTTCTGCACACCAAAACTCTTCTAGATTCTAAGTGCTCAACAAAACTTGAAGAAGATCTTGGAGGAAATGTTCTCACACAATCGGAGGAGGTGTGCTCTATATCAGGAGATCTTGGAGGAGTATGTGTCAGCCAGTTGTTTAGTTACTATGAGTAAAACGTCTATGTCTATTCCCACTTATTAGTTCAAAAATTTGTTAGTTAGGGATAATCAAAACTCGGCTTTATTGTAAAACACTTCTAAATTGTTCATATTCTCCATATTCTCATACACACTCTTCATACCTCTTAGGCACACAATTTCTTGCACCTACTTCCTATTTTTGCCTAGTTTTTTATATTAAGGTGTGTCTGCCAAGGGTCACGTGTTGGAAGATCTTGTAAACCTATGATTCATTGTTAGTGAGGCCCACCCCACTTCCAACATTATTCATTCTAAGAATTATCACTATAATTTAAAACAAAAATTTCACAACAAATTAGTTCATTATCATATCATGTCTAGAATGCCCAAACCACCTTGACCCTTTTGGTTGATGTAAGTAGCCTTCTTAATTTTGGGGACAACCCTTCTATTAGGGTCTCTCTTCCAAAGATTTTTTTTTCCAAATTCTTTCAAATTTGAGAATTCGATGTTCCTTTGGTCTCATGTAAACGAGATTAAATGATTGAAGAAGAAAGGAACATGTTAACTGTAAGACAATAGTTACACAATATAACACAGGAGTAGTAGCAGAGAAGATAACAGATATAAGAGAATATCAACAATTTTCTACTAACAACAAGTACAAAGATGATGGCGTTGTCCACCTGTGTGCTCTCAAGGTAGTGCTTAAATGGTGATCTAAATAGATAGGGAGATACAAGGTAGAGGCACGCTAGCTCAATTTGATATCTCAGGAAGTGTAGAAGTCATGTATATATAGGATCATGGGTGGCCTTCCATGGACGGCTATAAATAGCTGGTAGAGCGTAGGCGGCCAACACCCGTGTAATTGCCATACACGGCTTAGGCCAGTTGAACCGACCTAACAAATATAAATGATTTCTGACTTCGAAAGGGAATATTCCATGGAATATTCCCTTTAATGTTGCGCCTGGGCACTACCCACGGACCCCACAACTGGGGACCCTGGTAACTCCCTTTCCTTACAATACCTTACATGGTTCAATATGACCTTCATCCAACATGCAAGTTGGGATTCTCATCAATTGGTTAATGCATGCTTGGCTTCTCCTCATAATGGGGGCCTTACAAAATGTGCATACAATCATGATGGGTACACATTGATCATATACTAACACCCCCCTCAATGTTTACAGATGACAAATCAAGTAGGTTTCGATCCTATGCACATCTGTTGAAGATGCCATTTGAGATGCTCTCTTCCAAGTGCTTTAGTGAATATGTCAGCACAATTTGCCTCTCTTGGGAAATAATCTAGCTCCACAATTTCATCTTCAATTACCTTACGAATGTAATGGTACTGTACTTCTATGTGCTTGGTGCGAGCATGAAATACTGGGGTCTTTGCAATAGGCATACAACTTTGATAATCACACTTGAGTACAGTAGCCATATTTGATGGAAAGCCTAGATTTGCAAGAATTCTCCTTAACCAGATTCCCTCACAAGAAGCAAAACAAGCTGCTTTGTACTCTACTTCAGTGGAGGAGAGTGAGAGAGTTGGTTGCTTCCTACTTATCCAATGAAATATTCCTGAACCAAGTGAGAAACAATATCCTAAAACTGATTTTCTAGAATCATAATCTCTTGCTCAATGTGAATCACAATATCCTTGGAGTGTATCACCTATGGTATAAAAAATACCAAAATCCAAGGTTCCTGGAATGTACCTTAGAATTTGCATTCTAGTATTCCAATGACTCTCCTTAGCTTTGTTGAAAAATCTACTTAACATTCCAACAGCCTAGCAAATTTCTAGTCTAGTGTTGCATAGAAAAATAAGACTTCAAACGAGCTTCCTATACTTCTTAGCATCTACACCAGGCACGTTACCATCCATAGATAGCTTATGATTTAGCTCCATAGGTGTGCTAGTTGATTTGCAGTCCATCATTCCAAATGCCTTGAGAATTTCTTTGGCATATTTTTGCTGTGAGATGAAAATGCGATCCTTCCTTTGCCATACTTCAATTCCCTGACAAAAATGGAGTAGACCTAAGTTTGTCATTTCAAACTCAGTTCTCAAGCTATGAGTTCTTGATGATCTCTTGTAATGATCAAATCATCTACATATACAATGAAAACAACTAGCTTGCTATCCCTTTTCATTACATACAAGTTAGCATTAGAGGTACTTCTTTCAAAACCCATATTTTTGAAGAAATTATCTATCTGTTGGTACCAAGCCCATTGAGCTTGCTTAAGTCCATAGAAAGCTCTGTTCAACCTGCTTTATTTTCTGAATTTGGCACCTCAAAACCTGCTCGTTGAGATACATATACCTTTTCCTTGAGCTGACCATTCAAAAATCTAGATTTCACATCCATCTTGAAAATAGGCCAGGCCTTTTGTGCAGCTACTGCAAGTACCACCCGAATAGTTGTCATGGGTGTTGTTCGTGCAAAAGTTTCTTGAACATCAAATCCTTCAATCTGTGAAAAACCCTATGCAAGTAATCTTGACTTATACTTTTTTAATGTACCATCTGCTTTATTCTTAGCTTTCCAAATCAATCTAGTATCTATTACCTTCTTCTTTGGCAGCAAGTCGACTAGATCCCATGTATCATTTTTGAGTATACTATCATACTCAGACTGCAGTGCCGCTCTCCAACTTGGATCATCAAGAGCTTCTTCAATAGTGCAAGGTTCCTTTATCGAGCCCATGATATCTGCCATTAGAGCCATGTTAACAATGTGTTTATAGGCTCTTCTTTGCTCCTCTATTCTCTTTGATCTTCGTAATCCATCTGAGGATGATTTTGGTACATCTACATGTGGATTGTGATCATCAAAGAACTATTGTGCCCACTTTGGTAGTGGCTTACGCTATGTACCTACAACTCATTGGCTTTTTATTGAGGAAATTTCTCCATCAGATGTTTCCTCCTCCTCAACTTTAACCTGTCTTTTGATAGGCACAAGGTGAGATATTTCTTCGTTTGATGAGATAGTAGATTTACCTTTATCTTCTACTAAGTGTGGTTGCTCATCAAACAACACATCTCGGCTCACAAAAATCTTCCTTTCCTCAGGATCGCACAACCTGTATGCTTTATACTCTTCACAATACCCTAGGAAGAAACACTTTTTGCTTTTTGAATCCAACTTTGATCTTGTTGAATCAGGAATATGTGCATAACAAAAACAACCAAAAATTCTGAAATGCAAAACTGAAGGCTTTTTACCAGAATATGCTTCTTGAGGAGTCATCCGCTTCAGCGCTTTTGTGTAGCTTCGGTTGAGGGTGTAAACTCTTGTATTGACTACTTCTGCCCAAGATGAATCAGGCATGTCTTGAGCCTTTAACATATAATGCGCCATTTCAACTACTGTCCTATTCTTGCGCTCAACAATGCCATTTTGTTGAGGTGTATGAGTTGTGGTAAGTTGCCTTTTCACACCATGCTCCAAATCATTACACAAGATGATGAGCCTATGATCAGAACATAATTCTTTAACTCATTGTATGGCTTTGAAGATGATAATTGCAATGGTATTGAAGATGCAATTGTCCATTTTAGAGATAATAATTATTCTCCAAAATAATGCTTTAAGGCATTGTATGGAATTGCAGATGATCATTGCAATGGTACCGAGGATGTAGATATTAACCTTAGAGAGAATAGTTATTCTCATGCTATTGATATTCCACATTGTTCTAGTGATATATGAGTTTCTTCTCCTCTTCAAATGGAATATGGTCACCAAGAGGATTTTCGTATGGGAAATAGTGAGTGTACATATTTCAAAGTGAGTAGGAAAAAAAGGAGTTACATCCACAAGGTGAGAGTGCATAATAGAAAGAGTACTACATTGTCTCTTAATAAGAAATGCATATTTGAAAGCATTTAGATGATCTCGATGAATCATTATTGTGAATAGAGATGTTTTCAACTAGAAAATAGAGCTAAATTAATGCATGCAATGTTAAATATTTGGGGACAGATCTATCGAGATAGATGCAAATATGTATTGCATTGCATGAATATGGTCTACAAACATAAAAGGTGAACTAAAGACACTCGTACTTGGGTTTTCATTTTATGATTGATCCAAAAGATGTATGAACAAAGTCATAGTATTTAATTAATGGTATTTGGAAAGGTTCATTGTATAGGCCATGGGGAAATTTTTTACTTGGTTAGAAGGTATCCATTCATGCAAATAATGGGATACTTAGAAAAAGTACCAAACATGTAGAAATAGCAAAAGATTTGATACGTGATTTCATTGATAACAATGTAGATAAAAACCACATAAGTTGATGAAATGTATGGATGGCTGTTAAGAAACACAAAGAGTGCTTCCATCACATTATAAACAAGTGGATATTCTAAGAGAGGTAAATATGACATTAGAGAGTTTGGGATATAATAAATTATTTCAACCAACATTTTTGAGATTGTGGAATAGAGAATTTAGAACAATGTCTTTATCAAAGTCAAGTACCTTTTCAAAATGGGACTTTTGTACAAGATTAAAAGCAAAATTACAATCTATAAAAAACCATGAAGAATATGCAAGATATTTAGCAAAAAGAAAATCTCACATTGTATGATAAATAAGTTTTAGAAATCTATACTATGCTTGGTGACTTTCATCAGAATTGTATCTAGATAAATATTTGTGCATTATTCATGATAAATTGGATAAAAGTGAAAACTATATACCACATGTTAAATCGATTCAAAAATATCTTAATGGCATTGAAAGATTATTGATATCTTTAACAGGAATGCTTTCTCATCAACATGGAAAATGTGCTTATGGTCATTTTGCTTTAGGGTTATGGCTTGAGGATCCAGATTTTATAATTCCATCTATTTCAATGTATTTGAGAAGCTTAGAAAGAAAATATAGTCTATTGTATGTAGATTTAGAAGTAAAGAGTTCTAGTGTGCATTAGAGAAAAAGTTTATTTGATTTTATATTGTCAACTTATGCACTTTATCATCACATGTAAGTGTTAAAGGAGGAAATTTTACATGACAAAGGAACAAAATATAATATCACATGTAAAAATAAAATTGAATCATTCCACAAGTTATTGAGAATAGTTTGTTTGCAACTTGATAATTGTGTTTCAAAAAATAAGAATTGCTACCTCTTAACATACTTATCTTTCTTAGTTGCAAATGGGATATTTGATATTGTGCATCTCGAATTTCTTATTGTTGGACATAAACATGAGGATATTAATTATTCATTGAGTCACTTTTTAGAAAATCTAAGAAAACAACGGAGTTTTGATTTTCCACATTTAATGAGAATTTTCAATGAATTTTGTGGTATGCATCCATTACCTTTTCTTATAAGGAGAGTACCCAATTTAAAAAATTCTCAAAGAATAATTAAATGAGAGAGGTTAGAGTCTTATTGGGAATCCAAAAAACATTGCGATTCCCATTGTACATGTTTCAATGGATACCTTTGATTCAATATAAACTGCATCCAAAAAGTAGTGATTGGTAACTTGCAGAAAGTATATAGTTATGGAAGAAAAATCAAGACCGCATATCAAAGCTCCCTAAAGGATTTCCAAACTTTTTACCACTTAATGATTATGTGAAGGAAAACAAAAGGTTCATGGAAAGACTTGTTAGATATGTAAATTGTGGAAATACACCTCGAAGAGAATGGAAATAACTCATATTATGGAAAGTGAATTAATCTAGGACTTACTTAGGAAAAACCTTATGGAGGTTTTTAATTTCTCAAATAATATGCAAGGATACTTTTTATCATGATTCTTGCCAAAAAGTGGATGCAAAAAAATTCGAGCTTCAAATATAATGCAAGATAATCCATTTGATAATGAAGATTCAAATGAAAATGATGTATACTTTTGTGGCCGCAAACCAAAGAAAACCTAAATTCCAAAACCACTAACACTGAAGGTAAAACAAAGACAAGGGAAAAGAAATGAACTAATTGAGCTACATCTCAAATGAAGACAATTCCAATTTTTTATTCAATTAGAATATCTTAAATGATATTTATCATATTAAAACATTATTGTTTTTAATGTAACGATGATACTATTTTGCATAATTATGTTACCAATTCAAAATCATTCCTAAGTTATTATTCTATTGTTTCACTCTACCTTTAATTGTTTGCAACCCTCCTATTGCATATCAAGTATTGAAATATTGGATTTTCTCTTGTCCGAAATATGTATGATATCAGAAGTAGGTAGATCCTCTCAAGGGTGCATTTATTTCTATTTCCTTACTTTTCATGCAGGCATTAATGTTGAGTGAATGAATCACCATTAATGTTTTGACTACAAAGTTAGAGTATTGACTACACTGAAGATTATGCTTCAGATTTTGGGTGTCCAAGATGTCCTCTTTGTTTGTTATAGGTTTGATGTTGCTCATCAGTGAATGGGGAGAATTGATATTGTAAATTTGGAAGGGAGTTGAAGCATATGTATTTTTCCAGAATGTTGCTAGCAAAAAAATCACTAGAATCTTCAAAACTTGTGAAGCATTGTGGATACACCTTTTGAATGTAAACATTTTTATAATCAGGAATAAGCATCCAAACCCATTACATTTGATATGATGTTACCTATATGATAACGGAAACTGTATACTAAAAATTAGGCTACTTTAGCAACTTACATTTAGAGAACATTCAATCGAATCTATGTATAATATCAATATTCAATATAAATATTTAAATAACTCCTCACTTTGAAAAGATTTCAATTATTACATAATATGTAATAATTGAATTATATGTTCGTGTGTGTTTGTATGTATAATATCAATATTCATTATAATTGCTTACAGAAGTCACTTTGAATAGATTTCAATTATTACATTATTTGTCTAATTATGAATATTTTTAACGATGTAAGATAATCAATTAGCATTGATTTTATAAGAAGTTCAATCTTCTTTTCTTCTCATAAATTTGACCTCTATTAATATGCTCAATTTTCTATTTTTTCATTTGTCTCATTATTATGCTCAGTCTTGAGTCATAACAATATTCTGCTTCTTATATGGAACTTCAAATTTATTGTGAGGATTCTTTCTTTTCAATGATTATTAGTCTCATCATAGTCAGGAAATAAAATAGTTGAAATGTCAATCCAAAGTTTTGAATGTTTTATAGCTAATTTGAGACTTGGAAGAGGCTCTTGCATAAACTCAAACCATTATTTTTTAAAGGTTGGAATTCTAACAATAAGGACCTTTCCAACAAATATAGTTTTTGATATGTATTACAATATATACACACACATATATATATATATATATATATATATAGATATATATATATATATATATATATATATATATATATATATATATATATATATATATATATATATATATATATATATATATATATATATATATATATATATATACTTTGGAAGAGGCTCCTTGATTTCAAGCCTTAGACTTCTAAATTAGGAAGGGCTTGAACACAATTCTCTTCCAATTTGCAAAATTAGGCCCAAACTAGATTTTGAAGATTTTGTTTCCAACAAGAGGTGAGACTCATATGAACATATTATTTCTCTTCATATCTTTTAGAGAAATCTATTTGTGAAGTTTATCGTTGCAAGAAATATGTGAGGAGCTGAACCTTGTCTTTTCAAGTCATTTAAAATCATCCTTAAGTTACGTTCACGTACATAACGAGGTCAAAATCACTTGGGCAAGTAGGGGATCAACAGTTAAAGATGCAGAGGCAAAAATGATGCACAAAAATGATGCAAGTACAGTGCTCTAAGCACAATAGTAATTAGCCTAATTCTTTTTGGTGATGTCCAATTAGCTTATACAACTACCAATCATGAGTGATATCATAAAAAAAATGAAACTACACGCTGAGTATGATGTTTAGAAAATCACAGGACATGCCTGACATTTTTGGAGTGCATGAGTCAAAAGACTAGAGAGTAATGAAATGATAATATCTCACGATTCAGAAAAGCAATGATAATGCAATTTTGTGGCTCTATTGTAGATAGTATGCTTAGGCTTTGATGCTTTAAATAATTGCACATGATCAATCATGCACTAAGAACAAGCTCTGAGATGATCACTGAACTGACGTAGTTATTGTAGAGAAGTGAAATGAAGATGTAATGATAATGTATGTATTAAGTCATGTACAAATACAAGGTCATTGGCAATAATCTATTGCTTAATGTATGGGAGGTCAATGAGCTATGAAGTGAGATCTCAATTCATAATGTATCCCTTTCAAATGAGCATAACCTAGGCTTAGAGAGAAACCCAATGTATATTAAAACTCTGAAAAAGGATCCATGTAGCTCGAGACCTATGGAGTCGAGATATCACGCGGGTCATTTGATTCTCTTTTTGTAGTTGTGTTTGGAGCCAATGCTTGAATTCAAATTCAAAAGGTCCACCTAAAAGTGAATCCTAAAGTACATAATATATTCTCTCATCAATCAACTACCAAATGAATGATGATTTTGAAGCTTCCTAACTGCACATGCAAATAATGCACTTTTACAAAGTTAAATGTACTTGATTTTACAAGGGATTGATCATATAAGGTTCCATGAGTATTATGCTAATCATCTAAGTATGTGGGCTTGGATTCTCTTGCACCAACAATTTCCTCAGTAAAATGGAAATAAAACAAAAGTATATAATCAACAAGGGGCATAAGCCTACTAGCAGCAAGACACTTTCTCTTTCCTCCATAAACCTCCAAGCAATAAACATATGCATAATATAATGTTGGGCACTACGAACCCTCACAAAGGTATCTTTTTTTTATTCTAGGAGAACTTGCAAAATATAACATTCCACACTACATGCCCTCATGAAGGTATGCTTTTTTTCTAAGAGAACTTACTTCAATACCTGCCAAAAAAACCATGAAAACATAGGAGAAGACATGTGCATGCTTATTATTTAACATACGTAAATGAAATTGCATGTAGAGATATGTAATATTAAATCTATTCAACTCCCAAGTGATAGTAAATGTGATTTAGAAGTGTCAAACACCATAACTCATGACACATGCCATTCTAAAAGAACCTCGTACTAGTCAATATCCAACTAAAACATTGTGCACACATTGGTTGCATAGGTTAAGATATTGGATATGACCAATCAAAGATAGATCTTGAATTTTGGAATCTAAGCGAAGATCAATATCTCAATTTGGATTATGTATGATAATGTAATGGCCAAAATAGTGAACCTATGTATATGGATAACTCTTTAAGAATCAAAATAGCAAACCAAATGGTCACCATTACTGGTGCATGAAACAAGTCAATAAGAGGATTTTCGTATGGGAAACAGTGAGTGTACATATTTTGAAGTGAATAGGAAAAAAAGGAGTTACATCCACAAGGTGAGAGTGCATAATAGTAAGAGTACTACATTGTCTCTTAATATGAAATGCACATTTGAAAGCATTTAGATGATCTCGATGAATCATTATTGTCAATAGAGATGTTTTCAACTAGAAAATAGAGCTAAAATAACGCATGAAATGTTAAATGTTTGGGGACAAAGCTATTAAGATAGATGCAAATACATATTGCATTGCATGAATATGGTCTACAAACATTAAATGTGAACTAAAGACACTCATACTTGGGTTTTAATTTTATGATTGACCCCAAAAATGTATGAACCAAGGCATAGTATTTAATTAATGGTATTTGAAAAGGCTCATTTTATAGGCCATGGGGAAATTTCTTACTTGGTTAGAAGGTATCCACTCATGTGAATAATGAAATACTCAGAAAAAGTACCAAACATGTAGAAATAACAAAAGATTTGATACATGATCTCATTGATAATAATGTAAATCAAAACCACATCAGTTGATGAAATGTATGGATGGCTCTTAAGAAACACAAAGAGTGCTTCCATCACATTATAAACAAGTGGATATTCTAAGAGAGGTAAATATGACATTAGAAAGTTTTGGATATAATAACTTACTTCAACCAACATTTTTGAGGCTGTGGAATAGAGAACTTAGAACAATGTCTTTATCAAAGTCAAGTACCTTTTCAAAATGGGACTTTTGTACAAGATTAAAAGCAAAATTACTTCTATAAAAAACCATGAAGAATATGCAAGGTATTTAGCAAAAAGAAAATCTCACATGCTATGATAAATAAGTTTTAGAAATCTATACTATGCTTGGAGAATTTCATCAGAATTGTATCTAGATAAATATTTGTGCATTATTTATGATAAATTGGATCAAAGTAAAACTTCTATACCACATGTAAATCTATTCAAAAATATCTTAATGGCATTGAAAGATTATTGATATCTTTAACAGGAATGCTTTCTTATCGACATGGAAAATGTGCTTATGGTCATTTTGCTTTAGTATTATGGCTTGAGGATCCGGATTTTACAATTGCATCTATTTCAATGTATTTGAGAAACTTAGAAAGAAAAGATAGTCTATTGTATGTAGATTTAGAAGTAAAGAGTTCTAGTGTGCATTAGAGAAAAAAATTATTTGATTTTGTATTGTCAACTCATGCACTTTATCATCACATGGAAGTGTTAAAGGAGGAAATTTTACACGACAAAGCAACAAAATATAATATCACATGTAAGAATAAAATTGATTCATTCCACAAGTTATTGAGAACAGTTTGTTTGCAACTTGAAATTTGTGTTTCAAAACTAAGAATTGCTATCTCTTTGCATACTTATCTTTCTTAGTTGCAAATGGGATATTTTGATATTGTGCAACTCCGATTTCTTATGGGAGGATATTAATTATTTATTTAGTCACTTTTTAGAAAAGCTAAGAAAACAACGGAGTTTTGATTTTCCACATTTAATGAGAATTTTCAATAAATTTTGTAGTATGCATCCAACACTTTTTCTTAAAAGTATATAGTTATGGAAGAAAAATGAAGATCTTAGCTCAAAGCTCCCTAAAGGATTTCCGAAATTTTTACCACTTAATGCTTATGTGAAGGAAAACAAAAGGTTCATGGAAACACTTGTTAGATATGTATATTGTTGAAATGCCCCTCGAAGAGAAGGGGAATAACTCATATTATGGAAAGTGGATTAATCTAGTACTTATTTACGAAAAACCTTATGGAGGTTTTTACGTTCTCAAATAATATGGAAGGATAATTTTTATCATGATTTTTGCAAAGAAGTGGGTGCAACAAAATTTGAGCTTCAAATATAATGCAAGATAATCCATTTAATAAGGAAGATTCAAATGAAAATGATGTATACTTTTGCCGGCACAAACCAAAGGAAACCAAAATTCCAAAACCAGTAATACTGAAGGTAAAACAAAGACAAGGGAAAGGAAATGAAGTAATGGAACATTTGAGCTACATCTCAAATGAAGACAATTCCAATTTGTAATTCAACTAGAATATCTTAAATGATATTTATCATATTAAAACATTATTGTTTTTAATGTATCAATGATACTATTTTGCATAATTATGTTACAAATTCAAAATCATTTGTAAATTATTATTCTATTGCTTCACTCTACCTTTAATTTTTTGCAACACTCTTATCACATATCAACTATTGAAATATTGGATTTTCTCTTGTCCAAAACATCTATGATATGGGAAGTAGGTAAATCGTCTCAAGTTTGCACTTATTTGGCTGTCCTTACTTTTCATGAAGGCATTAATGTCGAGTGGATGAGTCACCATTAACTCCAATGTTTTGACTACAAAGTTAGAGTATTGAGTACACTAAAGATTATGCTTCAGATTTTGGGTATCGAAGATGTCCTCAATGTTTGTTATAGGTTTGATGTTGCTCATCAGTGAATGTGGAGAGTTGATATTGTAGATTTGGAAGGGAGTTGAAGCATATGTATTTTTCCTGAACGTTGCTAGAAGAAACATTCACTAGAATCTTCAATACTTCTGAAGCATTGAGGACACACCTTTTGAATGTAAGCATTTTTATTATGAGGAATAAGCATCCAACCCATTACATTTGATATGATGTTACCTCTTTGATAACGGAAATTGTATACTAAAAATTAGGCTACTTCAGCAAATTATATTTAGAGAGCATTCAATCAAATATATGTATAATATCAATATTCAATATAATTTTTAAAATACCTCCTCACTTTGAAAAGACTTCAATTATTACATTATTTGTAATAATTGAATATGTTTGTGTGTGTTTGTATGTATAATATCAATATTCAGTATACTTTTTTAAAGAAGTCACTTTGAATATATTTCAATTATTACATTATTTGTCTAATTATGAATATTTTTAACAATGTAAGATAATCAATTAGCATTGATTTTATAAGAAGTTCAATCTTCTTTTCTTCTCGTAAATTTGACCTCTATTAATATGCTCAATTTTCTGTTTTTTCATTTGTCTCATTATTATGCTCAGTCTTGAGTCATAATGATATTTTGTTTCTTTTATGGAACTTAAAATTTATTTTGAGGATTCTTTCTTTTTAATGATTATTAGTCTCATGATAGCCAGAAAGTAAAATAGTTGAAATGTGAATCCAAAGTTTGGAATGTTTTATAACTAATTTGAGACTTGGAAGAGGCTCTTGCATAAACTCAAACCATTATCTTTTAAAGGTCGGAATTCTAACAATAAGGACCTTTCCAAGAAATATAGTTTTTAATATGTATTAAAAAATATATATATATATATATATATATATATATATATATATATATATATATATATATATATATATATATACTTTGGAAGAGGCTCCTTGATTTCAAGCCTTAGACTTCTAAATTAGGAAGGGCTTGACCACAATTCTCTTCCAATTTGCAAAATTAGGCCCAAACTAGATTTTGAAGATTTTGTTTCCAACAAGAGGTGAGACTCATATGAACATATTATTTCTCTTCATATCTTTTAGAGAAATCTATTTGTGAAGTTTATCGTTGCAAGAAATATGTGAGGAGCTGAACCTTGTCTTTTCAAGTCATTTAAAATCATCCTTAAGTTACGTTCACGTACATAACGAGGTCAAAATCACTTGGGCAAGTAGGGGATCAAGAGTTAAAGATGCAGAGGCAAAAATGATGCACAAAAATGATGCAAGTACAGTGCTCTAAGCACAATAGTAATTAGCCTAATTCTTTTTGGTGATGTCCAATTAGCTTATACAACTACCAATCATGAGTGATATCATAAAAAAAATGAAACTACACGCTGAGTATGATGTTTAGAAAATCATAGGACATGCCTGACATTTTTGGAGTGCATGAGTCAAAAGACTAGAGAGTAATGAAATGATAATATCTCACGATTCAGAAAAGCAATGATAATGCAATTTTGTGGCTCTATTGTAGATAGTATGCTGAGGCTTTGATGCTTTAAATAATTGCACATGATCAATCATGCACTAAGAACAAGCTCTGAGATGATCAGTGAACTGACGTAGTTATTGTAGAGAAGTGAAATGAAGATGTAATGATAATGTATGTATTAAGTCATGTACAAATACAAGGTCATTGGCAATAATCTATTGCTTAATGTATGGGAGGTCAATGAGCTATGAAGTGAGATCTCAATTCATAATGTATCCCTTTCAAATGAGCATAACCTAGGCTTAGAGAGAAACCCAATGTATATTAAAACTCTGAAAAAGGATCCATGTAGCTCGAGACCTATGGAGTCGAGATATCATGCGGGTCATTTGATTCTCTTTTTGTAGTTGTGTTTGGAGCCAATGCTTGAATTCAAATTCAAAAGGTCCACCTAAAAGTGAATCCTAAAGTACATAATATATTCTCTCATCATTCAACTACCAAATGAATGATGATTTTGAAGCTTCCTAACTGCACATGCAAATAATGCACTTTTACAAAGTTAAATGTACTTGATTTTACAAGGGATTGATCATATAAGGTTCCATGAGTATTATGCTAATCATCTAAGTATGTGGGCTTGGATTCTCTTGCACCAACAATTTCCTCAGTAAAATGGAAATAAAACAAAAGTATATAATCAACAAGGGGCCTAAGCCTACTAGCAGCAAGACACTTTCTCTTTCCTCCATAAACCTCCAAGCAATAAACATATGCATAATATAATGTTGGGCACTACGAACCCTCACAAAGGTATCTTTTTTTTATTCTAGGAGAACTTGCAAAATATAACATTCCGCACTACATGCCCTCATGAAGGTATGCTTTTTTTCTAAGAGAACTTACTTCAATACCTACCAAAAAAACCATGAAAACATAGGAGAAGACATGTGCATGCTTATTATTTAACATACGTAAATGAAATTGGATGTAGAGATATGTAATATTAAATCTATTCAACTCCCAAGTGATAGTAAATGTGATTTAGAAGTGTCAAACACCATAACTCATGACACATGCCATTCTAAAAGAACCTCGTACTAGTCAATATCCAACTAAAACATTGTGCACACATTGGTTGCATAGGTTAAGATATTGGATATGACCAATCAAAGATAGATCTTGAATTTTGGAATCTAAGCGAAGATCAATATCTCAATTTGGATTATGTATGATAATGTAATGGCCAAAATAGTGAACCTATGTATATGGATAACTCTTTAAGAATCAAAATAGCAAACCAAATGGTCACCATTACTGGTGCATGAAACAAGTCAATAAGAGGATTTTCGTATGGGAAACAGTGAGTGTACATATTTTGAAGTGAATAGGAAAAAAAGGAGTTACATCCACAAGGTGAGAGTGCATGATAGTAAGAGTACTACATTGTCTCTTAATATGAAATGCACATTTGAAAGCATTTAGATGATCTCGATGAATCATTATTGTCAATAGAGATGTTTTCAACTAGAAAATAGAGCTAAAATAACGCATGAAATGTTAAATGTTTGGGGACAAAGCTATTAAGATAGATGCAAATACATATTGCATTGCATGAATATGGTCTACAAACATTAAATGTGAACTAAAGACACTCATACTTGGGTTTTAATTTTATGATTGACCCCAAAAATGTATGAACCAAGGCATAGTATTTAATTAATGGTATTTGAAAAGGCTCATTTTATAGGCCATGGGGAAATTTCTTACTTGGTTAGAAGGTATCCACTCATGTGAATAATGAAATACTCAGAAAAAGTACCAAACATGTAGAAATAACAAAAGATTTGATACATGATCTCATTGATAATAATGTAAATCAAAACCACATCAGTTGATGAAATGTATGGATGGCTCTTAAGAAACACAAAGAGTGCTTCCATCACATTATAAACAAGTGGATATTCTAAGAGAGGTAAATATGACATTAGAAAGTTTTGGATATAATAAATTACTTCAACCAACATTTTTGAGACTATGGAATAGAGAACTTAGAACAATGTCTTTATCAAAGTCAAGTACCTTTTCAAAATGGGACTTTTGTACAAGATTAAAAGCAAAATTACTTCTATAAAAAACCATGAAGAATATGCAAGGTATTTAGCAAAAAGAAAATCTCACATGCTATGATAAATAAGTTTTAGAAATCTATACTATGCTTGGAGAATTTCATCAGAATTGTATCTAGATAAATATTTGTGCATTATTTATGATAAATTGGATCAAAGTAAAACTTCTATACCACATGTAAATCTATTCAAAAATATCTTAATGGCATTGAAAGATTATTGATATCTTTAACAGGAATGCTTTCTTATCGACATGGAAAATGTGCTTATGGTCATTTTGCTTTAGTATTATGGCTTGAGGATCCGGATTTTACAATTGCATCTATTTCAATGTATTTGAGAAACTTAGAAAGAAAAGATAGTCTATTGTATGTAGATTTAGAAGTAAAGAGTTCTAGTGTGCATTAGAGAAAAAAATTATTTGATTTTGTATTGTCAACTCATGCACTTTATCATCACATGGAAGTGTTAAAGGAGGAAATTTTACACGACAAAGCAAAAAAATATAATATCACATGTAAGAATAAAATTGATTCATTCCACAAGTTATTGAGAACAGTTTGTTTGCAACTTGAAATTTGTGTTTCAAAACTAAGAATTGCTATCTCTTTGCATACTTATCTTTCTTAGTTGCAAATGGGATATTTTGATATTGTGCAACTCCGATTTCTTATGGGAGGATATTAATTATTTATTTAGTCACTTTTTAGAAAAGCTAAGAAAACAACGGAGTTTTGATTTTCCACATTTAATGAGAATTTTCAATAAATTTTGTAGTATGCATCCAACACTTTTTCTTAAAAGTATATAGTTATGGAAGAAAAATGAAGATCTTAGATCAAAGCTCCCTAAAGGATTTCCGAAATTTTTACCACTTAATGCTTATGTGAAGGAAAACAAAAGGTTCATGGAAACACTTGTTAGATATGTATATTGTTGAAATGCCCCTCGAAGAGAAGGGGAATAACTCATATTATGGAAAGTGGATTAATCTAGTACTTATTTACGAAAAACCTTATGGAGGTTTTTACGTTCTCAAATAATATGGAAGGATAATTTTTATCATGATTTTTGCAAAGAAGTGGGTGCAACAAAATTTGAGCTTCAAATATAATGCAAGATAATCCATTTAATAAGGAAGATTCAAATGAAAATGATGTATACTTTTGCCGGCACAAACCAAAGGAAACCAAAATTCCAAAACCAGTAATACTGAAGGTAAAACAAAGACAAGGGAAAGGAAATGAAGTAATGGAACATTTGAGCTACATCTCAAATGAAGACAATTCCAATTTGTAATTCAACTAGAATATCTTAAATGATATTTATCATATTAAAACATTATTGTTTTTAATGTATCAATGATACTATTTTGCATAATTATGTTACAAATTCAAAATCATTTGTAAATTATTATTCTATTGCTTCACTCTACCTTTAATTTTTTGCAACACTCTTATCACATATCAACTATTGAAATATTGGATTTTCTCTTGTCCAAAACATCTATGATATGGGAAGTAGGTAAATCGTCTCAAGTTTGCACTTATTTGGCTGTCCTTACTTTTCATGAAGGCATTAATGTCGAGTGGATGAGTCACCATTAACTCCAATGTTTTGACTACAAAGTTAGAGTATTGAGTACACTAAAGATTATGCTTCAGATTTTGGGTATCGAAGATGTCCTCAATGTTTGTTATAGGTTTGATGTTGCTCATCAGTGAATGTGGAGAGTTGATATTGTAGATTTGGAAGGGAGTTGAAGCATATGTATTTTTCCTGAACGTTGCTAGAAGAAACATTCACTAGAATCTTCAATACTTCTGAAGCATTGAGGACACACCTTTTGAATGTAAGCATTTTTATTATGAGGAATAAGCATCCAACCCATTACATTTGATATGATGTTACCTCTTTGATAACGGAAATTGTATACTAAAAATTAGGCTACTTCAGCAAATTATATTTAGAGAGCATTCAATCAAATATATGTATAATATCAATATTCAATATAATTTTTAAAATACCTCCTCACTTTGAAAAGACTTCAATTATTACATTATTTGTAATAATTGAATATGTTTGTGTGTGTTTGTATGTATAATATCAATATTCAGTATACTTTTTTAAAGAAGTCACTTTGAATATATTTCAATTATTACATTATTTGTCTAATTATGAATATTTTTAACAATGTAAGATAATCAATTAGCATTGATTTTATAAGAAGTTCAATCTTCTTTTCTTCTCGTAAATTTGACCTCTATTAATATGCTCAATTTTCTGTTTTTTCATTTGTCTCATTATTATGCTCAGTCTTGAGTCATAATGATATTTTGTTTCTTTTATGGAACTTAAAATTTATTTTGAGGATTCTTTCTTTTTAATGATTATTAGTCTCATGATAGCCAGAAAGTAAAATAGTTGAAATGTGAATCCAAAGTTTGGAATGTTTTATAACTAATTTGAGACTTGGAAGAGGCTCTTGCATAAACTCAAACCATTATCTTTTAAAGGTCGGAATTCTAACAATAAGGACCTTTCCAAGAAATATAGTTTTTAATATGTATTAAAAAAAATATATATATATATATATATATATATATATATATATATATATATATATATATATATATATATATATATATACTTTGGAAGAGGCTCCTTGATTTCAAGCCTTAGACTTCTAAATTAGGAAGGGCTTGACCACAATTCTCTTCCAATTTGCAAAATTAGGCCCAAACTAGATTTTGAAGATTTTGTTTCCAACAAGAGGTGAGACTCATATGAACATATTATTTCTCTTCATATCTTTTAGAGAAATCTATTTGTGAAGTTTATCGTTGCAAGAAATATGTGAGGAGCTGAACCTTGTCTTTTCAAGTCATTTAAAATCATCCTTAAGTTACGTTCACGTACATAACGAGGTCAAAATCACTTGGGCAAGTAGGGGATCAAGAGTTAAAGATGCAGAGGCAAAAATGATGCACAAAAATGATGCAAGTACAGTGCTCTAAGCACAATAGTAATTAGCCTAATTCTTTTTGGTGATGTCCAATTAGCTTATACAACTACCAATCATGAGTGATATCATAAAAAAAATGAAACTACACGCTGAGTATGATGTTTAGAAAATCATAGGACATGCCTGACATTTTTGGAGTGCATGAGTCAAAAGACTAGAGAGTAATGAAATGATAATATCTCACGATTCAGAAAAGCAATGATAATGCAATTTTGTGGCTCTATTGTAGATAGTATGCTGAGGCTTTGATGCTTTAAATAATTGCACATGATCAATCATGCACTAAGAACAAGCTCTGAGATGATCAGTGAACTGACGTAGTTATTGTAGAGAAGTGAAATGAAGATGTAATGATAATGTATGTATTAAGTCATGTACAAATACAAGGTCATTGGCAATAATCTATTGCTTAATGTATGGGAGGTCAATGAGCTATGAAGTGAGATCTCAATTCATAATGTATCCCTTTCAAATGAGCATAACCTAGGCTTAGAGAGAAACCCAATGTATATTAAAACTCTGAAAAAGGATCCATGTAGCTCGAGACCTATGGAGTCGAGATATCATGCGGGTCATTTGATTCTCTTTTTGTAGTTGTGTTTGGAGCCAATGCTTGAATTCAAATTCAAAAGGTCCACCTAAAAGTGAATCCTAAAGTACATAATATATTCTCTCATCAATCAACTACCAAATGAATGATGATTTTGAAGCTTCCTAACTGCACATGCAAATAATGCACTTTTACAAAGTTAAATGTACTTGATTTTACAAGGGATTGATCATATAAGGTTCCATGAGTATTATGCTAATCATCTAAGTATGTGGGCTTGGATTCTCTTGCACCAACAATTTCCTCAGTAAAATGGAAATAAAACAAAAGTATATAATCAACAAGGGGCCTAAGCCTACTAGCAGCAAGACACTTTCTCTTTCCTCCATAAACCTCCAAGCAATAAACATATGCATAATATAATGTTGGGCACTACGAACCCTCACAAAGGTATCTTTTTTTTATTCTAGGAGAACTTGCAAAATATAACATTCCGCACTACATGCCCTCATGAAGGTATGCTTTTTTTCTAAGAGAACTTACTTCAATACCTACCAAAAAAACCATGAAAACATAGGAGAAGACATGTGCATGCTTATTATTTAACATACGTAAATGAAATTGGATGTAGAGATATGTAATATTAAATCTATTCAACTCCCAAGTGATAGTAAATGTGATTTAGAAGTGTCAAACACCATAACTCATGACACATGCCATTCTAAAAGAACCTCGTACTAGTCAATATCCAACTAAAACATTGTGCACACATTGGTTGCATAGGTTAAGATATTGGATATGACCAATCAAAGATAGATCTTGAATTTTGGAATCTAAGCGAAGATCAATATCTCAATTTGGATTATGTATGATAATGTAATGGCCAAAATAGTGAACCTATGTATATGGATAACTCTTTAAGAATCAAAATAGCAAACCAAATGGTCACCATTACTGGTGCATGAAACAAGTCAATAAGAGGATTTTCGTATGGGAAACAGTGAGTGTACATATTTTGAAGTGAATAGGAAAAAAAGGAGTTACATCCACAAGGTGAGAGTGCATGATAGTAAGAGTACTACATTGTCTCTTAATATGAAATGCACATTTGAAAGCATTTAGATGATCTCGATGAATCATTATTGTCAATAGAGATGTTTTCAACTAGAAAATAGAGCTAAAATAACGCATGAAATGTTAAATGTTTGGGGACAAAGCTATTAAGATAGATGCAAATACATATTGCATTGCATGAATATGGTCTACAAACATTAAATGTGAACTAAAGACACTCATACTTGGGTTTTAATTTTATGATTGACCCCAAAAATGTATGAACCAAGGCATAGTATTTAATTAATGGTATTTGAAAAGGCTCATTTTATAGGCCATGGGGAAATTTCTTACTTGGTTAGAAGGTATCCACTCATGTGAATAATGAAATACTCAGAAAAAGTACCAAACATGTAGAAATAACAAAAGATTTGATACATGATCTCATTGATAATAATGTAAATCAAAACCACATCAGTTGATGAAATGTATGGATGGCTCTTAAGAAACACAAAGAGTGCTTCCATCACATTATAAACAAGTGGATATTCTAAGAGAGGTAAATATGACATTAGAAAGTTTTGGATATAATAAATTACTTCAACCAACATTTTTGAGACTATGGAATAGAGAACTTAGAACAATGTCTTTATCAAAGTCAAGTACCTTTTCAAAATGGGACTTTTGTACAAGATTAAAAGCAAAATTACTTCTATAAAAAACCATGAAGAATATGCAAGGTATTTAGCAAAAAGAAAATCTCACATGCTATGATAAATAAGTTTTAGAAATCTATACTATGCTTGGAGAATTTCATCAGAATTGTATCTAGATAAATATTTGTGCATTATTTATGATAAATTGGATCAAAGTAAAACTTCTATACCACATGTAAATCTATTCAAAAATATCTTAATGGCATTGAAAGATTATTGATATCTTTAACAGGAATGCTTTCTTATCGACATGGAAAATGTGCTTATGGTCATTTTGCTTTAGTATTATGGCTTGAGGATCCGGATTTTACAATTGCATCTATTTCAATGTATTTGAGAAACTTAGAAAGAAAAGATAGTCTATTGTATGTAGATTTAGAAGTAAAGAGTTCTAGTGTGCATTAGAGAAAAAAATTATTTGATTTTGTATTGTCAACTCATGCACTTTATCATCACATGGAAGTGTTAAAGGAGGAAATTTTACACGACAAAGCAAAAAAATATAATATCACATGTAAGAATAAAATTGATTCATTCCACAAGTTATTGAGAACAGTTTGTTTGCAACTTGAAATTTGTGTTTCAAAACTAAGAATTGCTATCTCTTTGCATACTTATCTTTCTTAGTTGCAAATGGGATATTTTGATATTGTGCAACTCCGATTTCTTATGGGAGGATATTAATTATTTATTTAGTCACTTTTTAGAAAAGCTAAGAAAACAACGGAGTTTTGATTTTCCACATTTAATGAGAATTTTCAATAAATTTTGTAGTATGCATCCAACACTTTTTCTTAAAAGTATATAGTTATGGAAGAAAAATGAAGATCTTAGATCAAAGCTCCCTAAAGGATTTCCGAAATTTTTACCACTTAATGCTTATGTGAAGGAAAACAAAAGGTTCATGGAAACACTTGTTAGATATGTATATTGTTGAAATGCCCCTCGAAGAGAAGGGGAATAACTCATATTATGGAAAGTGGATTAATCTAGTACTTATTTACGAAAACCTTATGGAGGTTTTTACGTTCTCAAATAATATGGAAGGATAATTTTTATCATGATTTTTGCAAAGAAGTGGGTGCAAAAAAATTCGAGCTTCAAATATAATGCAAGATAATCCATTTAATAAGGAAGATTCAAATGAAAATGATGTATACTTTTGCCGGCACAAACCAAAGGAAACCAAAATTCCAAAACCAGTAATAATGAAGGTAAAACAAAGACAAGGGAAAGGAAATGAAGTAATGGAACATTTGAGCTACATCTCAAATGAAGACAATTCCAATTTGTAATTCAACTAGAATATCTTAAATGATATTTATCATATTAAAACATTATTGTTTTTAATGTATCAATGATAGTATTTTGCATAATTATGTTACAAATTCAAAATCATTTGTAAATTATTATTCTATTGCTTCACTCTACCTTTAATTTTTTGCAACACTCTTATCACATATTAACTATTGAAATATTGGATTTTCTCTTGTCCAAAATATCTATGATATGGGAAGTAGGTAAATCGTCTCCAGTTTGCACTTATTTGGCTTTCCTTACTTTTCATGAAGGCATTAATGTCGAGTGGATGAGTCACCATTAACTCCAATGTTTTGACTACAAAGTTAGAGTATTGAGTACACTAAAGATTATGCTTCAGATTTTGGGTATCGAAGATGTCCTCAATGTTTGTTATAGGTTTGATGTTGCTCATCAGTGAATGTGGAGAGTTGATATTGTAGATTTGGAAGGGAGTTGAAGCATATGTATTTTTCCTGAACGTTGCTAGAAGAAACATTCACTAGAATCTTCAATACTTCTGAAGCATTGAGGACACACCTTTTGAATGTAAGCATTTTTATTATGAGGAATAAGCATCCAACCCATTACATTTGATATGATGTTACCTCTTTGATAACGGAAATTGTATACTAAAAATTAGGCTACTTCAGCAAATTATATTTAGAGAGCATTCAATCAAATATATGTATAATATCAATATTCAATATAATTTTTGAAATACCTCCTCACTTTGAAAAGACTTCAATTATTACATTATTTGTAATAATTGAATATGTTTGTGTGTGTTTGTATGTATAATATCAATATTCAGTATACTTTTTTAAAGAAGTCACTTTGAATATATTTCAATTATTACATTATTTGTCTAATTATGAATATTTTTAACAATGTAAGATAATCAATTAGCATTGATTTTATAAGAAGTTCAATCTTCTTTTCTTCTCGTAAATTTGACCTCTATTAATATGCTCAATTTTCTGTTTTTTCATTTGTCTCATTATTATGCTCAGTCTTGAGTCATAATGATATTTTGTTTCTTTTATGGAACTTAAAATTTATTTTGAGGATTCTTTCTTTTTAATGATTATTAGTCTCATGATAGCCAGAAAGTAAAATAGTTGAAATGTGAATCCAAAGTTTGGAATGTTTTATAACTAATTTGAGACTTGGAAGAGGCTCTTGCATAAACTCAAACCATTATTTTTTAAAGGTCGGAATTCTAACAATAAGGACCTTTCCAAGAAATATAGTTTTTAATATGTATTACAATATATATATATATATATATATATATATATATATATATATATATATATACTTTGGAAGAGGCTCCTTGATTTCAAGCCTTAGTCTTCTAAATTAGGAAGGGCTTGAACACAAGTCTCTTCCGATTTGCAAAATTAGGCCCAAACTAGATTTTGAAGATTTTGTTACCAACAAGAGGTGAGACTCATAAGAACGTATTATTTCTCTTCATATCTTTTAGAGAAATTTATTTGTGAAGTTAATCGTTGCAAGAAATATGTGAGGAGCTGAACCTTGTCTCTTCAAGTCATTTAAAATCATACTTAAGTTACGTTCACGTACATGACGAGGTCAAAATGACTTGCGCAATTAGGGGATCAAGAGTTAAAGATGCGGAGGCAAAAATGATGCACAACCCTCATATGTGAAACTTCTGCAGCTACACTAGCATTTGTGAATGGTCCTCACTTCGTCTACTATCAGGAGAATCCATTTTGTTCTTTGTATAATCAATGTACATTCATCTCCTGTATGAAATAATTTGATTTGAAGGGCTTCAGATTTGGAGATATATAGATATCTCGAGACCGAATGATAAGATAAACTAGTCACCAGTTCATACGGCTGAGACCAAATTTCTATGAGGGATGTTCAGCAACCTAAAGTTATCCTTTTTATTGTCGTTTCTCATGATTCATTCCAATAAGTACTTCAAAAGTAGAGGAGATCTTATCATAAACTCTTCCAGCATGAGGATCAAAACCAACATTTATGCTTTCCTGGAGAGGAAAACTCATCCTGCAGAGGAAAGGTGTAGCGCTTATCCAAATGGGCGTTTCTCCTTCCCTCCTCTGTCTCAAGCTAGAAACGAATGCTTTGAGAATGCCATTCATGCTTTCATATCCGATACAAGAATATGACGTATAGAATTAAGGAGCTACAGTGTGAAGAAAGAGAACATTTCTCCATAACCAATAAATTATTTCACGTACATCTTTTAAAGAAAATTTTGAAACCTCCAGTTTTGAGCCGTTACCTAAGGGATCTACGCCAAGAGTTTTGTAAGGAGAGATGTTGATGCATGGAGAATAGATCTTGGACTCGAGTGAGGAATCAATAGTTCCATGGAAATGAATACATTGATGACGCAATTACCACCTCGAAAACCTCATCGCATGATTTTCCACTTACTAAAGGTATGCATAAGTTCATTTTATCCGAATATCAAAGAGACTAGGGATTTTATACAGGAATCCTACTTATTTATTTATTTAATTTGGGGGGAGCCGGGGGGGGGGGGGGGGGGGGGGCGAGGCTACACAGATGAAGTATAATGTGTGGAATGCTTTGAGGAAAACTAAATAAAGAGGGTTCAACTCGGAAAAACGAAATTAATTTATTACAGAACTACAACTGACATGAGGAAAGCCGTTTGGTATACCCATCTTCCGGAGGCTGCTTCTTTGTGCTAAAAGATTGAATTAAAGAGATATTTGGATTTAAACAAAGCTCACTTTTACAGATTACTCCTAGACAAAAGGATTTTGAAATTCACAGCAAGATGACAATCCCTCACATGTGCACCTTGGCACCTTGGCCCTATCGAATAGGAATTTAAAAAATTCGACTCTTCAACTCAAACGGTTATAGATTGATATCGTATAGCTTAGCTCATGTTAAAGGATCACTTATTCATAGAATAAAGGAAAGAGTTCTGATTGTAGCTTACGAAAACAGAGGAAAAATTCTTATTATTTCCAGATCATACAATCATGTATCTCCTCTTTGAATCCACTTTTGTTTTTTTTTTTTCCATGTGATATAAGTGCATTTCTAGAAAGCAATCATACCACTTACGAATTAGTGAAGCCAAAAAGAAAAAGTATATGGAATATACGTGGAAAGAGGAAGTTAAGAAAAGAACGGAAACAAGAAGACAATTATGGGTTCCAGTATACACGCAAACGATTTTGCACATGCATCTGTCTATCAAAATCTATTACCTGGTAAACCAAAATTTTAGTTTTGGTATGTTAAACCTAAGTATGATCCCAAACACATGATTTTGTAAAAGCGAACTTCAACTAATCCTTCATGTTGTACACATTCTTATTCATTTCAGTGAACATTTCTTATAGTCGAAATGCTGCTCACCCCTATGTACGAAAGAAAGTAAGTAAATTTAATAATGTTCTTTCTAAGTTGAAGAAAAAAAGGTTTTGCCCTCTGAGAACTCAAAGTCGCACAACGTCTAGTTTCAAATTTGGTCTGTCCCAATGTCCCAAAGGGCTAGGTACCTATTCATCGTGGATGCTAGATCTAAGAGCACATGTTACATCTGCATGCTGAGGTATGTGTTCATCGTGGATGCTAGATCTAAGAGCACATGTCTTGATTATATCTTTGTTTGTTGAGGCACATGTTCAGTATCATTGAGAATCTTGTTTTTCCAGGTTTTGCATCTATTTTTATTCAATCAAATCGCAGTCTGTATATTATATTGAGGACTTTGAAAGACGATCTATATCTTTGGGTTTTTATTTTTTTGAATGGCTTGGAATCTACTTTGTATGCTTCGTACAATTCTTTTTGCATTAAAAACATGGGTTGGAGTGAGCTTATACAGTCACTTACGTTGAAAGCGTCGCAAACTGTCATTGGGTGCATTTCTACATGCACATATCCGTGTAATCTTTATAAATTGAGAAGTTCGAGATGACTTTTAAAGTCAACCACTTTATATCGATGCATGGCATGTAGGTTGAGGCTGCACTACGTGCATATGCTACGTTTCTTTGCTGCAATCGAAAAGAACCGGAATGATTTTGATTCGAATTATTACACGAAGCTTGAAAAGAAACTTGTGATGTTTGGGTTCGTCTGAAGTAAGATGGGACATACAGTAGTTAGTTAATCGGCTTGTTTTTTCCTTTCACTTTTTAAGGTTGTGAAATAAAGAGCCTGAGGAGATTTCGCACCCTCTTTTTCTTCAAAAAATGTCGGAATATCATGGATGATTATCACGCGCTACAAAATTGGAAATTCGTTTTTCGACTCAACCAGTTCATGCCGGTGCAAC
>CM035422.1:92166075-92168575 GCA_020310875.1 Ceratopteris richardii
CGTATCAAGCTTAACTGTATACAAACGTGTGCTCTCCTATCGTCTTATGTGCCAATGAAACAACAATCATTTTAGAGTTTCTTCTATACATGAGCGCAGAAAAAATGTCAACGTCCTTCAATTATGTTCCCCTTAAGGTATCCTTTAACTCTTGTAGACACATATAGGTGCAAAACCCAAGATTCCTACATAAAGCAAGATAATACTTCTTCTATGTAGGCTACATCTAGTCTTCATTGGGTTAAGTATATAAAAGGAACAATCGAAGGACTATCGAATACCATATCCTCCGTTTCAACATCATTATACATGCTTAATTTCATCTATATGTCTATGCACTTGACAAGGGTTCGCAATCAATCACTTCAAACGTCTCTATACTATGTATAGGACATACTTTCTTAAGAAATACCTTAATTATCTAAGATCCTTTTGTAGCTTTTTATTACATTAGCCGTTGCATCTTTTGTTCATTATTCATATACATTCACAAAGACGGAATACATTTTTAAGAGCTTTGACACACAAAAACAACCTTTTGTTCAAAGCTCTTAAAAATTCCTTAACTTATAGGGATCTTTTATCAACCCTCATATTATAAAGGATACCCCCAATATCGAAAGGCTAGAGATTGAGGCATGTACACCACTCCTTCTATCTCATCATTGAACAAAGCATTTTGCACACATAATTACGATATATTCAATATCATACTTGATGTAGCCGATTCTAGCTTTTTTTCATTCTTAAGAGGGGATTAAGTGACTGTTTCTAAAATACTTATTGAGAAAAATTGTTTGCAATAAGTCTTGCTCTATCCTTTCATTGATTCCCTCTAACGTCGACTGAACTTTGAAGAAAACTTCAAAGACCCATTTTTTGTCATGATAATTCTTTCATTTACGTACAATGAATTAGTTGTTTGATCGTCATTCTAACTTTTCTTGTTTTTACTCTGCATAGCCCCTTTGCATTCCATACACTTGTTGCCCTCTTCGAAAATCTCGGGCTCTTCATTGCATATCATTTGGGCTTTTCATTTTCTATCTTCCTTTTTGTTTTTTATCATGATTCCTGCAAATACGTACTTCAAAAGTAGAGGAGGTCCTATCATAAATTTTCCACATAGGTATCAGACCCAAAATTTATGCTTGCCTACTAAGTGGAACTTAGTTGCGTAATTCTATTCACATAGATAAGTGAGCTATGCATGTATTTATGTGTTTACGCGTGTCTGTATGTATGTATGTATCCATGGAGCTCTCTTTCTCCCTCTCGCTCTCTCTGTGTGTGTGTGTATATATATATATATATATATATATAATATATATATATATATATATATATAGATATGTATGTGAGCAACAATCTAAGTATGTGAGGTCCTATGATAAATCTTCCACATAGGTATCAGACCCTAAATTTATGCTTGCCTACTAAGCGGAACTTAGGTGCATAATTGTATTCACATAGATAAGTGAGGTATGCATGTATTTATGTGTTTACGCGCGTCTCTCTCTCTCTCTCTCTCTCTCTCTCTCTATATATATATATATATATATATATATATATATATATATATATATATATATATATATATATATATATACATACAGAGAGAGAGAGAGGGAGAGAGATGTGTGCCTACATATGTGTCCATGGAGCTCTCTCGCTCTCTCTCTCTCTCTCTCTCTATATATATATATATATATATATATATATATATATATATATATATATATATATGTGTGTGTGAAAATATACGTATGTATGTGAGCAACTATCTAAGTATCTTTGCATGCATATATGAAGGAATTAATGTGTGTGTGTGTGTGCGTGTATGAATGTATCTATCGATTTATGTGTTTATTTAGTTATCTGTTTATTTTTCCTCTGCATATGTATCTATGCGGGATCGTATATGTGTATCTATGTGTAGGTTTGCATGCATGCATGTATGAAATTATTTTCATGCATGTATGAAATTATTTTCATGTATTTAAGTAGGATCTCCTCAAACATATGGGCTTCAATTGCGAAGTTAGGAATTCTCTTGGAGCATGGAACTCAGATGACTTCCCTCTAGCACATGTTGCTCACATCCTATTTTCTTTTCTTTCATCTCTTACCACTTAAAAGAATTCGTATGTTATTGGTTTATCTGTGATCATAAGTTATCCTTCTGGCTCCTTGACCATATGCAGGTATTATTTCTCCTCATATCCTTTAGAGAAATGTATTTGTGAACCTTTTCGTTGCATGGGAAACTACACGCACACACACATACACAAACATACATAGATACATACATACATAAGCTCATGGGAAACTACACACACATACATAAATACATCATACATAATAATAGGTTATGAACCTCGGCAAATCTTCTCAAAGATGAAAAACCTCACAGTTCATCCGCCACCTCCACTGGAACACCACCACACACACACACACATATATATATATATATATATATATATATATATATATATATATA
>CM035422.1:92173575-92191075 GCA_020310875.1 Ceratopteris richardii
AATTCCTCTCTTGCACTTTGTGGTTTCAAGCCTACTGTAGGAGCTACTCTGTAGTGTGGATACAGAGGGTAGGCTCCTCAGTGAGGGCTATGAGCACTATAGTGTAAGAGAGTGCCTAGGATTTTCTTTCTTTTCTGTGAGTCAGTATCGGTGTTAAGCTCTATTCTCTTGAGCAAATCTTACCATTTGTATTGTGCTGAGTTAGACTGCATGTAATCGGCCCCCTTAAGCTGATGAGAAGATTCTGTGCATTGAGGTTCTTTATTTCTGGGATGGCTTGTTAGCCCCCTAAGCTTGCACTTTTGAGTATCACTCTGCCCAACCTTGTAATCATCTGATTCGAATCAAGAAGTGTACGGTCTTCCTTGGTCAGTTGTTGTCCATATTTTCTAAAGTATTTACCACACTATGCAATCTTTGTTATCTCTCTGCTCACAGAAATGTTAAAGGGTATACTTCCCTAAAGAGAACCCCCCTTGAGTAGTTGAAGTACGGGATGTGTTTAATCTTCACTCTCTACTTCCATTAAACCTGGATACCCCAGTACCTCCTCTACAGTATGTATACATCTATAGAGTTATACATACGCTTATACACACATATATACATATATAGAGTAATATGTACACACACACACACACACTTGATTTAGTCTATACTAACTCTAGAATTTATATTACTAAGTAGAGGAGGTCCTATGATAAATCTTCCACATAGCACTACAACATATCAAGGGTATACCGAGGCTACTACCGAGGCAAATGAACGGGAGGGATTTCTTCACGACGTCAGTGTAGTAGTCGGTACAGGCATCGGAAAGAAAGCGTCGGTATGGCACCAGTATAACGGTCGGTATACGCATCGGAAATACCGACGCTTATACCGACGTCAGTACCGACGCATATACTGACGGCCCACTGGGTCTACTGACGCATATGCTAATGACCATATTGGAGCTACCGATGCGTATACTGACGACCATACCTGCACACATTTTTTTGGGCAGAGTGTGTTGTCTTTTGCTACAGCATGATGTTGTTTATCGAAAGACAATACACGTTGCCCAACTGAGTAGATGTGTTATGTACTCTAATGGCAACCAAAACATAAACTTATATGAGTAAAAATGAACAATGATTCATGTACAGAGAGTCGTATATTCCATAAATGAAAAATGTACAAAAGTGTGGCAAAGAACTTCCATATAGGAATGGAATACAAAATTATGGTACATCATGGCCACATAGGAGTGTAATACAAAATTGTGGCAATGTGACAAAACACTTCCATATAGGAATCGAATACAAAACTCTGGTTCATCATTGTTGTATGCGAGTGTGATACAAAATTGTGGCATTGATCAAAATATTTACACCTACAATCGTGCAACAAAACATATGTATAAAATAAGACCAATTAACATGACATTTATAAACAACAACTAAAAACACGAAACCAAGATATAACTTTACCTAATCAAGAATATTCTCCCATGAGATGATTGGACCGCGTCCCTCTAAGTCTTGTCACAGTGCAGTCAATCCATGTCGATATCCATATGATTCTTTAGTTCGCGTTGGAGGACGACCCACTCCCAACTCCTATAATAAATATGAAAAATGTTAGATGAATATACATAATATACTTAACACAAACAACTTCAATAATTAACATCGTACTTACAAATTGGTAGCGCATACTATCGTATCCGCTGCTACCTAAATGCGATGTTCCAACCGTCTCTAAACGAGTGGCCGCCGCATCTCTTTGTTGCCGATACCGATCAGGAGTATGTTGATGCTCATCCTGAATCGATTCCCATTCTTCGGCATCTAGCCATACAAGCTTCGGTAAGCCTGCTTTGAAAGCATCATGAGCTTCCGATCGTCGATGCGACATCACTTCGCGTGCTGTATGTTATATCCATTTGGAACTCACAATAGGATTGCCAGGTGTAATTTTTTGAGTCTCTATCCTGTTCGGTCCATTTTAACATTACTGAATGACCGAATTGGATAGAGCAGAGCTGTCATATCCGCTGACGCATTGACTTTCCCGCCGCATCCATAACTGGAGCTCCATTAGATATATGATAGATCTTGGATTCATCATGATCATGTGCACCCCAAGGTGTACGTGGAGATCCCATCTGATGCATTCAAGTATACATATGCATTCAAGTATACATATGCATATGCATATGCATACATGTATACATATACATATGCATATGCTTGCTTGTATACATAATTGTACATATACATATGCATATGCATGTGTGTATACATATACATATGCATTCATGTATAATATACATATACATATATTCATGTATACATATACATATACAAAAATATAAAGTATGTGTGCATATACATATACATATATTCATGTATACATATACATATACAAAAATATAAAGTAGGTATGCATATGCATGCATGTATGTATGCATACATGTATACATATACATATGCATATGCATTCAAGTATACATATGCATTCAAGTATACATATGCATATGCATATGCATACATGTATACATATACATATGCATATGCTTGCTTGTATACATACTTGTACATATACATATACATATGCATGTGTGTATACATATACATATGCATTCATGTATAATACACATATACATATATTCATGTATGCATATACATATACAAAAATATAAAGTATGTGTGCATATAAATATACATATATTCATGTATACATATACATATACAAAAATATAAAGTAGGTATGCATATGAATGCATGTATGTATGCATAAATGTATGCATATACATATGCATATGCTTGCTTGTATACATACTTGTACATATACATATGCATATGCATGTGTGTATACATATATATATGCATTCATGTACAATATACATATACATATATTCATGTACACATATACATGTACAAAACTATAAAGTATGTGTGCATATACATATACATATATTCATGTATACATATACATATACAAAAATATAAAGTAGGTATGTATATGCATATGCATGCATGTATGTATATGCATGCATGTATGCATATGCATTCATGTATGCATATGCATGCATGCATGTATGTATATGCATTCATGTATGCATATGCATTCATGTATGCATATGCATGCATGCATGCATGTATGCATGCATGCATGTATGTATGCATATGCATGCATGCGTGCATGTATATGCATGCATGTATATGCATGCATGTATGCATACATATGCATGCATGTATTCATATGCATGCATGTATGCATGTATGCATGTATGTATGCATATGCATTCATGTATGGATATGCATTCATGTATGCATATGCATTCATGTATGCATTTGCATTCATGTATGCATATGCATGCATGCATGTATGCATATGCATGCATGCATGTATGCATATGCATGCATGCATGTATGCATATGCATGCATACATGCATGTATGCATATGCATGCATGCATGTATGCAAATGCATGCATGCATATGCATGCATGTATGTATATGCATTCATGTATGCATATGCATGCATGCATGTATATGCATTCATGTATGCATATGCATGCATGCATGTATGTATATGCATTCATGTATGTATATGCATGCATGCATGTATATATATATGCATTCATGTATGTATATGCATGCATGCATGTATGTATATGCATGCATTCATGTATGTATATGCATTCATGTATGCATATGCATTCATGTGTGCATATGCATTCATGTATGCATATGCATGCATGCATGTATGCATATGCATGCATTCATGTATGCATATGCATGCATGTATGCATGGATATATGCATATGCATGCATGTATGCATATGCATTCATGTGTGCATATGCATGCATCCATGTATGTATATGCATTCATGTATGCATGCATGCATGTATCTATGCATATGCATGCATGCATGTATGCATATGCATGCATGCATGTATGCATATGCATGCATGCATGTACACATACATATGCATGCATGTATTGATATGCATGCATGTATGCATGTATGTATGCATATGCATGCATGTACGCATATGCATGCATGTATGCATATGCATGCATGTATGCATATGCATGCATGTATGCAGATGCATTTATGTATGCATATGCATGCATGCATGCATGTATGTATATGCATTCATGTATTTATATGCATGTATGCATGTGTGTATATGCATTCATGTATGTATATGCATGCATGCATGTATGTAAATGCATTCATATATATGCATATGCATATGCATTCATGCATGTATGCATGTATATATGCATATGCATGCATGCATGTATGTATGCATATGCATGCATGCATGCATGCATGTATGCATGCATGTATGTATGCATATGCATGCATGTATGCATATGTATTCATGTATGGATATGCATGCATGTATGCATATGCATGTATTCATATGCATGCATGCATGTATGTGTATGCATATGCATGCATGTATGTATACATATGCATATGCATGCATGTATGTATACATATGCATATGCATGCATGTATGTATACATATGCATATGCATGCATGTATGTATACATATGCATATGCATGCATGTATGTATACATATGCATGCATGTATTCATATGCATGCATGTATGTATGCATATGCATGCATGCATTCACATGCATTCATGTATGCATATGCATGCATGTATGTATGCATATGCATGTATGTATGCATATGCATGTATGTATGCATATGCATGTATGTATGCATATGCATATATGTATGCATATGCATATCCCTCTCTCTCTCTCAAACAACAATAAAGAGAGAAGATCGATGTTAGAAAACAAAAATATAAAGAAAGATAAAAGAGTGATATATGTCTTACTTAAATCGATGTAATTTTTGAATTAATGTTGTTAAAATCCACTTGAAGTTCTCCTTCGTTGAATTTCCAAAGATTTAATCTCAAAAATCTCCTGCAAAACTAAAGGGAGAAGATATTAGAAAAGCCAAAACATAAAGAAAAAAAAAAGAGTGATACAATATGTGCGATTACTTACCAAAGCGTCAGATCTATGAAAATAGAGGTGTGTTTAGAGAGAGAGAGAGAGAGAGAAAGGGAAGGAGAGGGAAAGAGAGAGAATTGTTTGAATCAAGGTCGCCAAAATCTAGTTGAACTTCTTCTTCATCGAATTTCCAAAGATTTGATGTCGAAATCTCTTGCAAAACCAAACAAAGAACATATTAGTAAAGAAAAAACATAGAAAAAGAAAAAATAGTTTGACAATATGTGCAATCTACTTACGAAAACTTCAGATCTAACAAGATAGAGGTCTGTTTACAGAGAGAGAGAGAGAGAGAGAGAGAGAGAGAGAGAAGGAGGGAGAGAGAGTGAGAGAGAGAGAGGGAGAGAGAGAGAGAGATAGAGATATTGAGAGAGAGGGAGGGAGAGAGAGAGAGAGAGGGAGAGAGGGAGAGAGAGAGAGAGGGGGAAGGGAAGGAGAGAGGGAGAGAGAGGATGACAAACAGAGATCTCTGCTGTTGGCGCGTGCAAACCCAAAAGGAGAAGCTCCAGATTCAAAACGCTCAGACTGACGAATTTCGGGCTCGTGTTCGGTTGAAAAGAGAGCGTCGGTATGAGCGTGGGTATAAGCATCGATATTTGCAGAAGAATACCGACGCGTATACCGACGGTTATACCGACGCTGTCTTTCCGAGGCAAAACAACTGTCCCAAATTCTCCGAGGGGTATACTGACGCTGACAGCTGACGGTCGGTACACTGACCGTCGATATTCCCTCGATATGTTCTAGTGTAGGTATGAGACCCATAATTTAAGCTTGCCTACTGAGTGGAACTTAGGTGCATAACTGTATTCACATAGATAAGTGAGGTATGCATGTATTTATGTGTTTACGCATGTATGTATATATATATATATATATATATATATATATATATATATATATATATATATATATATATATATATATATATATATATATATATATATATATATATAGAAAGAGAGAGAGAGAGAGAGCGAGAGAGATGTGTGTGCCTACATAGGTATCCATGGAGCTCTCTCTCTCCCTCTCGCTCTCTCTCTCTCTCTCTCTCTCTCTCTCTCTCTCTATATATATATATATATATATATATATATATATATATATATATATATGTGAAAATATAGGTATGTATGTGAGCAACTATCTAAGTATCTTTGCATGCATATATGAAAGAATTAATGTGTGTGTGTGTGTGTATGAATGTATCTATCGATTTATGTGTTTATTTATTTATTTGTTTATTTATTTGTTTGTTTATGTTTCCTCTGCATATGTATCTATGCGGGATCGTATATGTGTATGTATGTGTAGGTTTGCATGCATGCATGTATGCAGGTATGAAAGTATTTTCATGTATTTAAATAGGAATTCCTCAAAGATATGGGCGGGCTTCAATTGCGAAGTTAGGAATTCTCTTGGAGCATGGAACTCAGATGACTTCCCTCTGGCACATGTTGCTCACATCCTATTTTCCTTACTTTCATCTCTTACGACTTAAAAGAATTCGTATGTTATTGGTTTATCTGAGATCATAAGTTATCCTTCTGGCGCGTTGACCATATGAAGGTATTATTTCTGTTCATGTCCTTCGGAGAAATTTATTTGTGAAGCTTTTCGTTGCACGGAATATGCGAGGAGCTAAACCTTATCTTTTCAAGTCATTTAGTAACTAACTTGCGCAAGTAGTTGGGGGAACACGTAGCTGCGCAAGTAGTTGGGGTATCAAGACTTAGAGATGCGGAGGCAAAATGATGCACAAACCTGAAATGAAAAAAATTTACAGCTACAGTAGCTCTCAGGCTTCTTGAAGATCCTTCTACCTCCATTTGTATAAAGCTGATGGTTGTGAATAGTCTTGTCCTCGTCTACTTTCAGGAGGGTTTATTTTGTTGTTTCTATAATCAGCGTAAATTCATCTGCTCTATCAAATAATTCTTTTTGAAGGACTTGTCAAGAGAGAATGGTAAGAAGAACTAGTCACATGACCGAGAACAACTTTCTACGCGAGATGTTCATCATCCAACAGTTATCTTCGTCTTTGTTGTTTCTTATGATTCATGACAATAAGTACTTCAAAAGTAGAGGTGAATGTATGATAAACTCTTCCAATATTCATATTCTCTTTGAATATTTTTCTTTGAAGGACTTGACATTTATAGATACATAGATCTGTCGAGAAAGGATGGTATGAAGAACTAGTCACATGTATGAGAACCACTTTCTATGCGGGATGTTCACCATGCAAAAAGTTATCTTCCTTCTTGTCGTTTCTCATTGTGCATGCGAAGAAATACCTCAAAAAATTCTTATAATAAATTCTTCCCACATTGGTATCAGACCCAACATTTATGCTTGCCTGCTAAGGACAACTCCGGTGCTCCGGTGCATAAGTTTACTCACATAGATAAGGCGGGGAAGGTGTAGCGCGCATGCATATGGGCGTTTCTTCTTCCCGCCTCAATCTCAAGTTGGATATCAATGGTTTGAGAATGCCTCGAGATTTTAAGAAAAGACTTTTGTAAGGAGAGATGTGGATGCATGCAAAATGCATATTCGACTCAAATGAGGAATCCATAGTTCCACAGAACTGAATACTTTGAAGAGGAATTCGTTACCTCAAAAACCTCATCCCATCATTTTCCATTTATCCAAGGCCTGCATAAGTTCAAGATGACAATCACTCAAATTCAACTCTTCAACTCGAACGGTTATAAGAAGTTCTTAAAATTCAACTCTTCAACTCGAACGGTTACTGGTCAACCTTGTTAAGCTTAGCTCATGTTAGAGGATCAGTTATTCATCTAATAGAAGAAAGATATTTTATTGTAGCTTAAGAAAGTTTTCTTATGATTTCCAAATTATACAATCATGTTCTCCTCTTTGAGTACAGTTTTCTTTGTTTTCCATAAGATATTAGTGCATGTCTACAAAGAAATGTTAGCAGTTACAAAGTGAGGTCCGAAATAAAAACTACATGGAATATAAGTACAAGGAGGAAGTTAAAAAAAGCAGAAAACAAGAAGACAATCATAGGTTAAAGTATAGACCTAAACGATTTCGCAAATTTATCTCCCTATAAAATCTATTACATTGTGAACGAAAGTTTTAGTTTTCATATGTTAAACTTAAGTGTGATCGCAAACACGTGAGTTTGAACAAGGGAAATTCAACTAACTCTTCATATTGTACACATTCTAAACCATTTAAGTGAACATTTCTTATAATCTAAGTGACGCCACCCCAAGGTAAGAAAGAAATTATTTAAAGTTAACAGTATTGTTTTTAATTTCGAAAAATAAGGCTTTTTGCTCTGAGCACTCACAGTCGCACAACGTCTAGTTGCAAGTTTACCCTGTGCAGATTCTCAAAATGGTCAGGAACCTATTCCTTGTTTTTCATGAATAGGCATGGGTCCTTGTTGGATGCTAGATCTAAGAGGATATGTTTTGATTACATCTTTGTTCCTTGAGGTACATGTTCATCATCTTTGGGAATCATGGTTTTTCAGGTTTTGCATCTAGTTTTATTCAATCAAATAGCATTCTATATTTAAAAGCTTTCCTCAAAGCATTCCCCACATTATACTTCATGTGCGTGCAGTTTCTCAACCCCTCCAAAATAAGTAAACAAAATTCGTATAAAAAATGCACAAATGCTTTGAGATTCGGAAAACTTGAGCTTATGAATGTTTTGGATAAGTGGAAAATGATGGGATAAGGTCTTTGAGGTAGAAAATTCCTTATCAAAGTATTCAGTTCTATGGAACTTTTGACTCCTCGTTTGAGTCAAAGATCTATTCTGCATGCATGGACATCTCTCCTTACAAAATTCTTCTCGTAAATCCGTTAAGTACCAGGTTAAAACAAGAGGTTTCCAAAAACATTTTAAAATATGTACCTAAAATATTTTATTGGTTATGGAGAGATGTTGTCTTGCTTGACAAAAGTGTATGATAAGATTCCACATTGTCGGTCCTTTCCATACAAGATGTTTCTGTATCGGATATTGAAGCATAAATAGATGTTTCTATCTTGAGAGAGAGGAGGGAAGAAGAAACGCCCACACTTATCTATGTGAATAAACTTATACACTGGAGTTGTCGTAAGCAGGCAAGCATAAATATTGGATCGGATACGCTTGTTGGAAAAATTTAGCAGAGGATCTCGACTACTTTTGAAGTACTTAATTCGCATGATTCATGGGATCCGACTAAAAACAATATAACTGTTGGATGGTGAACATCCCGCGTAGAAAATTGTTCTCAGCCATGTGACTACTTCTTCTTACTATACTGACTCGACATATCTATAACTCTCCAAATCTCAAACCTCATGTCCTTCAAAGAGAGTTATTTCATAATGGAGATATATGTAAATTGAGTATAGAAATAACAAAATGGGCCCTCCTGATAGTAGACAAGCACAAGACTATTTACAACCGTCCCCTTTATATACATGGAGATAGCAAGCTCTTGAAGATGCCCAAAGGCTAGTGTAGCTATAAAAAATAGCTCATTTTAGGTTTGTTTATCATTTTGCCTCCGGATTGTTGGGGATGTAAGGATCATGTGAGCTTACCCCCATATTCATATATATACATCATATATAGAGCATTCCCTCAAGAGAGATCATTGTGTAGGTTTTGAAGCTCCCAGGCATATGTGCACATCTCTCCTCTCTTCTCTCTCCCTCTATCTGCTCCTTGCTTCTCTTGTTCTGCACACCAAAGCCCTTCATTGGTATCAGAGCATTGTTGAAGGCTTGTGTGCAAGAAGCTTCAATGGAAGCTTAGGTCACAAGAGGTGAAAGTGCAGGTCGGCACCTTTTAACAGAAGTTCAGTATTTTGGCCATAACTTGAGCTACAAAGCTCCGATTTATGGGTTTTAAAATTCTATTCATAGCTAACACAGAGATATACAATGAGATAGAAGGAGGAAAAACCTGGTTCCAACTTCTAGGGTATGAAAAATTCAAAAGTGTAGACTGATGTAGAAGACAAATCTACAATCACTTAGATAGTAGGTAAGTGTTTTGGCTATAAGTTGAGTCCTACAAATCGGAATGAGACGATTGAACTTGCTATATGTAGCTTGGAATAGCCTCTACAATGTTGTAGAAGAACATAGGCCAAGCTCTAAGTGCAAGGTCACCGAAATTGCAGAATATAGAGCAACAATGTTGTAAGTGAAGGTGAAATTGACAGCTGATGCTTGTTTTGTGCATATTTTGAGCTACACACCTCTGATTGAAGTGTACTTTATCTCTTTACATAGCTAAGAATAAGTTCTTGATGGTTGTTGAAGACCAAAACTTCAGAGTCAGAGGTTATGACCTCTGAAACAACAAAATACAAAGAAGCATATTTTTGCCATAAGAACCCTAATTGCTCTTGGAGGAGGATTTGGAACTTCTTCAAGAGAGATTTTTTGGTGTGCAAGCTCTTATTTTCAGAGCTTCATGGCATTGCACATGTATGATCACTATGATAGCTCCTCCATATGAGAGCAGAGCATGATCTTGTCACGTGTTTGACATGTAAGATGACATTGTGGTATACCTTCTTTTCGAGGTTTATGTTGCCATGATTTCCATCATGGATGTATTGTGGCATTGTGGTTTATATCCTGCTTATGCCACTTAGTTACGGATTTAGTTACTGTTTTGCAAACAATTCTATGAGAGTTGATTGTGGATCTTAGTTGGTACTGGTATCTTTGTTTTCTTTGCAGGTACATGATGTAGATTGGAGCCTCAGTTACACATTCGTTTGTCATCGTTATTAGCATTTGTTCATTGATTGATATGTATTTGCTAGTGTGATTCTTGACATATGTGGATGGTGATTTCCACATGGTTTATTTGGTTCAGATTCCATTTTACAGAGGAGATGTTGTCAAAATTTTGATAGCTTTTATGCTAGAAGAGAGCTCTAGTGGATCTTGAAGCTTGTGTGATAGCTTTGGATCATTGATTATATCCATTCACTTGGACTTGGTCACACATTGTTTGTGATAGGTTGGACCATCTTGCAAGATTTATTCTTCAATGGAAGTTGTATCACCATTGTGTTAGCATGTGTTTCCTTTAGTTTTTGGCATTTATATTTGCCATTATCTTTGGTTGGATAAGTGACAAGAGGTGACATGTTATTCATTGTGCTTTTGGTATTGGTTATCTTGTTTGATTGTTCAATTTATAGGGGATACTCTATCAAATGTTTCTAGGATTCTTTCACATCTACTTAGTCACTTTGGAGACTTGGTGAGCAGGCTCATGCTCATGGTTTTATGTGCATGCTAGATGCATAGTTATGTAATAGGTGGTTCACATGGTTTGTTCTCCAATGATACAGTTATGATGTGAGTTATGCATATGGATATGCAGGTGTCATCCTACTCAGGATAGAGTATTGTTTCTAGTCTTTTGTTACATGGCTAATCTCTTGGATTGCTGGCATGGTGTCTTCTCGGTTTGATGGCACTGACTTTTCGAGATGGAAAGCTCAGATGTGGCATACATTGGTTCATGCAGGGTTACACATGTATGTGCAAAGAGTTGTATAGAGGCCTCGTGACATGCGTGACCATGCATGGATGGATATGGATGCATTGGTTAGCTCCACTATCTCGTTACAGCTTGTGGATTCTATATATGAGTCTGTTATGTATGAAGAGACGAGTAGTGCATTATGATAGAGACGAGATGATATGTATGTGAGTCCATTGACTCATGTGAGACATAGATCACATTGATGACTTCGATGTTGGCATTGTGTTTATGAGGTTCATATTTGACAATGTTGCTTCAAGTGGATGCGACGATGACGTCAAAGATATGCACATGATAAAGGTCAGGTAGTGGTTTCAGGAGATTCTATGGCAGTTGATTATGCTACTAATTGTGATATCACTTTCTCCTATGATTCATCTCATGATTCTTCTTGTTCATTGGATGGCATACATATGGCTTGGTTTCTTGATGCATTATCGAGTTTTCATGTTACTCCACATCAAAGAGTGGTTTTGTCGATTCTCAAGTGAGAGTCATGGATGTGTGCACATGCCTGATGGTAGAACATATGACATTGAGGGTACAGGAGATGTATGCCTTATGCTACCTAGTGGAGCATCACTTATACTCAGACACGTACGCTATGTGCCTTCATTCCCTATGACCTTGATTTCAGTTAACCAGTTACAGGAGAGCAGATGTTATGCATTTCTTGGTGAGCATCATTTTTAGTTGCAGTTGGGACAACTTATGCTTGTCAAAGGTGCTACTATTGGGCACATGTATCCAGTGCAAGTACTTCATGTGAGAAACAGTCTTGTCTCAGTGGGAATTCAGCCTTATGTGCAATGTGAGACTCGCCATGTCTCATTTTGTCTACTCACACATAGGTCTATTGACATTCATGATGCACATGTATGGTACAATTCAGATGCTCAGATGGATCCACATGTACATGTTTTGGATGTTCATGATGCTTACATAGAGCTTGCTTTTTTTCTATCATAGGGATGCTCATATGGAGCACACTTTGGATGATCAGTTGAGTGCTTTAGAGCATGATGTGGATGCTCATGCAGAGCATTGTGATGATACACAGTTAGAGTCTGATCATCTGTTTGATCTTGGTGTTGATGTTGTGCAGTTAGCTTATGTGGAGCATGATGATACACTTGGTGTGGTAGAGAACGATTACTCTTATGATACACAGTGTATGCTAGAGCATACTAGCTCTCAGGGTGCAGAGCTAGACACATCCTTGGTGGAGAGGATGGTTGATCTAGATGTTGATGAGTCAACGATCATGCAGTCATTCTTGGATTCACTCATGCCATATGTTGACAAAGATATATCAGGACATGCTGGTATTGATGATGGTGATTTGGATGCCTTGGATACATGCATAACTGAAATACTTAGGTTAGCCAGGATAAGCTTTGCAAGAACTTCATCAGTTCTTGCATCAGTCAGATGTGAGCTCGATTCTCATCGATATAAGTCTAGAGCAGTTTGAGTTGCATGGATAGACCTTATTCGAGGCAATTGGTGTAGGCTGATATGTATGAGTTGAGATCCAGACTCTTTCTGTACATTATTGTATAGTCCTACATCATTCGTTGTATATTTTACCACTTATGATCACATTGACCCTTAAGTGGGAGATTGTTGGGGATGTAAGGGTCATGTGACCTTACCCCCATATTAATATATATACATCAGATATAGAGAATTGCCTCAAGAGAGATCATTATGTGGGTTCAAAGCTCCAACGCATATGTGCACATCTCTCCTCTCTTCTGTCTCCCTCCATATCCTCCTTGCTCCTCTTGTTCTGCACACCAAAACTCTTCTAGATTCTAAGTGCTCAACAAAACTTGAAGAAGATCTTGGAGGAAGTGTTCTCACACAATTGGAGGAGGTGTGCTCTATATCAGGAGATCTTGGAGGAGTATGTGTCAACCTACCATCATCATCACTTGTTTAGTTACTATGATTAAAACGTCTATGTCTATTCCCACTTATTAGTTCAAAAATTTGTTAGTTAGGGATAATCAAAACTCGGCTTTACTGTAAAACACTTTTAAATTGTTCATATTCTCCATATTCTCATACACACTCTTCATACCTCTTAGGCACACAATTTCTTGCACCTACTTCCTATTTTTGCCCAGATTTAGATATTGTCATTTCGTATCATATTCACACATTCTAAATAACATTGGAATGTAAGGGACAAATAACATGGTATGTATGTTTCAACCTGCAACCCTCTTCAGAAGAATAACTCAAACACCATCAAATGTATCACAAGTTGTAAGACCAAGCGGTATAATATGAAGTGTAATATATGAATGCATTTTAGAGTCAAAATACCACACAAAGATACAAAGATAATGATAAAACAATAATCAATGAAGTGGTGTGATGGAGATGCACCACAACGTATTTCCCTTTTAGAGAGCCTCACGATGATGCTCTAACAGTACAAAATTCAGTTGTTTATGAAATGTAGGGTACTCTACAAACACCTATAGAATATGCAAAAATTACACATTCCATAAAGTGCACAAGCTCATATTTCCTAGGTTTTATAAATGTGTTCGAACCTATGATTTGTGCTTGACCAAGATATAATATGTTTTATTAAAGAATATATACAAAACTTTTTAGCAACCATTTGGCCTTTCACGTGGACACTAGTGGTAAAAATCTCTCACTAAAGACCAATATGGCCAAAGTGAACTGTGGGAGAATAAATGAAGAATGATGAGGATACTTGAGAGTAAGTATAGAAACTATACCTCCCATCTGATGGTCATGTTACACAGCATACAAATAACTTTGCAATATCATTGATTAGTTAACCCCCACCAAGTGACAATAGTGTCAAAATAGTGACGGTTTGTAAACATCGGAATTGGTAGCTCCTAGGGGTTGATTGTGTATCGCATTTTCGTGTACCAATCACACTTTCGTTAGAAACAATCTTGTTATTCGGTTCATGGCACTAGTGAAAGCTTGTTAATTACTATCAATCACCATTCAATGAAATCGAATTTAATTAGAACTTACAAATAGCTCAACTTAACAAACATCATTGCGATTGAAGGAAAAAACAAAAACTTGAAATTGCTAGAAAAACGAGGAAGAACAGTACCTACGATCAGGAGCTATGAAGCTTAAAAGAAAAGTACAAAAAAAATGAAAATAAAAACACAAACGTAGTCTATGGGTTTTTGTTTCAGGCTCGTAGATCTAAACTTTCACTTCAGTGATGCTCATGCATTCATATCGTTTGAACTTTATTTCCTATAAAAATCGTAAGATTCAACCTTTTATTCAACCCCCGTTATATTAACAACCACTCATTTTAAGCATTGTCCTCTGAATACCTCAATGCCTTTGTACAGAAACATACTTATATTTGATATTTACGTGATCGGACAACACATTTTCATATAAGAAGTTTTGCTAAGAAAATGAAAATGAATTTTTTTATGTTTCCACTTTTTGCTCTTTTTGCTCTACCAAGTAAATGCTAGTGATGAAAACTCTCACATTTTCCACCTCAAGGATTAATCTTCAGAAAACGCCTCACTACATACAAATTAACATGTGACCTCTTTCTATAGCACAAAGATACTACGTTCGTATCAAGCTTAACTGTATACAAACGTGTGCTCTCCTATCGTCTTATGTGCCAATGAAACAACAATCATTTTAAAGTTTCTTCTATACATGAGCGCAGAAAAAATGTCAACGTCCTTCAATTATGTTCCCCTTAAGGTATCCTTTAACTCTTGTAGACACATATAGGTGCGAAACCCAAGATTCCTACATAAAGCAAGATAATACTTCTTCTACGTAGGCTACATCTAGTCTTGATTGGGTTAAGTATATAAAAGGAACAATCGAAGGACTATCGAATACCATATCCTCCGTTTCAACATCATTATACATGCTTAATTTCATCTATATGTCTATGCACTTGACAAGGGTTCGCAATCAATCACGTCAAACGTCTCTATACTATGTATAGGACATACTTTCTTAAGAAATACCTTAATTATCTAAGATCCTTTTGTAGCTTTTTATTACATTAGCCGTTGCATCTTTTGTTCATTCATTCATATACATATTCACAAAGACGGAATACATTTTTATACGCACAAACGCTTTAACACACAAAAACAACCTTTTGTTCAAAGCTCTTAAAAATTCCTTAACTCATAGGGATCATTTATCAACCCTCATATTATAAAGGATACCCCCAATATCGAAAGGCTAGAGATTGAGGCATGTACACCACTTCTTCTATCTCATCATTGAACAAAGCATTTTGCACACATAATTACGATATATTCAATATCATACTTGATGTAGCCGATTCTAGCTTTTTTTCATTCTTAAGAGGGGATTAAGTGACTGTTTCTAAAATACTTATCGAGAAAAATTGTTTGCAAAAAGTCTTGTTCTATGCTTTCATTGATTCCCTCTAACGTCGACTGTAACTTTGAAGAAAACTTCAAAGACCCATTTTTTGTCTATGATAATTCTTTCATTTACGTACAATGACCTAGTTGTTTGATCGTCATTCTAACTTTTCTTGTTTTTACTCTGCATAGCCCCTTTGCATTCCATACACTTGTTGCCCTCTTCGAAAATCTCGGGCTCTTCATTGCCTATCATTTGGGCTTTTCATTTTCTATCTTCATTTTTGCTTTTTATCATGATTCCTGCAAATACGTACTTCGAAAGTAGAGGAGGTCCTATCATAAATCTTCCACATAGGTATCAGACCCAAAATTTATGCTTGCCTACTAAGTGGAACTTAGTTGCGTAATTCTATTCACATAGTCAAGTGAGCTATGCATGTATTTATGTGTTTACGCGTGTCTGCATGTATATATATATATATATATATATATATATATATATATATATATATATATATATATATATATATATATATATATATATATTTATGGAGAGAGAGAGAGCGATGTGTGTGCCTACATAGGTATCCATGGAGCTCTCTCTCTCCCTCTCGCTCTCTCTCTCTCTCTCTCTCTCTCTCTCTCTATATATATATATATATATATATATATATATATATATATATATATATATATAGGTATGTATGTGAGCAACAATCTAAGTATGTGAGGTCCTATGATAAATCTTCCACATAGGTATCAGACCCAAAATTTATGCTTGCCTACTAAGTGGAACTTAGGTGCATAATTGTATTCACATAGATAAGTGAGGTATGCATGTATTTATGTGTTTACGCGTGTCTGTATATATATATATATATATATATATATATATATATATATATATATATATATATATATATATATATAGATAGAGAGAGAGAGAGATGTGTGTGCCTACATATGTGTCCATGGAGCTCTCTCGCTCCCTCTCTGTGTATATATATATATATATATATATATATATATATATATATATATATATATATATATATATATATATATATATATATATATGTGTGTGTGTGTGAATATACGTATGTATGTGAGCAACTATCTAAGTATCTTTGCATGCATATATGAAGGAATTAATGTGTGTGTGTATGAATGTATCTATCGATTTATGTGTTTATTTAGTTATCTGTGTATTTTTCCTCTGCATATGTATCTATGCGGGATCGTATATGTGTATCTATGTGTAGGTTTGCATGCATGTATGCAGGTATGAAATTATTTTCATGTGTTTAAGTAGGATCTCCTCAAAGATATGGGCGGGCTTCAATTGCGAAGTTAGGAATTCTCTCGGAGCATGGAACTCAGATGACTTCCCTCTAGCACATGTTGCTCACATCCTATTTTCTTTACTTTCATCTCTTACCACTTAAAAGAATTCGTATGTTATTGGTGTATCTGAGATCATAAGTTATCCTTCTGGCTCCTTGACCATATGCAGGT
>CM035422.1:92201075-92681075 GCA_020310875.1 Ceratopteris richardii
TATCAGACCCAACATTTATGCTTGCCTGCTAAGGACAACTCCGGTGCTCCGGTGCATAAGTTTACTCACATAGATAAGGCGGGGAAGGTGTAGCGCGCATGCATATGGGCGTTTCTTCTTCCCGCCTCCCTCTCAAGTAGGATATCAATGGTTTGAGAATGCCTCGAGATTTTAAGAAAAGACTTTTGTAAGGAGAGATGTGGATGCATGCAAAATGCATATTCGACTCAAATGAGGAATCCATAGTTCCACAGAACTGAATACTTTGAAGAGGAATTCGTTACCTCAAAAACCTCATCCCATCATTTTCCATTTATCCAAGGCCTGCATAAGTTCAAGTTTTCCGAATCTCAAAGCGCTTAGGGATTCTATTTTTTTACCCATCTTCTGGAGGCTACTTCTTTGTGCTACAAGATTGGATTAAAACGATATTTGGATTCAAACAAAGCTCATTTCTACAGAATGTTCCTAGATAAAAGGAGTTTCGAATTCACAGCAAGATGACAATCACTCAAATTCAACTCTTCAACTCGAACGGTTATAAGAAGTTCTTAAAATTCAACTCTTCAACTCGAACGGTTACTGGTCAACCTTGTTAAGCTTAGCTCATGTTAGAGGATCAGTTATTCATCTAATAGAAGAAAGATATTTTATTGTAGCTTAAGAAAAGGGAGAAAGTTTTCTTATGATTTCCAAATTATACAATCATGTTCTCCTCTTTGAGTACAGTTTTCTTTGTTTTCCATAAGATATTAGTGCATGTCTACAAAGAAATGTTAGCAGTTACAAAGTGAGGTCGGAAATAAAAACTACATGGAATATAAGTACAAGGAGGAAGTTAAAAAAAAGCAGAAAACAAGAAGACAATCATAGGTTAAAGTATAGACCTAAACGATTTCGCAAATTTATCTGCCTATAAAATCTATTACATTGTGAACGAAAGTTTTAGTTTTCATATGTTAAACTTAAGTGTGATCGCAAACACGTGAGTTTGAACAAGGGAAATTCAACTAACTCTTCATATTGTACACATTCTAAACAATTTAAGTGAACATTTCTTATAATCTAAGTGCCGCCACCCCAAGGTAAGAAAGAAATTATTTAAAGTTAACAGTACTGTTTTTAATTTCGAAAAATAAGGCTTTTTGCTCTGAGCACTCACAGTCGCACAACGTCTAGTTGCAAGTTTACCCTGTGCAAATTCTCAAAAGGGTTAGGAACCTATTCCTTCTTTTTCATGAATAGGCATGGGTCCATGTTGGATGCTAGATCTAAGAGGATATGTTTTGATTACATCTTTGTTCCTTGAGGTACATGTTCATCATCTTTGGGAATCATGTTTTTTCAGGCTTTGCATCTAGTTTTATTCAATCAAATAGCATTCTATATTATAAAGCTTTCCTCAAAGCATTCCCCACATTATACTTCATGTGCGTGCAGTTTCTCAACCCCTCCAAAATAAGTAAATAAAACTCGTATAAAAAATGCATAAATGCTTTGAGATTCGGAAAACTTGAGCTTATGAATGCTTTGGATAAGTGGAAAATGATGGGATAAGGTCTTTGAGGTAGAAAATTCCTTATCAAAGTATTCAATTCTATGGAACTTTTGACTCCTCGTTTGAGTCAAAGATCTATTCTGCATGCATGGACATCTCTCCTTACAAAATTCTTCTCGTAAATCCGTTAAGTACCAGCTTAAAACTAGAGGTTTCCAAAAACATTTTAAAATATGTACCTAAAATATTTTATTGGTTATGGAGAGATGTTGTCTTGCTTGACAAAAGTGTATGATAAGATTCCACATTGTCGGTCCTTTCCATACAAGATGTTTCTGTATCGGATATTGAAGCATAAATAGATATTAAATAGAAACGCCCACACTTATCTATGTGAATAAACTTATACACTGGAGTTGTCGTAAGCAGGCAAGCATAAATATTGGATCGGATACGCTTGTTGGAAAAATTTAGCAGAGGATCTCCACTACTTTTGAAGTACTTAATTCGCATGATTCATGGGATCCGACTAAAAACAAGATAACTGTTGGATGGTGAACATCCCGCGTAGAAAATTGTTCTCAGCCATGTGACTACTTCTTCTTACTATACTGACTCGACATATCTATAAATCTCGAATCTCATGTCCTTCAAAGAGAGTTATTTCATAATAGAGATGTATGTAAATTGAGTATAGAAATAACAAAATGGGCCCTCCTGATAGTGGACAAGCACAAGACTATTTACAACCGTCCCCTTTATATACATGGAGATAGCAAGCTCTTGAAGATGCCCAAAGGCTAGTGTAGCTATAAAGAATAGCTGATTTTAGGTTTGTGCATCATTTTGCCTCCGGATTGTTGGGGATGTAAGGATCATGTGAGCTTACCCCCATATTCATATATATACATCATATATAGAGCATTGCCTCAAGAGAGATCATTGTGTAGGTTTTGAAGCTCCCACGCATATGTGCACGTCTCTCCTCTCTTCTCTCTCCCTCTATCTCCTCCTTGCTTCTCTTGTTCTGCACACCAAAGCCCTTCATTGGTATTAGAGCATTGTTGAAGGCTTGTGTGCAAGAAGCTTCAATGGAAGCTTAGGTCACAAGAGGTGAAAGTGCAGGTCGGCATCTTTTAACAGAAGTTCAGTATTTTGGCCATAACTTGAGCTACAAAGCTCCGATTTATGGGTTTCAAAATTCTATTCATAGCTAACACAGAGATATACAATGAGATAGGAGGAAAAACCTGGTTCCAACTTCTAGGGTATGAAAAATTCAAAAGTGTAGACTGATGTAGAAGACAAATCTACAATCACTTAGATAGTAGGTAAGTGTTTTGGCTATAAGTTGAGTCCTACAAATCGGAATGAGACGATTGAACTTGCTATATGTAGCTTGGAATAGCCTCTACAATGTTGTAGAAGGACATAGGCAAAGCTCTAGGTGCAAGGTCACCGAAATTGCAGAATATAGAGCAACAATGTTATAAGTGAAGGTGAAATTGACAGCTAATGCTTGTTTTGTGCATATTTTGAGCTACACACCTCCGATTGAAGTGTACTTTATCTCTTTACATAGCTAAGAATAAGTTCTTGATGGTTCTTGAAGACCAAAATTTCAGAGTCAGAGGTTATCACCTCTGAAACAACAAAATACAGAGAAGCATATTTTTGCCATAAGAACCCTAATTGCTCTTGGAGGTGGATTTGGAACTTCTTCAATTGTTCATTGATTGATATGTATTTGCTAGTGTGATTCTTGACATATGTGGATGGTGATTTCCACATGGTTTATTTGGTTCAGATTCCATTTTAGAGAGGAGATGCTGTCAAAAGTTTGATAGCTTTTATGCTAGAAGAGAGCTCTAGTGGATCTTGAAGCTTGTGTGATAGCTTTGGATCATTGATTATATCCATTCACTTGGAGTTGGTCACACATTGCCTGTGATAGGTTGGACCATCTTGCAACATTTATTCTTCAGTGGAAGTTGTATCACCATTGTGTTAGCATGTATTTCCATTAGTTTTTGGCATTTATATGTGCCATTATCTTTGGTTGGATAAGTGACAAGAGGGGACATGTTATTCATTGTGCTTTTGATATTGGTTATCTTGTTTGATTGTTCAATTTACAGGGGATACTCTATCAAATGTTTCTAGGATTCTTTCATATATACTTAGTCACTTTGGAGACTTGGTGAGCCGGCTTATGCTCATGGTTTTATGTGCGTGCTAGATGCATAGTTATGTAATAGGTGGTTCACATGGTTTCTTCTCCAATGATACAGTTATGATGTGAGTTATGCAGATGGATATGCAGGTGTCATCCTACTCAGGATAGAGTATTGTTTCTAGTCTTTTGTTACATGGCTAATCTCTTGGATTGCCCGCATGGTGTCTTCTCGGTTTGATGGCACTGACTTTTCAAGATGTAAAGCTCAGATGTGGCATACATTGGTTCATGCAGGGTTACACATGTATGTGCATAGAGTTGTACAGAGGCCTCGTGACATGCTTGACCATGCATGGATGGATATGGATGCATTGGCTAGCTCCACTATCTCGTTACAGCTTGTGGATTCTATATATGAGTCTGTTATGTATGAGGAGACGAGTAGTGCATTATGATAGAGACTAGATGATATGTATGCGAGTCCATTGACTCATGTGAGACATAGATCACATCGATGACTTCGATGTTGGCATTGTGTTTATGAGGGTCATATTTGACAATGTTGCTTCAGGTGGATGCGACGATGACCTCAAAGATATGCACATGATATAGGTCAGGTAGTGGTTTCAGGAGATTCTATGGCAGCTGATTATGCTACTAATGGTGATATCACTTTCTCCTATGATTCATCTCATGATTCTTCTTGTTCATTGGATGGCATACATATGGCTTGGTTTCTTGATGCATTATCGAGTTTTCATGTTACTCCACATCAAAGAGTGGTTTTGTCGATTCTCAAGTGAGAGTCATGGATGTGTGCACATGCCTGATGGTAGGACATATGACATTGAGGGTACAGGAGATGTATGCCTTATACTACCTAGTGGAGCATCACTTATAATCAGACACGTACGCTATGTGCCTTCATTCCCTATGACCTTGATTTTAGTTAACCAGTTACAGGAGAGCAGATGTTATGCATCTCTTGGTGAGCATCATTTTTAGTTGTAGTTGGGACAACTTATGCTTGTCAAAGGTGCTACTATTGGGCACATGTATCCAGTGCAAGTACTTCATGTGAGAAACAGTCTTGTCTCAGTGGGAGTTAAGCCTTATGTGCAATGTGAGACTGGCCATGTCTCATTTTGTCTACTCACAAATAGGTCTATTGACATTCATGATGCACATGTATGGTACAATTCAGATGCTCAGATGGATCCACATGTACATGTTTTGGATGTTCATGATGCTTACATAAAGCTTGCTTTTTTTTTCATAGGGATGCTCATATGGAGCACACTTTGGATGATCAGTTGAGTGCTTTAGAGCATGATGTGGATGCTCATGCAGAGCATTGTGATGATACACAGTTAGAGTCTGATCATCTGTTTGATCTTGGTGTTGATGTTGTGCAGTTAGCTCATGTGGAGCATGATGATACACTTGGTGTGGTAGAGAACGATTACTCTTATGATACACAGTGTATACTAGAGCATACTAGCTCTCAGGGTGCAGAGCTAGACACATCCTTGGTGGAGAGGATGGTTGATCTAGATGTTGATGAGTCAACAATCATGCACTCATTCTTGGATTCACTCATGCCATATGTTGACAGAGATATATCAGGACATGCTGGTATTGATGATGGTGATTTGGATGACTTGGATACATGCATAACTGAAATACTTAGGTTAGCCAGGATAGCACATGTTTTGTCAGCTAACGAGAGTTTGATGTACAAGTTGTTATGCTCGAGACTAGAAATTGCAATTGCTATAGGAGCATTTGCACTTCGAGTTGTGAGTCATTCGACGATTGACACAGGAAAAGTGCGAGTGGGAGCTTTGCAAGAACTTCATCAGTTCTTGCATCAGTCAGATGTGAGCTCGATTCTCATCGATATAAGTCTAGAGCGGTTTGAGCTGCATGGATACACCTTATTCGAGGCAGTTGGTGTAGGCTGATATGTATGAGTTGAGATCCGGATTCTTTCTGTACATTATTGTATAGTCCTACATCATTCGTTGTATATTTTACCACTTATAATCACATTGACCCTTAAGTGGGAGATTGTTGGGGATGTAAGGGTCATGTGACCTTACCCCCATATTAATATATATACATCAGATATAGAGAATTGCCTCAAGAGATATCATTATGTGGGTTCAAAGCTCCCACGCATATGCGCACATCTCTCCTCTCTTCTGTCTCCCTCCATATCCTCCTTGCTCCTCTTGTTCTGCACACCAAAACTCTTCTAGATTCTAAGCGCTCAACAAAACTTGAGGAAGATCTTGGAGGAAGTGTTCTCAAACAATTGGAGGAGGTGTGCTCTATATCAGGAGATCTTGGAGGAGTATGTGTTAGCCTACCATCATCATCAGTTGTTTAGTTACTATGAGTAAAACGTCTATGTCTATTCCCACTTATTAGTTCAAAAATTTGTTAGTTAGGGATAATCAAAACTCGGCTTTACTGTAAAACACTTCTAAATTGTTCATATTCTCCATATTCTCATACACACTCTTCATACCTCTTAGGCACACAACTTCTTGCACCTACTTCCTATTTTTGCTTAGATTTAGATATTGTCATTTCGTATCATCTTCACACATTCTAAATAACATTGGAATATAAATAGTGTAGATGCGCGTCCTAGCTTACCATACACTTTGAAATATCTTATCTATTCTCTCTCTCTATCTCTCACTCATCATGTTTTTTATATTAAGGTGTGTCTGCTAAGGGTCATGTGTTGGAAGATCTTGTAAACCTATGATTCGTTGTTAGTGAGGCCCACCCCACTTCCAGAATTATTCATTCTAAGGATTATCACTATAATTTAAAACAAAAATTTCACAACAAATTATTTCATTATCATATCATGTCTAGAATGCCCAAATCACCTTGATCCTTTTGGTTGATGTAAGTAGCCTTCTTAATTTTGGGGACAACCCTTCTATTAGGGTCTCTCTTCCAAAGAACGTTTTTCCAAATTTTTTCAAATTTTAGAATTTGTTGTTCCTTTGGTCTCATGTAAACGAGATTAAATGATTGAAGAAGAAAGGAACATGTTAACTGTACAACAATAGTCACACAATATAACACACGAGTAGTAGCAGAGAAGATAAGAGATATAGGAGAATATCAATAGTTTTCTACTAACAACAAGTACAAAGATGATGGCGTTGTCCACCCGTGTGCTCTCACGGTAGTGCTTAAATGGTGATCTAAACAACTCGAGATAGGGAGATACAAGGTAGAGGTACACTAGCTCAAATTGATGTCTCAGGAAGTGTAGAAGTCATGTATATATAGGATCATGGGTGGCCTTCCATGGACGGCTATAAATAGCTGGTAGAGCGCAGGCGGCCAACACCCGCATAATTGCCATACACGACTTAGGCCAGTTGAACCGACCTAACAAATATAAATGATTTCTGACTTCGAAAGGGAATATTCCATGGAATATTCCCTTTACTGTTGCGCCCGGGCCACTACCCACGGACCCCACAACTGGGGACCCTGGTAACTCCCTTTCCTTACAATACCTTACATGGTCCAATATGACCATCCAACATGCAAGTTGGGATTCTCATCAATTGGTAATGCATGCTTGGCTTCTCCTCATAATGGGGGCCTTACAAAATGTGCATACAATCATGATGGGTAGACATTGATCATATACTAACACCCCCTCTCAATGTTTACGGATGAAAAATCAAGTAGGTTTCGATGCTATGCACATCTGTTGAAGATGCCAGTTGAGATGCTCTCTTGCAAGTGCTTTAGTGAATATGTCAGCACAATTTGCCTCTGTTGGGAAATATTCTAGCTCCACAATTTCATCTTCAATTACCTTACAAATGTAATGGTACTGTACTTCTATGTGCTTGGTGCGAGCATGAAATACTAGGGTCTTTGCAATAGGCATACAACTTTGATAATCACACTTGAGTATAGTAGCCATATTTGATGGAAGCCTAGATTTGCAAGAGTTCTTCTTAACCAGATTGCCTCACAAGAAGCAAAACAAGCTGCTTTGTACTCTACTTCAGTGGAGGAGAGTGAGAGAGTTGGTTGCTTCCTACTTATCCAATGAAATATTCCTGAACCAAGTGAGAAACAATATCCTAAAACTGATTTTCTAGAATCATAATCTCTTGCTCAATGTGAATCACAATATCCTTGGAGTGTATCACCTATGGTATAAAAAATACCCAAATCCAAGGTTCCTGGAATGTACCTTAGAATTCGCATTCTAGTATTCCAATGACTCTCCTTAGCTTTGTTGAAAAATTTGCTTAACACTCCAACAGCCTAGCAAATTTATAGTCTAGTGTTGCATAGAAAAATAAGACTTCAAACGAACTTCCTATACTTCTTAGCATCTACACCAAGCACGCTACCATCCATAGATAGCTTATGATTTACCTCCATAGGTGTGCTAGTTGATTTGCAGTCCATCATTCCAAATGCCTTGAGAATTTCTTTGGCATATTTTTGTTGTGAGATGAAAATGCGATCCTTCCTTTGCCATACTTCAATTCCCTGACAAAAATGGAGTAGACCTAAGTTTGTCATCTCAAACTCAGTTCTCAAGCTATGAGTTCCTGATGATCTCTTGTAATGATCAAATCATCTACATATACAATGAAAACAACTAGCTTGCTATCCCTTTTCATTACATACAAGTTAGCATTAGAGGTACTTCTTTCAAAACCCATATTTTTGAAGAAATTATCTATATGTTGGTACCAAGCCCGTTGAGCTTGCTTAAGTCCATAGAAAGCTCTCTTCAACCTGCTTTATTTTCTAAATTGGGCACCTCAAAACCTGGTGGTTGAGATACATATACCTTTTCCTTGAGGTGACCATTCAAAAATCCAAATTTCACATCCATCTCGAAAATAGGCCAAGCCTTTTGTGCAGCTACTGCAAGTACCATCCGAATAGTTGTCATGCGTGTTGTTGGTGCAAAAGTTTCTTGAACATCAAATCCTTCAATCTGTGAAAAACCCAATGCAGGTAATCTTGAATTATACTTTTTTAATGTACCATCTGCTTTATTCTTAGCTTTCCAAATCAATCTAGTATCTATTACCTTCTTATTTGGCAGCAAGTCGACTAGATCCCATGTATCATTTTTGAGTATACTATCATACTCAGACTACATTGCCGCTCTCCAACCTGGATCATCAAGGGCTTCTTCAATGGTGTGAGGTTCCTTTATTGAGCCCATGATATCTGCCATTAGAGCCATGTTAACAATGTGTTTTGAGGCTCTTCTTTGCTCCTCTATTCTCTTTGATCTTTGTAATCCATCCGAGGATGATTTTGGTACATCTACATGTGGATTGTGATCATCAAAGAACTATTGTGCCCACTTTGGTAGTGGCTTACGCTATGTAGCTACAACTCATTGGCTTTTTATTGAGGAAATTTCTCCATCAGATGTTTCCTCCTCCTCAACTTTAACCTGTCTTTTGATAGGCACAAGGTGACATATTTCTTCGTTTGATGAGATAGTAGATTTACCTTTATCTTCTACTAAGTGTGGTTGCTCATCAAACAGCACATCTCGGCTCACAAAAATCTTCCTTGCCTCAGGATCCCACAACCTGTATGCTTTATACTCTTCACTATACCCTAGGAACAAACACTTTTTGCTTTTTGAATCCAACTTTGATCTTGTTGAATCAAGAATATGTGCATAACAGAAACAACCAAAAATTCTGAAATGCAAAACTGAAGGCTTTTTACCAGAATATGCTTCTTGAGGAGTCATCCGCTTCAGTGCTTTTGTGTAGCTTTGATTGAGGGTGTAAACTCTTGTATTGACTACTTCTGCCCAGGATGAATAATGCATGTCTTGAGCCTTTAACATATAATGAGCCATTTCAACTACTATCCTGTTCTTGCGCTCAACAATCCCATTTTGTTGAGGTGTATGAGTTGTGGTAAGTTTCCTTTTCACACCATGCTCCAAATCATTACACAAGATGATGAGCCTATGAACAGAACATTATTCTTTAACTCATTGTATGGCATTGAAGATGATAATTGCAATGGTATTGAAGATGCAATTGTCCATTTTAGAGACAATAATTATTTTCCAGAATTATGCTTTAAGGCATTGTATGGAATTGAAGATGATAATTGCAATGGTACCGAGGATGTAGATATTAACCTTAGAGAGAATAGTTATTCTTGTGCTATTGATATTCCACATTGTTCTAGTGATATATGAGTTTTTTCTCCTCTTCAAATGGAATATGGTCACTAAGAGGATTTTCGTATGGGAAATAGTGAGTGTACATTTTTCAAAGTGATTAGGAAGAAAAGGAGTTACATCCACAAGGTGAGAGTGCATAATAGAAAGAGTACTACATTGTCTCTTAATAAGAAATGCATATTTGAAAGCATTTAGATGATCTCGATGAATCATTATAGTGAATAGAGATGTTTTCAACTAGAAAATAGAGCTAAATTAATGCAGGCACTGTTGAATATTTGGGGACAAATCTATCGAGATAGATGCAAATATGTATTGCATTGCATGAATATGGTCTACAAACATAAAATGTGAACTAAAGACACTCGTACTTGGGTTTTAATTTTATGATTGATCCAAAAGATGTATGAACAAAGTCATGGTATTTAATTAATGGTATTTGGAAAGGTTCATTGTATAGGCCATGGGGAATTTTTTTACTTGTTCAGAAGGTATCCATTCATGCAAATAATGGAATACTTAGAAAAAGTACAAAACATGTAGAAATAGCAAAAGATTTGATACGTGATTTCATTGATAATAATGTAGATCAAAACCACATAAGTTGATGAAATGTATGGATGGCTGTTAAGAAACACAAAGAGTGCTTCCATCACATTATAAACAAGTGGATATTCTAAGAGAGGTAAATATGACATTAGAAAGTTTGGGATATAATAAATTATTTCAACCAACATTTTTGAGATTGTGGAATAGAGAATTTAGAACAATGTCTTTATCAAAGTCAAGTACCTTTTCAAAATGGGACTTTTGTACAAGATTAAAAGCAAAATTATAATCTATAAAAACCCATGAAGAATATGCAAGATATTTAGCAAAAAGAAAATCTCACATTGTATGATAAATAAGTTTTAGAAATCTATATTATGCTTGGTGATTTTCATCAGAATTGTATCTAGATAAATATTTGTGCATTATCCATGATAAATTGGATCAAAGTAAAAATTATATACCACATGTTAAATCGATTCAAAAATATCTTAATGGCATTGAAAGATTATTGATATCTTTAACAGGAATGCTTTCCCATCAACATGGAAAATGTGCTTATGGTCATTTTGCTTTAGGATTATGGCTTGAGGATCCAGATTTTATAATTCCATCTATTTCAATGTATTTGAGAAGCTTAGAAAGAAAATATAGTCTATTGTATGTAGATGTAGAAGTAAAGAGTTCTAGTGTGCATTAGAGAAAATGTTTATTTGATGTTATATTGTCAACTTATCCACTTTATCATCACATGGAAGTGTTAAAGGAGGAAATTTTACAGGACAAAGGAACAAAATATAATATCACATGTAAAAATAAAATTGAATCAGTCCACAAGTTATTGAGAATAGTTTGTTTGCAACTTGATAATTGTGTTCAAAAAATAAGAATTGCTACCTCTTAACATACTTATCTTTCTTAGTTGCAAATGGGATATTTGATATTGTGCATCTCGAATTTCTTATTTTTGGACATAAAGATGAGGATATTAATTATTCATTTAGTCACTTTTTAGAAAAGCTAAGAAAACAACGGAGTTTTGATTTTCCACATTTAATGAGAATTTTCAATGAATTTTGTAGTATGCATCCATTACCTTTTCTTATAAGGAAAGTACCCAATTTAAACAAATTCTCAAAGAATAATTAAATGAGAGAGGTTAGAGTCTTATTGGGAATCCAAAAAACATTGCGATTCAGATTGTACATGTTTCAATGGATACCTTTGATTCAATATAAACTACATCCAAAAAGTAGTGATCGGTAACTTGCAGAAAGTATATAGTTATGGAAGAAAAATGAAGACCGCATATCAAAGCTCCCTAAAGGATTTCCAAAATTTTTACCACTTAATGATTATGTGAAGGAAAACAAAAGGTTCATGGAAAGACTTGTTAGATATGTAAATTGTGGAAATACACCTCGAAGAGAATGGAAATAACTCATATTATGGAAAGTGAATTAATCTAGGACTTACTTAGGAAAAACCTTATGGAGGTTTTTAATTTCTCAAATAATATGCAAGGATACTTTTTGTCATGATTTTTGCCAAAAAGTGGATGCAAAAAAATTCGAGCTTCAAATATAATGCAAGACAATCCATTTGATAATGAAGATTCAAATGAAAATGATGTATACTTTTGTGGCCGCAAACCAAAGAAAACCTAAATTCCAAAACCACTAACACTGAAGGTAAAACAAAGACAAGGGAAAGGAAATGAAGTAATTGAGCTACATCTCAAATGAAGACAATTTCAATTTTTAATTCAATTAGAATATCTTAAATGATATTTATCATATTAAAACATTATTGTTTTTAATGTATCGATGATACTATTTTGCATAATTATGTTACCAATTCAAAATCATTCCTAAGTTATTATTCTATTGTTTCACTCTACCTTTAATTGTTTGCAACCCTCCTATTGCATATCAAGTATTGAAATATTGGATTTTCTCTTGTCCGAAATATGTATGATATCAGAAGTAGGTAGATCCTCTCAAGCGTGCACTTATTTCTATTTCCTTACTTTTCATGCAGGCATTAATGTCGAGTGAATGAATCACCATTAACGCCAATGTTTTGACTACAAAGTTAGAGTATTGACTACACTGAAGATTATGCTTCAGATTTTGGGTATCCAAGATGTCCTCAATGTTTGTTATAGGTTTGATGTTGCTCATCAGTGAATGGGGAGAGTTGATATTGTAAATTTCGAAGGGAGTTGAAGCATATGTATTTTTCCAGAATGTTGCTAGCAAAAAAATCACTAGAATCTTCAATACTTGTGAAGCATTGCAGATACACCTTTTGAATGTAAACATTTTTATTGTGAGGAATAAGCATCCAAACCCATTACATTTGATATGATGTTACCTATATGATAACGGAAACTGTATACTAAAAATTAGGCTACTTTAGCAACTTACATTTAGAGAACATTCAGTCGAGTCTATGTATAATATCAATATTCAATATAATTTTTTAAATAACTCCTCACTTTGAAAAGATTTCAATTATTACATTATTTGTAATAATTGAATTATATGTTCGTGTGTGTTTGTATGTATAAATATCAATATTCATTATAATTGTTTACAGAAGTCACTTTGAATAGATTTCAATTATTACATTATTTGTCTAATTATGAATATTTTTAACAATGTACGATAATCAATTAGCATTGATTTTATAAGAAGTTCAATCTTCTTTTCTTCTCATAAATTTGACCTCTATTAATATGCTCAATTTTCTGTATTTTCATTTGTCTCATTATTATGCTCAGTCTTGAGTCATAACAATATTTTTCTTCTTATATGGAACTTCAAATTTATTGTGAGGATTCTTTCTTTTCAATGATTAATAGTCTCATGATAGTCAGGAAATAAAATAGTTGAAATGTCAATCCAAAGTTTTGAATGTTTTATAGCTAATTTGAGACTTGGAAAAGGCTCTTGCATAAACTCAAACCATTATTTTTTAAAGGTTGGAATTCTAACAATAAGGACCTTTCCAAGAAATATAGTTTTTAATATGTATTACAATATATATATATATATATATATATATATATATACATACATATATATATATATATATATATATATATATACTTTGGAAGAGGCTCCTTGATTTCAAGCCTTAGACTTCTAAATTAGGAAGGGCTTGAACACAAGTCTCTTCCAATTTGCAAAATTAGCCCCAAACTAGATTTTGAAGATTTTGTTTCCAACAAGAGGTGAGACTCATATGAACGTATTATTTCTCTTCATATCTTTTAGAGAAATCTATTTGTGAAGTTTATCGTTGCAAGAAATATGTGAGGAGCTGAACCTTGTCTTTTCAAGTCATTTAAAATAATCATTTAGTTACGTTCACGTACATAACGAGGTCAAAATCACTTGGGCAAGTAGGGGATCAAGAGTTAAAGATGCGGAGGCAAAAATGATGCACAAAAATGATGCAAGTACAGTGCTCTAAGCACAATAGTAATTAGCCTAATTCTTTTTGGTGATGTCCAATTAGCTTATACAGCTACCAATCATGAGTGATCTCATAAAAAAAATGAAACTACACGCTGAGTATGATGTTTAGAAAATCATATGACATGCCTGACATTTTTGGAGTGCATGAGTCAAAAGACTAGAGAGTAATGAAATGATAATATCTCACGATTCAGAAAAGCAATGATAATGCAATTTTGTGGCTCTATAGTAGACAGTATGCTGAGGCTTTGATGCTTTAAATAATTGCACATGATCAATCATGCACTAAGAACAAGCTCTGAGATGATCACTGAACTGACGTAGTTATTGTAGAGAAGTGAAATGAAGATGTAATGATAATGTATGTATTAAGTCATGTACAAATACAAGGTCATTGGCAATAATCTATTGCTTAATGTATGGGAGGTCAATGAGCTATGAAGTGAGATCTCAATTCATAATGTATCCCTTTCAAATGAGCATAACCTAGGCTTAGAGAGAAACCCAATGTATATTAAAACTCTGAAAAAGGATCCATGTAGCTCGAGACTTATGGAGTCGAGATATCACGCAGATCATTTGATTCTCTTTTTGTAGTTGCGTTTGGAGCCAATGCTTGAATTCAAATTCAAAAGGTCCACCTAAAAGTGAATCCTAAAGTACATAATATATTCTCTCATCAATCAACTACCAAATGAATGATGATTTTGAAGCTTCCTAACTGCACATGCAAATAATGCACTTTTACAAAGTTAAATGTACTTGAACTTAGAAGGGATTGATCATATAAGGTTCCATGAGTATTATGCTAATCATCTAAGTATGTGGGCTTGGATTCTCTTGCACCAACAATTTCCTCAGTAAAATGGAAATAAAACAGAAGTATATAATCAACAAGGGGCATAAGCCTACTGGCAGCAAGACACTTTCTCTTTCCTCCATAAACCTCCAAGCAATAAAAATATGCATAATATAATGTTGGGCACTACGAACCCTCACAAAGCTATCCTTTTTTTATTCTAGCAGAACTTGCAAAATATAACGTTCCACACTACATGCCCTCATGAAGGTATGCTTTTTCTCTAAGAGAACTTACTTCAATACCTGCCAAAAAAACCATGAAAACATAGGAGAAGACATGTGCGTGCTTATTATTTAACATACGTAAATGAAATTGCATGTAGAGATATGTAATATTAAATCTATTCAACTCCCAAGTGATATTAAATGTGATTTAGAAGTGTCAAACACCATAACTCATGACACATGTCATTCTAAAAGAACCTCTTACTAGTCAATATCCAACTAAAACATTGTGCACACATTGGTTGCATAGGTTAAGATATTGCATATGACCAATCAAAGATAGATCTTGAATTTTGGAATCTAAGCGAAGATCAATATCTCAATTTGGATGTTGTATGATAATGTTATGGCCAAAATAGTGAACCTATGTATATGGATAACTCTTTAAGAATCAAAATAGCAAACCAAATGGTCGCCATTACTAGTGCATGAAACAAGTCAATAAGAGGATTTTCGTATGGGAAACAGTGAGTGTACATATTTTGAAGGACTTACATCTACAAGGTGAGAGTGCATAATAGAAAGAGTACTACATTGTCTCTTAATACGAAATGCACATTTGAAAGCATTTAGATGATATGGATGAATCATTATTGTCAATAGAGATGTTTTCAACTAGAAAATAGAGCTAAAATAACGCATGCAATGTTAAATGTTTGGGGACAAAGCTATTAAGATAGATGCAAATACATATTGCATTGCATGAATATGGTCTACAAACATTAAATGTGAACTAAAGACACCCATACTTGGGTTTTAATTTTATGATTGACCCCAAAAATGTATGAACCAAGGCATAGTATTTAATTAATGGTATTTGAAAAGGCTCATTTTATAGGCCATGGGGAAATTTCTTTCTTGGTAAGAAGGTATCCACTCATGTGAATAATGAAATACTCAGAAAAAGTACCAAACATGTAGAAATAACAAAAGATTTGATACATGATTTCATTGATAATAATGTAAATCAAAACCACATCAGTTGATGAAATGTATGGATGGCTCTTAAGAAACACAAAGAGTGCTTCCATCACATTATAAACAAGTGGATATTCTAAGAGAGGTAAATATGAAATTAGAAAGTTTTGGATATAATAAATTACTTCAACCAACATTTTTGAGACTGTGGAATAGAGAACTTAGAACAATGTCTTTATCAAAGTCAAGTACCTTTTCAAAATGGGACTTTTGTACAAGATAAAAAGCAAAATTACTTCTATAAAAAACCATGAAGAATATGCAAGGTATTTAGCAAAAAGAAGATCTCACATGCTATGATAAATAAGTTTTTGAGATCTATACTATGCTTGGAGAATTTCATCAGAATTATATCTAGATAAATATTTGTGCATTAATTATGATAAATTGGATCAAAGTAAAACTTCTATACCACATGTTAAATCTATTCAAAAATATCTTAATGGCATTGAAAGATTATTGATATCTTTAACAGGAATGCTTTCTCATCGACATGGAAAATGTGCTTATGGTCATTTTGCTTTAGGATTATGGCTTGAGGATCCGGATTTTACAATTGCATCTATTTCAATGTATTTGAGAAACTTAGAAAGAAAAGATAGTCTATTGTATGTTGATTTAGAAGTAAAGAGTTCTAGTTTGCATTAGAGAAAAAAATTATTTGATTTTGTATTGTCGACTCGTGCACTTTATCATCACATGGAAGTGTTAAAGGAGGAAATTTTACACGACAAAGGAACAAAATATACTATCACATGTAAGAATAAAATTGATTCATTCCACAAGTTATTGAGAACAGTTTGTTTGCAACTTGAAATTTGTGTTTCAAAAAATAAGAATTGCTATCTCTTTGCATACTTATCTTTCTTAGTTGCAAATGGGATATTTTGATATTGTGCAACTCAGATTTCTTATGGGAGGATATTAATTATTTATTTAGTCACTTTTTACAAAAGCTAAGAAAACAACGGAGTTTTGATTTTCCACATTGAATGAGAATTTTCAATAAATTTTGTAGTATGCATCCAACACCTTTTCTTAAAAGTATATAGTTATGGAAGAAAAATGAAGATCTTAGATCAAAGCTCCCTAAAGGATTTCCGAAATTTTTACCACTTAATGCTTATGTGAAGGAAAACAAAAGGTTCATGGAAAGCTCTCTTCAACCTGCTTTATTTTCTGAATTGGGAACCTCAAAACCTGGTGGTTGAGATACATATACCTTTTCCTTGAGGTGACCATTCAAAAATCCAGATTTCACATCCATCTCGAAAATAGGCCAAGCCCTTTGTGCAGCTACTGCAAGTACCGTCCGAATACTTGTCATGCGTGTTGTTGGTGCAAAAATTTCTTGAACATCAAATCCTTCAATCTGTGAAAAACCCTATGCAAGTAATCTTGAGTTATACTTTTTTAATGTACCATCTGCTTTATTCTTAGCTTTCCAAATCAATCTAGTATCTATTACCTTCTTCTTTGGCAGCAAGTCGACTAGATCCCATGTATCATTTTTGAGTGTACTATCATACTCAGAGTGCATTGCCGCTCTCCAACCTGGATCATCAAGGGCTTCTTCAATGGTGCGAGGTTCCTTTATCGAGCCCATGATATCTGCCATTAGAGCCATGTTAACAATGTGTTTTGAGGCTCTTCTTTGCTCCTCTATTCTCTTTTATCTTCGTAATCCATCCGAGGATGATTTTGGTACATCTACATGTGGATTGTGATCATCAAAGAACTATTGTGCCCACTTTGGTAGTGGCTTACGCTATGTGGCTACAACTCATTGGCTTTTTATTGAGGAAATTTCTCCATCAGATGTTTCCTCCTCCTCAACTTTAACCTGTCTTTTGATAGGCACAAGGTGAGATATTTCTTCGTTTGATGAGATAGTAGATTTACCTTTATCTTCTACTAAGTGTGGTTGCTCATCAAACAGCACATCTCGGCTCACAAAAATCTTCCTTGCCTCAGGATCCCACAACCTGTATGCTTTATACTCTTCACTATACCCTAGGAAGAAACACTTTTTACTTTTTGAATCCAACTTTGATCTTGTTGAATCAGGAATATGTGCATAACAAAAACAACCAAAAATTCTGAAATGCAAAACTGAAGGCTTTTTACCAGAATATGCTTCTTGAGGAGTCATCCGCTTCAGTGCTTTTGTGTAGCTTCGATTGAGGGTGTAAACTGTTGTATTGACTACTTCTGCCCAGGATGAATCAGGCATGTCTTGAGCCTTTAACATATAATGAGCCATATCAACTACTGTCCTGTTCTTGCGCTCAACAATGCCATTTTGTTGAGGTGTATGAGTTGTGGTAATTTGCCTTTTCACACCATGCTCCTTATAGTAATTATTGAATTCTATTGACAAGAATTCATCTCCTCTATCTATTATGAATTTCTTCAGTTTCCTTCTTGATTCATTTTCCACATACTTATGCCACGTTTTAAATTTTTCAAAAGCATCAACCTTCTCTCGAATGAAATAAACCCACATATTTCTACTATAGTCATCGGCTAACAACAAAAGTAGAAAGGTCCTCCTAAAGCAGGTGTAGACATTTTATCGTAGAGAGAAGCATGTACCAATTGTACAGGAGCTTGAGATCGATTGTTGGTTTCTCTTGGAAATGCCTTTCGTTGTTGCTTGCCCATCATACAAGCTTCACAAGGTTCTTGCAACTTAGAAAACGCAGGCAAATGAGCAACCATCCCTATTCTTTGCATCTCCTTCAAAACCAAAAATCTGAGATGCCCAAATCGTTGGTGCCATAACCTACTTACATCTTTATCTTCTGTAGTAGTTAAGGCACTTAACTCATACAAGTTATCACGTCTTATGCTATTACCTACTACATTACCTGATGAATCCATGATTTTTTCACCACTCTTATTGAAGTGAACTTCGAGTCCATGATCTATTATTGTAGAAACTCACAACAAATTACTTTTAAGTGTAGGTATATAAAGAACATCGGATAACTTTTTCCCAACACCTGGAGAAGTGCTAAAAGAGATGGTTCCAGTTCCTTCCGCTGGACACTTGGAGTCATTTCCCACCACTACATTGATGGATTCTTGTAGAGGCACTAGGGAACTATACCAATCCTTTTTACTGGTCATATGGCAAGAAGCTCCACTATCTAAAATCCATGGTTCATCAACACGAGATTGAGCACATGAGCATACCTCCTCCATAGCTACCCATAGTTCTAGCTTTGTGTTGTTTGCACACTCATAGTTCTTCCACGATGATTATATAGTCCCATTCCGCTCATCAGCTTGCTTATTTCTACAATCCTTGATGCCATGGCCTTTCCTTTCACAATAGAAGCAACTTCTTGTTAACATTTTCTTCTTTGGCTTCTTCTTTGATCCATCAAAAGAGGCTTAAACTTTTTCATTTGCTGAGAATGCAGCATCACTTGTAGTTTGCTGATTCTTCACCCTCATCTCTTCTTCTAAAAGCATAGCACAAAACTCTTCAAATGTGAGGGGAGTTGGTCTTACCTGAGTGTTTAGGGTTGTTACTAATCCATCATACTTTGCTGGAAGAACATATACAAATCTTCAAGCTAGATCTTTTGGTGTTATAACAACACCAACTGCAACCAATTGATCTTGAAGATGTTTTATTCGTTTTATAAATTCTTTAGCCTTCTCAAAATTAGAATGCTTTTCATTTGCGAAGTGATTTTCTAAATTATGTATCCTAGTGTGGTTCTTGGTCTCATATTGATGAGCCAATATGCCCCAAGCCTCATGTTCTTTAGTAGTATGCTGAACTAAAGTAAGCATAAAATCACTTACACTAGTGACAATTGCACATAATGCATCAACATTCTGCCTCTTCCAAGATCCTGGAAGATTTGGATGTGTCTAAATCATCAATATTGAATTTGTTGGATCTTCAGCTCGTATAGGCTCTGGATCCAATCCCTTTAGTCCCATGACACTCAAGTAATTCATAGGAGTCAAAAATTGTAGAAATTTTGAACTTTTAGAGTGTATAATTTGTTCCATCTACCTTCCCTTCAGTGAATGCAGGTGGGCGAATTTGAAAAGGTGCAGCATTAACATTAGCTAAAGCACCAAGATGAGTGTTCAATGTTGAAGCCATGATGTAATCACTCGAATAATCTACTGATATTCTAGTCTGTTAGTAGGCTAAAATACTGATACTTCTCAAGCTATTCGAACCTCATGGCTCTGATACCATGTAAGACAATAGTTACACAATATAACACAGGAGTAGTAGCAGAGAAGATAACAGATATAGGAGAATCTCCAACAATTTTCTACTAACAGCAAGTACAAAGATGATGGCATTGTCCACGCGTGCGCTTTCAAGGTAGAGCTTAAATGGTGATCTAGACAACTCTAGATAGGGACATAAAAGGTAGAGGTATGCTGGCTCAATTTGATATCTCAGGTAGTGCAGAAGTCATGTATATATAAAATCATGGGTGGCCTTCCATGGACGGCTATACATGGGCCGTAGAGCATGGGCGGCAGCCGCCCACCTAATTGTCGTACACGGCTTAGGCCGGTTGAGATGACCTAACAAATACAAATGATTTTTTACTCCAAAGGGAATACTCCCTGCTGCCCTGAACCCCACAATTGGGGACCCTCATAACTCCCTTTCCTTACAATACCTTACATGGTCCAATATGACCTTCATCCAACATGCAAGTTGGGATTCCGATCAATTGGGTAATGCACGCTTGGCTTCTCCTCATAATGGGGGCCTTACAAAATGTGCATACAATCATGAGGGGTAGACATTGATCATATACTAACATTAACCACCAAAGCTTGCCTTGCTCGGTTGATCTGCATACCTTTTGAGTATGCCAACTTTTTATTAAACTTTGAAAGAGCCAAGTTCCATTGCGGACGCATACAAATGATGTTGAATCCCATAGGAATACCTAATAATTGGAAGATTTTTCCCCTAGAGATCAATCTAGAGCCATGGCCAACCAAGATTTGAGATGGGTGTCCAATAATGGCGGAGAGATCAGTTTTGGATTCCTTTATTTTGGAACATGGTTCTTGACAAAATATAGTTAGGAAACACAAAAGGTGCCAATGGTGATCATATCATTATGCATAGAAGCCTTTCTACAATTGGCAAACAATTTTATGATCATTGCATCCTACTTGCATGTAAGAAAGAGGCCTCAAATAAGACATGAATGGGTGTGATGTCTAACAAGGTAGTGGAAATCATCGATAGTTATAAAAAAAAAAAGGGGCCAACAAGCATCCTTTCATAATAGATCATTTTAATCCAATAATTTGAGAAAGCTAGCCATTGATGTTTATCTATGTTGATGCATCTTTGAGCAACATTGAAGTCATCTTAATAAGTTTACAATTGCAGCTTGCATCTTTGAGAAAATTGACAATGAAGTTCTACTCGAGTTTGTCCTAAGCTCTTGAACACAATCTTACAGACCAAAAAAAACTTGAGTGGACACATGACTGGAAACTAGACCTTCCGAAACATCAATGATAGCATCAAGGATGGACCTCCCCTTGATGAACCCTTTTTTATCCTCACTAATCCTATTTTGTAGGTGACAAGCACTTTAGAAAGGATCTTGTAACCTATTTCTAAGAACATAACTGGATGAAAATTTTCAATCCTTTTCTTCTACCTTTTGTGTGAATAAGCTTGATGAAGCCTTCATTGAAAGACATTCCAATAGTGCACCAAAAGAAACTTCCTCTTTCCACATTAGACTTACTAAAGTTTTTACCACCTGCTTCAAGGCCTTGAAAAACTCTTTTGTGAGGCCATCTAGACCCAAGCTTTGGCCATTAGGGACCGAATCAAGAACTTCAAAAATCTCATCATCCAAAATGAGATGTTCAAGAAGAGGTTCTATATTTTTTGAAATTCTTTTGGTTTTAATTCTAGAGATGGCTTCCATGCAATCATGCATGTTAGGAGAAAGAGGCATGGAAACCCCTAAAAGTTGGGTAAAGTGGTTGAAAATTAAGGTACTCTTTTCTTTCTCCATCTTGCACTCAACCTTATTGATTTCCATCCTGATAGGAATCTCTTATTTGGATTGTTTCTTCTTGAATACATCACACATATCTTTTATACGTTTGTCTAGCCTTCGTACCCACCAATCTTTAAAGTGTACATGTAGATTCTTTTTATAAACTTCTTCTTCATATGTGAGCATGTATTTGACTTTTTAGAGCCATCTATGGTATTGTGAATGACCTATGTTTACTTCTTCATAAAGATGCCTCAACCTTGGATAAATATTTTCCCTTATAGCTAGACGAATGTTTTAAAGACTTTTCTAAGTTGTGAGCAAGATGTGTAGTGTCTTCATGACTACCATCATCGAACACTTAGCCAACCACAAGTAGATGGCAAAGGCCGAGTTCAAAGTAGCACTAATATCCTATTCAATCAAGGTGAGGGAGAAGGTAAGCAAGGATCTTTCTTGTTCTTGATCACCGGATTGAAGGTATGCAAAACTGGGTAGTGATTAGAGAAAACTTGGTCCATACATTGGGATACGGGGCCTGCTTATTGATTTTAGACTACACAATATAGCTCCTGTCAAGTCTAGCTTTTCTAAAGTCGCCTCAAGAGTGGAGGTTTGACCAACAGAAACCAACATCATCTTTGATCTCCACCAAATTTATGTGGTATCTTGACTTGGTCCCAATGCTCCTTCTCATGACCATAAATCACCTCCCTTCTATTCACCATCTATCACAAAGGACCTCCACATTATTAAATTCCCCACAAAGAGCAACGTTAAGGGCTAGAGATTAGAATGATTTCCAAGTCAAAATTATTTCTAAATGGATATTCCGTGTATGCCTAGAGATAGTGGTGAAATATAGAGAACCACCAAGGGAATCACTAATCTACTATTCATTATGATCTGCTTGGGAATCCAAAATTCTAGCATACCAAACCAACTACTATTAATGTGAATAGCTAAACCCCCATTTGTCGAGGGCTGCATGGTCCAGAGGCATACATGGAATGAAGAAATACATTACAATCTCTTTTGAGGGTCCTTGCCATCAATTTTGATCTCTTCAAGATATATGAAGTGCTAGTTTAGGATTTTATCACGTATCAATTGGCCAATGATGGTTGCTCTTGAGGGGTCACAAAACCCTCTAACACTGAAAGAAATGATTATCATTATCACAAGTTATGTTCTTTGTGTGGAGGGGCCTGCTCCCTGTTTTTATTTTTGTCATCATCTTTTATATTCAAGGTGGAGGACTCCTCACATAGGAGTTTACCTTAAGGGGACCATTTCCATGGTATCTCAAAAAGTTGCTTTCCTTTGTGAGAAATCTTCTTTGAAAATAGGAACTCTAGGTCCAATGATGAAGCTTTTTCTATTCTCATTATCTTCATTTTTTGTGGTGATTTTTTCCTCTTTACTATCGGTGTATCCTTCTTGGTTGTAATTTTTGCAAGTGGAATCCTTCAGAGTTTCACATCATTGTGATCATCAAAGTGATTCATTCCCCTTGGGTAATCCTAGTCATTGAGCTCCTTCTCCAAGTTGCAAGAGATTTTTTTTTCTTTCTAGAGTCATGTGAGATGGGCTCCTCTCAATAATCTTCTTAGGGGTTCTTTTCCTTTGTGGTCTCACATCTGTGAAGCCTTTTGGGTTTTTCTCCATGGGTTGTGTTTCTCTCTCTTTCTTAGAATCTAAGATGATATTCATCCATTCTTTGGGAAACTGAAGCTCCTTTATTCTCTACTACATTATTTTCTTCCTAATTTTGCTTGTTCTTTTCTCAAAGGAAAATCCTTCATTCTATGGCCCTATGTGCCATGATGAAAGAAAAAAATTGACAAGTTCTTGTATATAATCTCCTGCTCCAAGGTTTTATCTTCTCGAATGTTTGTGGAAAATTTTGAGGGAAAGTCTTTGTTAAGATTTGTTTTGACACAAATCTACGAGTGCCATCTTGCTTTGATCAAGTGTTTTGCACCTTGATAGGTGAAAATCTTGACATCTTCCCTTGAGTCCAAAGGTCATCCGATGGGCAATACAATTTTCATTATGAATTCATATAGGAGAAAAGGGCACATTTGGGAGCTCAATCAAGAGTGAAAAAAAAAGATCTTTGGAACTATTTAGGAGGAGTTTGGGAAAACATTCAGGGCACAAGGTAGCTCTGCATACCTCCTAGGTGTGAATTTGCAAAAATTTGAAGGTCATATTAGTATTTTGAGGACCAAGAGCATATGATAATCAAGCCACATGGGAACCACTCTTTATGGAACCATTACCGCAACAACTTGCAAGGCGGCTTAGAACCAAACAATTGATCGATGAGACAATTTCTCTTCATCTCTTCTTGCTTTGCCCAAATATGGTCTCTTTCAAGTGAGACAATCAGGGACTTAACACAAGAAAAGATCTAGTGAAGGACTCGAGGTGTTGTGCTCCAATGACAAACTCACATTATTCACTATCAACATGTGGGAGATTCTAGCCATGAGAATCAAAGAAGAGATTGTAGCCATATAGATATGGGATTTCCCCATTAGTAAGCGAATCACTTCAAGAATTTTATCATGCAAAATGAGAGCTTGAAGAAGAGGATTTATATTTTGTGAACTTATTTTGTTCCTATTCTAGAGATGGTTGCCTTTCACTCAAAGTCATTGATGTCCATGATGATTGGGATTGCTTCCTTGGATTTTTTCTTCTTGACTAGGCCACACATATCTTTTGTAGGTTTGTCTACCCTTCTTGCCCACCAATCTTTAAAATATACAAGTACATTATTCGTTTTTCTTCTTTGTATCTCATCATGCATTTGATTTTTCAGAGCCCTCTTCGGTATTGAGAGTGGCCTATTTTTTATTCTTCATAAAGATGCCTCATTCTTTGATAAAGATTTTCCCTTCTAGCTCGATGAATGTTTTAAAGACTTTTCTAAGTCCTGACTATGATGTGTTGTGTCTTCACGAGTGTCATCCTCCTTGCATGTAGGCAACATGGAGTGGGTGGTAAAGGCCCACTTCCAAGCAGTAGTAATACCTTGCTAGGTCAAAAGGAAGGAGAAGGTTGTTGGATTGGCATGAAATGAAGGAGCTTTCCTATTCTTGATGACTCGCTTGAAGGTGTAGGGCCAATTGGGTAGTGATTAGAGAGAACTAGATCCACAAAGTGGGAGGGGGGCCCCTTATTGAGTATATTCTACACATTATAACTCCTATCCAGTCTAGCTTTCCTCAAGTCAACTCACAATTGGAGGTTTGACCAAGAGAAACCAGCATCATCTTTGATCTTGACTAGATCTAGCTGGAAAGTCAATTGGTCCCAAACATCCTTCTCATGACCATAAATCATGGGCCCTCTATTCCCCCATTTGCACAAAGGGCCTCCAGAGTATTGAAGTTCCCACAAACGCCAACATTAAGGGGCATAGATACCAATGATTGCCAAGTGGAAATTCTTTCTAAATTGATATTGGGAGCATATATAGAGACAGGTGGAGGGGTGGTGACATAGGAGGTTACCCTTAAGGGGAATTTTCCATGGTATCGTAACACATCGCTCTCCTTTCTGAAAATGCTTCTTCAAAAACGACTTTGGCATCCTTTGGGGAATTGTGGATCCAATGATCAACATTTCCGTGTCCTCATTATCTTCATTGTTGGTGGTGAATTCGCCCTCTTTACTAATGGTGTATCCTTCTTTATTGTATTTCTTGCAAGTGGAGTCCCTCGGAGTTTTCCATCACTGCGATCGTCAAAGTGACTCATTCCCTACAGGTAATCCAATTCATTCACCTCCTTCTCCAAGTTGACAAAGGGCTTGGACCTATTTGGAAGATATTTAGGAAACAATTTAAGAAGGCACAAGGTAGTTCAAGTAAATATCATGTGCCAATTTGAAAGCTTGGAAGGGCATATCATCATTTTCGAAGACCAAGATTGGGTGATTATCAAGCAAGAACTCACACTTGCTCACAATCAAGCTGCAAGGGAATCACTCTTTATGAAACCATTGCTGCAAAGACTCTTGCGGGGCTTAGAACCAAACCATTAACCAATGATACAATTTCTCTTCCTCTCTTTAAAAGGAGATGATTGGGGGCTTAACTTTGAAAAGATTTAGTGAAGGAATAGAGGTTTTCTCCTCCAACGTAGACCCACATTACTCACGAGCAATGCATGAGAGATCATAGCCATGAAAAGTGAAGAAAGAACACAAATAGAAAGACTCGATGCATAAAAGGCTTTCAAATGGTCGCCACCCATTGGAAAAATACCTTTTCTTCTGCATGTGCCTTCTCTCTTTTATTTCCTCCTTTTTTTATTCGTTTTTCTTTATTTTTGTTTGTTCTCTTTTAAATTGAACTAAAAATTTTTTTTTTTTTTTTTTTTTTGAGACAACAGGAAAAGAGAGTAAATTAAGTAATAAAAGTACAAAGTGCACAGGGAAGCAGTGATCCCATAAGGCAGAGGTTACAAGTTAAGGACCATGATGAATCTATCACTGGAGTAACAGTCCAGAAGGGCATCTCTCCATTTACAGGGATGAAGGGACTTGATAATAACACTTTGGTCCTGAGGGCCCTGTTTGATAGACAAAAGACTCTGCATACCAGAGAGATACAAAGCTTTTCTAAGGGAGAACATATAGTTCTTTTTGCCACTTTTAAAGAGGGCTTGGTTCCTACTAATCCAAATGTGCCAAAGAATGTGGCCCCTCCATAAGTGCCAAAGAGCTAAATCTAATTTTTTACAACAACCGAGAATGATCTCCTCAAAACCAAGTTGGGGAAGTTTTTTGAAGGCCAGAATAGGATCCAACAGTTTCCAGAACTGTTTAGCATGCCAGCAATTACAAAAGAGATGGGTTAAATCCTCTTCCCTGCTGCACAGAGCACAGATACTACTATTAGTATTTACTCTCTTAGCCCTGTTGCCAGTCCACAGCCCATTGTGAATAATCAGCCATTCCAAGTAGGAATGCTTGATATTATAGGGAAAAGCCCAAATAACTTTGAATCTGTATCTCCATTGATTGGCAGACCATTTACACCCCCATCTGGAGTTTAACTTGTTAGCAATACTGAGAACAGAGCCTTTGTTGTGTTTGAAACAAGTCCAAATATCTTTGGTTACTTCAGTGGGATGAAGGTTGAAAATCCTGCACTCTTCAATTTTCTTCTTCAGGAGATACTTCCTTTCCAGCAGGATCTGCAGACAACCAGGAGAAAAGTGAGTCAGAGACAGAATATATTCATCAGATACCAACTCACCTGAGTTAAAAAACCAGGCCCAGTTTCTGACACCAAGTTTAAAACACTTGTGTTCTCTAATCTCGATCTCTTTGTTATTCCATAAAGCAATCCAACCTAACCAGGGAGATTCCTGAAGAAAAAAGTTAAGGTTAGTTGAATACTTAGAAATAGGAGAAAAACAGAGTTTAGCTTTCATCCAAGCGGACCAAAACCTGCAGGAAAGACTACTTCCAACAGGGACAAAGGGGGTAGGGGAGACAACAATATCCCAAAGATGATTGTTAGTCCAAGCCTTATAATTTTTAATGTAAAACTTTTGAATGTTTCTTTTAAGCAGACAAGCCCAAATGTCATTAGAGCTTATGGATCTGTAAACCCATTTAGAAGCTAGGTTCTCAGCCATTTTCATAGGGCAAATTATACCCAAGCCACCTTCATGTTTAGGCAGACAACAGATTCTCCAAGCCACTTTAGGAATTTTATGGTTCTGTTCATTGCCCCCCCATAAGAATCTTCTAGCCAGAGAGATAATCTGATTAAGTTGTTTCTTTGAAGGACTCCAACAAGCCAAAAAATACACAATGGACGGAAGGAGATAATGCTTCAAGACAAAACATCTGTGAGAAAGGGAGGCAAAAACATTATACCACCTGAGCATTTTTGACCTGAATTTTTGAAGCACCCAATCCCATCTTTGCTGCATAGAGACATTAAAACCCATAGGAATACCCAAAAGTCTAAAAATCACACGATCTTGCAATATGCTACAGCCAATGTCAATAATACACTTGGGGGTGATATGATTAGAGGACCAAAAACCAGTTTTGGTATGATTGATATGAGAACCACTGGCCAGACAGAAGGTTTTTAAACAGTCCAAGAAATTTTCAGCAAACCGAGGATCAGCAAGAGTACACATATTTGTATCATCAGCAAACATTTGAAGCCCAAGTTGGCAATTGGAGTTGGGGATGGGTATGCCTTTGATTTTTCCATTAGAAAGATCATTATTCACAAGCCACCCTAGGGCATCACTAGAAATGGCAAACAAAAGAGGGGCCAAAGGGCAACCCTGCCTAATGGATCTAGCTATCTTAAAAGGGGGGGAAAGATGACCATTAAAAGCAACTCTGGACCAAGCATTCCCAAAGAGGGTACTAACATACTTAATAAAATTTTTTCCCAAACCAATATCATGAAGAGATTGGAGGATAAAGTCCCATTCAATTCTGTCATAGGCCTTGTCAAAGTCAACCTTAAAAAAATAGTAGTTGAGATCAGTTTCATTAGCAAATTCAAAACCTTCCCACAAAGAAATAATAGCATCCAGAATGTATCTGCCTTTAATAAAACCTTTTTGCATGGGGAGAATGATAGAATTCATAATAGGACTAAGCCTTCTAGCAAGGGCTGAGGCAAAAATTTTGTAGACAGAATTGAGGCAAGAAATGGGTCTCCAATTATTGAGATCTTCCTTAGGTCCTCTTTTGTGGATGAGTCTAATAACACCCATATTCATGGAAGCAGACAAGGAACCTTTCCTAGTGGCCTCTTTCCAAATCTCCAGAAGGTAAGGAGTGATGAAGTCTTTTAGCTCTTTAAAAAGCTCATTAGGAATACCATCAATTCCAGGAGACTTGCCATTTTTCATTTTAACAATGGCTTCTTTAACCTCACCAGCAGAGAGGGGCAAGTCCATAAGAGCAGCCAGACCATGAGGGAGCATTTTCACCCTGATAGAAGCTATATGGGCCCTGGCTCTCTGGATATCTTCCCCCCTCTTGGGAGGACTAGAGAAGACATTCTTAAAGAAAGAAGCAGTTTCATGCAAACAGTCTTCCATATCCACAGCAATGTCCCCATTACTTTTAGTAATTAGGGGAATAAAATCCTTACTTTTCTTCTGCTTGAGCATCTCATACATATGACTGTTGGGTCTGTCAAAATTCTTATCCCAAAACTTTCTGGAGTTGGAAAGGGACCAGCTAGCATCCAGGTATTCCTCACATCTGAGCTTATGCTGAAGATCAATAAGATCCTTACAGGGGTTATTAGAATCATACACCTTGAGAGCTTCAAGGATTTTCTCTCTCCGGAGGGTTCTAGCCTTGACCACTTTGGCTTTATAAAAGGAAAAGATATTCTGAATATCTTTGACAGAATTATCCCAACTTTTGAAAGCAGGGATGTTCTGGGAGAAATGCCACGAAATGGCAGACTTAATTTGATTAATAAGCGAAGGAATTCTAAGAAGTCTAGAATCCAGGTGGGGCCATCCAGCTCTAAAAGGTTTGTGATTTCTCTTAAAACACATACAAAGGGGAAAGTGATCAGACAGCAACAGAGAGTGATCAATATTAGCACTAATTTCATAGAAGTTATTACTATAAGCAGAATTAACATAACACCTATCAAGTCTGGCACCAAGAGCATTAGAATTACTTTGATTGTTGTGCCAAGTGATACCAGTGTGCTCAGAATAATCAATCAAATCAAGATGAAGACACAGAGAGTACCAAGCAGACTTTTCAGAGCCATAGATGCAATCACCTTTCATGTTAAGTCTGTCATTAATATTGGAAACCATATTAAAATCCCCAATGATGCAAACATTACCATGAAAAAGTTTTAATTCATCCCAGCAAGCAGTTCTAGTACTCCTGCAGTTAGAGGCATATATACTGACAAGACAAGCATCAAACGGAACATCAAGAGAAACAGCAACCCATTGAAAAGAAGGGCTTTTATAAACACTTTTGATGAGATGAGAAAATTTAGGGTTGACACCTATGGCAGAACCACCTTTGCCCTGGTTATGATCAGTAAAAAACCAAGTGAAGTGACTATCAATGATTTTCAGCCTGTGGACTAAATTATTGCCACCGATCTTGAGTTCCTGAAGACAGATCACATCAGGGGGCTTAGAAAGATTTTTTTTCCAATTGCAGATGACTTTAGCTCTAACCGGATCAGTCAAGCCTTTGCAGTTGAGAGAAACAATGTTCAGAGAATCCATAAAAAGAGACAGAGAAAAAAAAAACAAAAGGAACTTAGCATTTAGATGCTTTACTAAGTTGAAGATTAGAATTAGAAGTTCTAATCCCCTCTTTCCTCTTAGTTTTACCTTGTAGCTTAACAACAATGTCGTTTACCTTATTCAGAGCAGTAGGGAGTTCATGATCCACCTGCATCTCATTAGACATTTGAGACATTAATATTTCATCAGTTTTGTTAATCTCATCCATTAAAACATCTTCATCAAGATCTGAATACCTGACGTTATGAGCCTTTTTCTTACCTACTACCTTCCACTCATTAGTCTTACCATGATCTATAAAATCTTGTTTATCTTTTGATTCCACTATATTAGCTTCTGAGGGGTGAATATTCGGGAGATTTTCCTTATTTGAATCGTCTGGCTGACAGTCCCTGGGGATTTCATCTGTATCCAAGAATGAGGAATCAGCAGCATCTAAAAGAACACTGAAAGGATTATTAATTTTCCCTGTTTTCTTCTTTGGGACTTTAGGGTTGGGCTTCTTGGTGTTCGCAGCAGAATGACCATTCCCATTGGATTTATTGATGGAAACCCCACGAACATCTGGAACAGGAGCCGCTGGAGCATTAGCAGAGCCCGAAGGGATGTTGTTGAGCAAGGGACAATCTTTAATGAGATGACCCTGTTTAAAGCACTTGAAACAAGCATTAGGAAGATTCCTATATAAAATTTGCTGTTCATGAAGAAAGAGACCATCAGAATCCTTGATACGAATAGACTGCTTAATAGGTTTTGAAACATCTATTTCTATCATTAGCTGAGGGTCCCATTTAGGGTTTATTCCACCAGCCCTGGATTTTTGACCAAGAACTTTACCAAGCATAGCTCCTAGTTTATTCAGCCAGGGATAGAAATCAACAGGAAGATCAGGAAAATCCACCCAAATGGGAAGTTTAGTAGGTTTGGGGCCTTTAGGATTGAACCCCACATGCCATCTGAAGAAGGAAATAGGAACATTCTTAATAAGCCATTGACCTTCAGAGATAACTTTAAAAGCACTGGTAGATTCTTCAAAAAAAAAGAGGTAATAGTTATTCGGAAGATATTGAACTTGCTTGACGAATAGACCCCGAGGCTCCCAATTTGTTTTCAGCCAGTTCCTGAGAACTTCCTGGGCAGGTCTTGGCCCATGACAGAGGCCAATGATCACTTTTTCAGTAAGCTGGGAATGCCAGTTTGAGAGGGAGTTCCTGTCAATAATGAACTCCTCCTCTTCCACAGGGTCTTTATTGTCAAGGTTAAGGAAGTGAGGGGAGTCTACTACAGGGCTTTTACCTTTTTCCATAACCGTAAGAGACCGAGGGGAGAGACACATACCTGGAACAAGTTCGCGATCGACACCAACCTGAGAATGGAGCTGCAACGAATGATCTGGCGAGCGGGTAACATCAGCAAATGTTCGAGAAGATGAGCCTTGACAGACGATGTCCTGTAAAGACATGGCGACCCCAACAAGGGGGGAAGATACGCTCAGAAAGATACGCTCAGAAAAAAATTTCGAAAAAAGATACGCTCAGAAAAAAAAAAAGAATTCAGAACATAAGGGTGGATTCAGACTGAGGCTCCGGAACTGATAATCAAAACTTAGTAGTTCCACCCGGAAAAGAAACAACTTAAAAAATAGTCTGCCTTTGTATTCACACAAGGCGGTGGAACACAATAACATTATGTGAATAGAATTCTGACGTGGAAACGCTCAAGTACTCAGAGCAGAAGGAAAAATTAATTTTTTATTACAAAAAATAGCGCGTAACTGTAGAACCTGACTTGGGGCGGAGGTGGGGGGTCGGAACAAAAAACCTCACGGCGTTTCGCCTACTCCGCACTGTGCTGCTACAGTGCCGCCGCGCAGTGAGGTGAAGGAAAAATGCCAGATGGCACTATGTCATTTCTCTGCGCGTGCAGCACAAGTATGCCGCCGCGCATTGTGAAAACGGGCCTAAAAGAAAAAAAAAGGAAGAATTGAGGAAGGGCTAAGCGACGGACAAAAGATCCTTCATGATGGACAAACGGCAAAGGACTGATGCGATTGACAGAGGGCATGCGACGGACCTCTTCAGCGTGACACACTTAGCTTCAGCGCGACGGCGTCCACATTTTATTTTCTCACTTGCGAACTGTGTCCAATGAACATTGCTTACTATGTCGCTGCGCTGAGACGATGCAAAGTTGAGGTGCAAGAGGGACCATTGTGTCCGTCGCCACAGACTAAGCACACTCCTCCAGATCGCGACAAACTTTGCTTGTTGCCGTTCTAATGACGTCCGACAAATGAGTGCTGACGACTCTGATTTCGACCCTTGTTCTTATCATTGAGTTCATTGATTCAGTCGCATGTCGTATAGCCGAGCTCATTAATTCAGTCGCATGGCGTACATTCATGAGGGTTCTAGTTCGAATTGCGCTCGATTTTGCTGTAGCTACGTTGTCCCGAGTAGCAACGCCATCACCGTGACACTGTTGTGCAGGGGTGTTTTGCATCTTGTATAGCATGATGGATGTTGCATTCTCTCTCATAAACACCAAGAGAGCAGGGCGTTGCAAAGGTTGATGGAAAATGCCTTCTGTTGTCTTCATTAGTGCTCAGTCAGAGTCTTCTTGCTGTAGTAGTACAGCTGTAGATTTAAACCTTTTAAACCTCTCTTTCTCTCTTTCTCTTTGAATGTTGGATGTCTTCTAATTGTGTGGATAGGATGCAATCTCCAATTAACTGCATTGGTATTCATGAATCTCTTAGAATCAATACTGTTGGAATAAATTGACTAGTGGCATGAACCGAATAACAATATTATTTCTTACAAAACTGTGAACGGTACACGCGAGTACAATAGTCAATCGACTATGTTTACTCTTTATGTTTTTACCCGATAAGGCAAACTTGCAACTAGGCGTTGTGCGACTGTGAGTGCTCAAAGGGAAAAGCTTTTATTTTTCCGAGTTGGAAACAATATTATGGATCTTAAATACTTTGTTTCCTACCTAAGGGTGAGCAGCATTTATATTATAAGAAATGTTCATTGAAATGAGTAAGAATGTGTACAAGATGAAGGATTAGTTATATTTCCCTTGTACAGAATCATGCGTTTGCGATTACACTTAGGCTTCATATATCAGAACTAAAATTTGCATGTACAATGTAAGATATTTTCATAGACAGATGCATGTGCGAAATCGTTTAGGTCTATACTTGAACATATAATTGTGTTGTTTTTTTCTCTTTCTTATTGAACTTCCGCTTTGTACTTATATTCCATGTAATTTTTCTTTCTTGCTTCACTTTGTAACTGGTATCATTGTTCTGTATACGTGCACTAACATCGCATGGAAAACAAAGAAAAGAGAACATAAAGAGGAGATACATGATTGTATGATAAGGAAATAATAGGAAATTTTCCATCGTCTTCTTAAGCTACAATTAGAGCTCTTTCCATTATTCTATGGATAAGTGACCCTCTGCCATAAGCCTAGCTCAGCGATATCAATCTATAACCGTTTCAGTTGAAGAGTCGAAATTTAAAGATTCCTTATTCGATAAGGCCAAGGTGCAGATGTGAGGGATTTCCATCTTGCAATGACTTAAAAAATCCTTTTATCTAGGAATAATTTGTCCAAATGAGCCTTGTTTGAATCCAAAGATCGTTTTAATCCAATCTTTCATCACAAAGAAGTAACCTCCAGAAGTATTTTGAGGCAGCAATTCCATGGTACTATTGATTCCTCATTTGTGTTCAAGATCCATTCTGCATGCATTCATATCTGTCCTTACAAAAAGTCTCTGCGTAAGGTTCTGCATGCATGTACCGTCTTAAAACTGGTGGTTTCAAACAAAAGTTAAAAAGATGTACATGAACTTTTTTATTGGCTATGAAGAAATATTCTCTTTTTTCACAAAGGTGTATGATAAGGTTCCGCACCGTAGCTCCTTAAATCCATACGTGATGTTTGATGTTTTTGTGTCGGAAATGAAAGCAGAAATGTCATTCTCAAACCATTAGTTTCTAGCTTGAGAGAGAGGAGGGAAGGAGGAACGCCCATGCGCCTGCGTTTCTAGCACCTGAGTTGTCCTTATGCACCTGAGTTGTGCTTATCTTTCTTTGTACTATCTTCTAGCAAGCTTTCAACAACCCTTGGTTTGTGGCATATGGAGTCCCTTGAGTGCTAAGTCCGTTCCCTTGTACAATTTATCTTTTCACTACTTAAAGTTTGGGAGAGTCGGCTGTTGCGGACCTACTTTCTTTATTAAAAAAAAAAAAAAAAAAAAAAAAAAACTTAGAATCCATAATACTTTTTTTAACGTGCAAGCTTTTTCCTTTGAGCAGTCACAGTGGCACTACGTCTACTTGCAAGTTCACCCTGTGCGAATCTCCAAACTTCTCCATGCCTAGGTACACATTCAAACTTTGCATGCTTAGATACCTTTTCCATGTTGGATGCTAGATTTAAGAGGACATGTTTTTATTACATCTTTGTTTCTTGAGGTACATGTTCAGTTTCTTTGAGAATGTTGTTGTTTTCAGGTTTTGCATCTACATTTATTGAATCAAATAGCATTATTCACTTTATATTGAGTACTTGAAAAGGATATCTATATCTTTGGGTTTCTAATTTTTGTCTTTATTTTTTTAACGGCTTGGAATCTATTTTATGTGTTTCGTACAATTTATACAGTCACATACGTTGAAATTAATGTGCCAAACTGTCATTGAGTACATGTCTACATGCACATATCCACGTCATGTTTATAAATTGAGGAATTCGAGATGAGCTGTCAAGCCAACCACATTATGTCGATGCACTACTCGCATATGTATTCTACATTTCTTTGGCGCAATTGACAAATTCGCCCATGTGATGGGATTTTGATTCCCTTAAGGTAATCTATAGCTCTTCTAGACACATATAAGTGTATAATACTACATAAATCAAGACAATACTACATAAAAGGAAAATCGAAGAACCATCAAAGCTCACATCCTTCGTGTCAATATCATCATAGAAGCTTAATTTCATGTACATGTCTATGTAGTTGAAAAGGGTTCGCAACCAGCCATGCCAAAGTTTCTCTAAGATGTATAAGAGATACTTTCTTATGAAGTACCTCTAAGCCGCTTGTAATCTTTTTAAAACCTTAGTCATTGCCTCTTTTGATAATTGATTCATCAAGATATTCACAAAAATAGAAAACCTTGTTTTCTTTCTTCTTTATGATAATTTTCTTTCTTCTTTATGATAATAGATGAACTCGTTAAATGTTTTTATACCAAAAAACGATTGGACGTACAAAAACAACCTTTTGTAGAAAGCTCTTAAAGCTTCATAGAATTTTAGGGATCTTTTGTCAACCCCTCGGAATATAAAGGATACTCCCAATGATGTACATTACTTGCTCTATCTGTTCATTTAACAAAGCATGTTGCACACATAATTACTATCTATTCAATATCGTATTTGATGCAGTAGCCGTTCGGTTTTAGTACTTTTCATTTTTTTGAAGGTGTTAAATGATTGTTGAAAAAATACTTTATAAAATTGACAAAAAACGTTACCAGAAAGTCTTGTTTTATTCCTCTGATTTGCTTTCCGCCAACTTCCCTTCAACTTTGAAGAGAACTTTCAAGAACCATTTGTTATCTATGATTACTTTGTCGTTGATGTACACTGCATTCGTTGTTAGATTGTCATTCTATCTTTTTCCATTCCCTAAACTTTTTGGCTTCTTCGAAATATTTGGGCTCTTCTTTTTCTATCATTTTACGTACATAAGAATCATGTCCACTTGTAAATAAAGCAATTTTTGTTTTTCAAACTTTCAGCCTGGAACATTGTTCTTGCTATGTCCCTTTCATCTCCCTTGTATGGTGTAAACCTTGTAATCCTTAGTCTTCTTGTAGCGATAAGAATATTGTAAGTATTTCTTGAAATTAGTTGGTTTCCTTCATTTAGGTCTTTCCTTGGATTTGAAAATCTTGTTTGATTTTCTTTGTACTTTTTCTTCACTATCTTCAAAATTTGTATAGGCACCCACGCTAGTTTTCTGTATTTATTCACCATGGAACTTAAAAATTGATTTTTATAACTGCGCATCATTTTTTTGCCATTTCAAGCAGGCAATGGTATTAGAGAAACGCATCTTCGCTAAATTATGATACCTCGTGAAATAAACATTGAAAATTAAATTACCAAAATCATAGATATCTAACATATTTCAATTTTTCTTATCAATCAAAAACGATTTTTTTTTTCGATTTGATCATTTTTATTAATGTTTCATCAATTAGATCATAATATTTTGTTGAAACTTGTATGAATTAAATAAAAAGGATTGAAGTAAAATAGATCATACTAAAAGATGAACGAAATTAGGAAAAGAATATCGATATGTATGTATAGGTGCAAGTATGTACGCACATGTGTGGACAGTAGGTATACGTATGTACGGTATATATATATATATATATATATATATATATATATATATATATATATATATATATATGTGTGTGTGTGTGTGTGTGTGTGGCGATATAGGTATGTAGGTAGCTACTTAAGTATCTATATATCTATACATGTAAGTATTGATGTATGTATGCATGTATGTATCTACCTATTTGTGTCTGTATGTTTTTATCGATTTATTTATTTATTTAGTTCTCCACATATGCACGCATATATCTATGTATGTGTATGTTCGCCTTGGAATTCTCTTGGAGTATGAAACTCAGATGATTTCCCTTCGCGACATATTGCTCGCACCCTACTTTCTTTATTATCATCTGTTAGCACTTAGGAAATTCGTAAGTAATTGTTTTCGCTGATATCAATATTATCTCATAGCAATATTTGATTTATTGAATATAAAAGTTTTTTTTTTTTTTTTTAAGGAAGGAAGTTCGGCAATAGCCTACTCTCCCGGACTTGAATTAAATTAAGAAACAAGGGTACAATAGAAGGGGACTAGTGCCCACGGGACCCCCCAAATCCCACAAAGCAGGGGAAGCTTGATTGAATCCTAGATTGCATTACAGAGAAGGTTAATCACCCTCTCATCGCCCTCATGCGGGGCCCACTTGGGTTTAAGCTTGTTATTGATCAAAAGTAGGACTTGATGGTGCCTGAAGGGGGGGGTCTTCTTACTGTTAACGATCCTTTTGCCCAGGAGGAATAGTGATTTCTCGATCGACCACTCCCTTGGGGGGTCGCCGAAGTTGAGGGCACACCTCTCCCGCCAAATTTTCCACAGGACTTCCCCTCTGATGGCGTTCCAGAGAGTCGCAGAGCAGCCTATTGCTTCTCCCAAAAGGACTTGTTTCCAACTAAACTGTTTTTGAAGTCTGATTTTCATTCCAACCGTCTGCCATATTCTGTAGGAGTTGGGGCAAGTAAGGAAGATGTGTGGGACATCTTCGATAGCGCGGTGGCAGCGTTTGCACCAAGGAGGGATCCCACAAAGCTTGCTAGCCTTATGGTTAGTCCAAATTCCTCGATGAAGAATTTGCCATAAGAGGACAGACTTCTTAATCTCAATAAGGGGGTGCCAGATACTCATGAATTTCATGTCCCACCGAAGCCGCGTCCAAGACAGGCACCACTTCTTGTTGAGGCTGATCTGGAGGTCAGCCGTTTCTTTGATGTTCGGGATTTTGAGAAGGCTATTTCCATTGTGCCATTTGAGACCAAGCGCGTTTGGTGTGTCGTGTCCCATGAGTAGGCGAGTCTTGTGACGATCCCAAGCGAGGCATCTGCTTTGCAAAGTGTTCCATTCTTCGTAGGAGATGTTTATGCGAGGGTCAATATCCTCCAAGTTGACCCAGTTGTTGGTGTCATGTTTCCAAAGGTGTTTCCATTTTTTGAATCCTTTGTTCCATAGCTTCTTGGCATTTTGAATGTTCCACGACTCCACACTCCGGATGCCATGTATCGGAAACCAGATAGAGTCGTTTTGTCTGATTCCGGCCGCCCACTTCCAATCCTCACTAATTCTTGTGAAGCTTTTGACTTTATTCCAGCCCTTCCAAAGGGAACACATGAGATTGGAGCCTTTCGGGAAGACGGGGATCGGGGAGAAAAGCAGGGTCATGATGTCAAGATTCTTCCAGTTCGGGAACCCTGTGAGGGCCAACTCCTTCTTGTTTCTGAAGATCAGCTTGGCCCACGAGGCCTCCCTATTGCACCAAGCCTTAATCATCCATTTGGCCGCCATTTTGTTAGCCATACACCCAATGTCCAGGATACCAAGCCCTCCGCTATCTCTAGGGCTAGTGCAGATGGCCCATTTGATTTTAGGCACCCCCCTTCTGTTATGATCGCCCGTCCAAAGAAAATTTCTACAAATACTATTCAGTTTGGACAGGCCTTGCTCGTTCGGTCTCCAACAGGCAAGGAAATAGATGGTAGAAGAGAGGAGGAACGTGTTGATAACCATCGCACGCCCAGCGAGATTGATTTGCATACCTCTCCAATAGTTAAGTTTGTTTTCGAGTTTAGCCAATACCCAGTTCTAGCGCTGCTCCATAGAGACGCCAAACCCCAAGGGGATTCCAAGAAGTCGAAAGATTTGGCCCTGCGGTATGATTTGACAGCCTTGATCAATGAGAAGGCCAGGATGCTGTCCCACAATAGCTCTAAAGGCGGTCTTGGAGTGATTGATTTTGGATCCAGAGGCATCACAAAAGGTAGCGAGACACCTCCAGAAAGTCTCCAAGCTGGTATTATCATTGTGGACGAACGCATTCATATCATCAGCAAAGAGTCTCATGATGATTTGACTGTGGTCGTGAGGCAGCCGGAGGCCTTTGATATTGCCAGCCTCCACATGATGAGCCACAAGTCTGCTCAGCCCCTCAGTGGCGATGGCAAAAAGAAGGGGGGCCAGAGGGCACCCTTGTCTGATCGATCTTCTAAGATGGATCGCCTTCGAAAGTTTGCCGTTAACATTAATTTGGGTCGTTGCGTTTCCGAGAAGGGTCGCGATCATCTTGGTGAATTTCTGACTAAGTCTGAGGTCTTGGAGTGACTGCAGAATGTAGTCCCATTCCAGCCTGTCGTAGGCTTTGTCAAAGTCGATCTTGAGGAAAACCACATCTTGGTTGGACTCATTTGCGAATTGAATACCTTCCCAAATATCCATAATGGTTTCCAGGATAGACCTGCCTTTGATGAAACCTTTTTGGTCCTCACTAAGCCAAGATCTCAGGTGGCACGAGAGTCTGTTGGCAATGACTTTGGCGATGATCTTGTATCCTGTTTGGAGCATCGTAATAGGCCGCCAGTTCTCGATTCTGTTCTTTTCCCCCTTCTTGTGAATCAACTTGATAATTCCATTATTTAGACAAGAAGGAAGGGCACCAAAATTTAGCGCTTCTTGCCAAACCATCCGGAGAGGGGTGGCAACCACCAGCTTGAAGGATTTAAAGAACTCGTTAGTGAGTCCGTCGGGTCCTGGGCTTTTACCGAGGGGGAGGGCATCAATGACCGCAATGATTTCTGATTCCGAGATCGGGGCATGAAGCAGGGAGTGGAGGTTGGGTGGTATTCTCCGGGGGGAAACCCTAGAAATGGCAGCCATACAGTCCCTTCTGTGGTGGGAAAGGGGGTTTGAGGTTCCCAGGAGTCTCGTGAAGTGCCCCTCGATGATGCGAAAATTATCTTCTTCCGAATTGCATACATTGCCATGTGGGTCTAGCAGTAGGGGGATCGACTCTCTGTTGTGTTTCCTTTTAAGGATACGACACATCTCTTTGGTGGGTTTGTCGGCTTTGCCAGCCCACCACTCCTTGAAGAAGATTTGCAAGTTTTTCCTTTGTATTTCTTCCTCGTATCTCAACACTGCTCTGATTTTTCTGAGGCCTTTCTGGGCTTGTTGTTTTCCTTTGTTCACCTCCTCCTCGAGTCGCCAGAGTCTGTGGTAAAGGGCTACCCTTCGAGCCCGCCGCGCAGTCTCGAGCATCTTCTTAGTTCTGATCATGATCTTGCGAGACTTGTCGACCGCACTTCTCCAGCACTTGGCAGGGGCCAAGCCAAAGGCGAACGCCACTTTCCACACATCGGCAATTTCTTGGTGGACAGAAGGGAGAGAGAAGGTGGTTGCATAGGCATGGAACCACGGAGCCTTGCGGATTTTGTTGGAAGGTTGAAAAGTGATAACGATCGGGTAGTGATCAGAAATAGTGAGGTCAGTGCGTTGCGTGATGGTAGGATGGCCCCACTGTTGAGTAAGCCTCTGAGAGATGTAGCATCTGTCGAGTCTAGCTTTCCTCAGGTCCTCGCCCGCTTGGAGATTCGACCAAGAAAAGCCGCTCGAGTCTTTGAACTCAGTCAAATCCAAGTGGAGTTTGGTCATGTCCCACGTTGCTTTCTCCCGACTGTCAATGACCCTGCCTTTGCCCATCCATCTGTCCATAGGGTCTTCCACCATGTTGAAGTCTCCACAGATAAGCACGTTGTGGGGAAGCGAGTCTAAGGAAGCCCAAGTGTTCAGTCTCTCCAAATCCCCGTTAGGGGCGTACAGAGAAACCATAGTAACACAAAGAGGAGCACCAAAAGAGACAGCAATCCAACGGTGACTTACATCTTCAATGGAGCTCTCAAGCTTTTCAAACCAGAGTTGTTTAACACCGATAACCGTTCCTCCCGACCCCCGCTGGTGCTTCGTGGGGATCCACATATGGGCCGAGGAGATCTGTCTGAGCCGCTTCTGGAGGTCTTCTCCGTCAATTTTAATCTCTTGAATACATATAAAGTCTGGGTTTAAGCTAATGTCGCGGAGCCATTGACCAATGATGGTCGCTCTTGAGGGGTCGGTTAGCCCTCGAGCATTTAGCGAGATGACAATCATTTTTGCATTGATCCCTCTTTGCGGGAGGGAGCTTTGTCCTTTCTTCTCTTGACTTTGTCTTTCTTTTTCGCTGGGATCTGAACCCGGCTTAGAAGTCGGGTCTTGTGGGGGCTTTTCCAGGGTAACTCCATAGGCTGTTTTCCTTTGCGGGATGCCCCTTGCTGGGGAGACTTGGGCCCCGTGCTCGGCACCGTTTCCGGGATCGTCGATCCAATGATGGAACTTTCACTGTCCAAGTTGTCTTCGTTACTAGTGGTGAAACCATCTTCTTTGCTTGTAGCGTAACCCTCTTGGGGGGTTTCTTTGTCGTGGGTGTCTGTCTCGAGTATCTTCCCACCTGGGTATTCAAGCTCATTGATTTCCTTTTCTAGATTGCAATACAAATTGCTGAAGGGGGTAGGCGGCAGGTGGTTTCTCTCATCGTTGGCCCTAGGGCTTCTTTTCCTTCTTCTTCTAACTTCAATAAAGCCTTCAGCATCAGCTTGCGGATTAAGGGGGCCCTTGCCTTTCCCCTCCTTGGTCGAGTGGGTCAACTTGCCAAAGTTGTCTTGAGCGGTTTTGGAGCCTTCTTGAAAGCGCTTGTTTTTTTGCCTGAGAGGGCAATCTTTAATCCTGTGACCTTGTTGGCCACAACGAAAGCACGCGTTGGGAAGGTTTTTGTATGTGATGTCCTGTTCCCATACATCTCCTTCGCCCATGTCCACTTTGATCATTGAGGGAAGCGGCGAACTGAGGTCGGCCTCGACACAGATTTGGGGGTGCCACCTAGCGTTGAACGAGTGTCTTGCACCCTCATAGATGAGACCACCAACGTCTTCGCGTGAAGCCAGCGGCTTGCCGATAGGAGAGACAATGTCCCACACGAAGTTGTACAAGAAGTAAGGAAGGTTAGGGAGCTCAACCCAGAGAGGGTACCGAAGCAACTTCGATTTGTCGGGAGTAAAGTCCGGGGACCATCTGAATAGGCAGAGGGTCGCCCGACCAAACTGCCAGGTGCCAACGCTAAGGGCTTGGAACGCCATCTCTTCATTTTCAAAGACAAGCAGCATGTGGTTCGCTGGAAGGAACTGACATTTGCTAACAATTAGTCCTCGAGGGAACCACTCTTTCCGAAGCCATTGTCGCACAATTTCGAGCGGGGGCCTAGGGCCAAAGACTTGGCCGACGAGGCAAACTTTCTTGAGGTCCTCCTGAGCCGACAGAACAGCGGGTCTACTGAGGGAAACAATGGGGGATACAGCACTTTCGGATGCCCCAGGGGCGGCGTATGACCCCCCCTCCAGCAGAGCGGCCAGGATAACGGTCTCCCTCGGGGGAGGGGCCCAATTACTTTGGACGAGAGAGGAGGAAGCCACATCCATGGCCTTTTGCATTGAGAGACAACAACCCACGAGCGGGGAGACGAGGAGAGGTCAAACCATCTGGGGAGATCCGGGGAGCCTTTTGCGAGCCGAGTGAAGCCTTCAATCAAGATCCAGGCGCCCAATTGAAAACGAATTGCCCGCCCGAAGCGCCGAAAACGAAGGCCTACCCAAGAGCAACACAAAGCAACGGTCCGAAAACGAAGCGAAGCTGGGGCCCAGAACAGAACTTTGAGCCCAAACGCGACGCACAAGCCGGCACACAATCGCGATGCTCAGCGGGCACACGATCGCGATGCCCAATCACGCTCACAATCGCGACGCGCACGCAAGCGCACAAAAGACGACACCAGGGGGCCAGAGACAAACGACAAAAAAGAACACGATGCTCAAGCTGGCAAAGGAGAAGCGCGAAGCTCAAGACGGCACACAATCGCGATGCCCAGCGGGGACACAATCGCGAATCAAGCGCACCGTCGCGATTCTCTAAGGTGGCACACGATCGCGATGCCCAGCGGGCACACAATCGCGAAGCACAAACAAGCTCACAATCACGATTCCCTGCGAGCCAGTGAAGGCAACAGAGAATCGCGATGCGCAAGCAGGCAGAAGAGAAGCGCGATGCTCAAGCCGGCACACGATCGCGATGCCAAGCGGGCACACAATCGCAAAGCACAATCAAGCACGACAACAGAAAATCACGATGCGCAAGCGGCAGAAGATCGCGATGCTCAACCAAGCTCAAAATCGCGATGCCCTATGAGCCAGTGATGGCAACAGAGAATCGCGCTGCGCAAGCAGGCAGAAGAGAAGCGCGATGCTCAAGCCGGCACACGATCGCGATGCCCAGCACAATCAAGCACGACAACAGAAAAACGCGATGCTCAAGCGGCAGAAGATCGCGATGCTCAGCCAAGCTCAAAATCGCGATGCCCTATGAGCCAGTGATGGCAACAGAGAATCGTGATGCTCAAGCCGGCAACATAGGATCGCGATGCTCAGGCACACAATCGCAAGGCACAAACAAGCATGACAACAGATAATCGCGATGCGCAAGCGGCAGAAGATCGCGATGCTCAACCAAGCTCAAAATCGCGATGCTCAACCAAGCTCAGAATCGCGATGCCCTATGGGCCAGTGATGGCAACAGAGAATCGCGATGCTCAAGCCGGCAACAGAGGATCGCGATGCTCAGGCGGCACACAATCGCGAAGCACGTTCAAGCACGACAGCAGAAAATCGCGATGCGCAAGCGGCAAAAGATCGCGGTGCTCAACCAAGCTCAAAATCGCGATGCCCTATGAGCCAGTGAAGGCAACAGAGAGTCGCGATGAACGCAGAAACGCAATGCCGGTACTGATATGCCTTCAAGCCGACCTTTTCCACTGCAGCCCTCGTCAGTGGAAGCAAGAACTCACAACACGGTCAAGGAGCAAAAGTCTTCTCTGCAACGGCGCACGAGGAGCTTTTACTAAACTCCATCTCCATCTCTGCTACAGCGCGCGAGGAGCAGCTCTCTTTCCACATCTAGACCGTCTTCTCCATCTCCACCTCTACTACAGCGCGCCCGTCTTCTCCATCTCCACCTCTCTGGTTGTGCATATTTGTCAAAGATAAGCACATTCCTCTTTTTGAATATAAAAGTTTGTAACAGACCGTTCGATGGTCTTTCAATGTCCAAGAAAAAGAATTAAACTTCGAGCTCTCTCGTAATAATGCAAGGGATTTATATGTTAGATTTTTTATTTTGTATGTAAATGGATAGAAGTCAAAGGAATCCATAATATATTGTTGAAGCTTGTTAAAGTTTTAATTGACTTTTCGAACCTGTATACACATAAATATGCTTCTACCATTTTATATACCTAGACAAGACACTTGTATTTAAGATTTTGGGATAGGCAGGATGTGTATAGAGTCTGTTAGAGTCATATAAAGCATATCCAGTATTCATAGCGTTAACTATGATCTTCATTCATACACACATAGAGGATATGGATGCTAACAATGTTGGAAAACATGGATGGACACTCCAAAAAATGAGTAGGTACTGCCAAATCTTTCTTTATACCAGCCTCTTCTAGCTTCATATTTGATTTGTGAGGCCCTCTTAGCTTTGCAATGACACTAAATAAGTACCTATGTGCTTAGGAAAGGATGTGAGAAATGATTGAACCAAAATAGACTACTTCCAAGTTGAAGGATTAATGAAAACCTACTATTTTTGTTCACACACCTGGTGCTTGTTATGCTTAGTGCTTCGTGTTCAGTAGGAATTAGAAAACTTCCTCTTAGAGGTATCAAGTTGGCTTAACGTGCTAATGATTCCAAGTGGAATCACTTAAAATGGTGCACTATACACAGAGCAATCAATTTAGCAATTGAATCATTACCCCCGATTTTTTAGGATCTCTATAGAGTTTGACCACTGAGTGATTCGACACAGTTTTCTCAAAATTCGCTGAATATATTGTCTTAAAAATTTGTGAGCTTGTAGAGAACTTGGAGCTGATTCCAACAAGCTATAGATCATTGAAAATGATAAAGGAATGACTGCGATATGAGTATTACAAGTTGACTCTAATAAGTGACTATGACAAAGAGACCATAGATGAGAAGTATAGATCTATTTTATTAGAACATAATGTTGTACAAGATCATTATCATGATAAACAATGCCTAATGATTGTGAGTATTATAGGTTATGAACTGTGCCTTAGTCCCCTACAATGTGGTCAAGGATAACTCGAATATGGACCCACACGTCCCCCACGTTTTTAGACATCTTTTATAGATGTCAGATTTGAATTTGAATTTGAATCCTCCATTGGATCTCACTAAAAGTAGTCCTTCAATTTAGGAGATATTCTCTCAAGTGGATTTGTGACTTTTCCAACTAATAAATCCACGAGTTTGGTGGTGATTACAAATATTCTTTTCAAGTCCAAATGACTTTTACAAATAGTAAAAAGATAAAAGCTTCCTAGAAATGGTTTCCATGGAGCTTCAATTGTACATAAACTTTAGCCAAATGTGTAGGCTTGATATTTGCACCAATAGCTCCCCCTCAAGCCAAACATTTTGCCTTGGTCTTCTCCTTCAATCTTCTTGAGTGTCTTGCAATCCAATCATAGTCTTAAACCTGCAAAGTTTTGTACCATCTAACGCTTTAGTTAATAAGTCTACACATTGCATATTAGTTGATACATAAACTAACTGAATTTCCTTCCTCAATAGTTTTTCTCTCACATAATGATAGTGGGCCTCTATATGCTTGGTCCTAGCATGATAAATAGGATTTAGTGCAAGATTAGTGAGCTTGTATTATCTCCAAAAATCATTGTAGATGTAGTATGCAAATCCAAATTTGTATATAACAATCTGATCTATATGGCCTCTTAAGTAGCATTGGCCAATCCTCTATACTTTGCCTGTGTAGAAGATAAAGCAACAGTAGATTGCTTCTTTGAAGACCATGATATAGGTTTATCACCTGCAAAAGATAAGTAACCTGAGGTACTTCTTCTATCATCTTTGCATCCTACGCAATCTGCATCTAAATATATCTTGATGTCCGAGTCTGAGGTATATAGAAAGTATAATCCTTGATTTTGAGTGCCCTTAAGGTACTTCAAAATCCTCCTGTCAGCTTCCAAATGAGGTGTTGTAGGTTCGTGCATAAACTGACTTAAAACACTTACTCCATTAGCAATATTAACCCTTGTCAATGTAGTATAGTTCAAGATTCCCACTATGCTTTGGTAACCTACAATGTTCTCAAGCACATCACCTTCATGAGCACTTAACTTCTAATTAACCTCCATTGGAGCACTTGCTACTTTGGCATCTTGCAAATGAAACTTCTTTAACATATCTTGTATATACCTTCTCTACTGCCTTAGGTTCTAGCTTACCCCTTATTTGAGAAGGGATATGCACATAAGAAACACATACAAAGATCCTGTAATGATCAAGTGAAGGTCTTCTAGCATGCCATGATTCATATGGGGTCATCCCATCAAGAGATTTGGATGGCAACTTGTTTACAAGATAAGTAGCAATAGATACACTCTCTACACACAAGTAATTAGGTAATTTTTTTTCATTTAACATTGACCTAGTTGTTTCAACAATTAATCTATTTCTTCTCTCTGCCACCCCATTTTGCTCACGGGTATACCTTGTTGTAAATTCTCTCTTGATTCCTCTGTGTGCAAGAATGCATCAAAGTTATTTGAGAAGTACTCACCTCCTCCATCTGACCTTAGTCTCTTTAGAATTCTTCTCAATGTTTGGTTCTCAACAAGTACAAGATACTTTCAAAGCAACTAAATACTTCATCTTTGTGCTTCATAAAGTATAAGACAATTCATCTACTAAAATCATCAATGTCAAAGCATTCTTTAGTTGTTCAAGGTAATACCAAAGTCTACCAAATTCTTGCGTTAACGTTGTTTTTTTTAGGAGAAAGAAAAGGAATAATGATTTTGAGTCTTGTATTTAAGTTGACGTTGTTCAAACCTCTACATTGTTTTTTACGACAATTGAAAGAACATAACGGGGTGTTAAAATATGCAGATATCTTTTATCCTGCGGATTGTTACTAAGCATTTCAAAACTTCTCTCATGCCCATAAATTGTGTTCAGAGTTTACTTTTCGGAAAGTATTTGAAGACTTTTTTTTAGATAAAAAGACTTTTAAATGTATGTTTGTAGTTGATGAATTTGGTAGATCAAACAGTTGAAACGAACGAAACATTGGAATATGAATTTTGAGTATGAGGGTTGGAGTTGAATTTAGTTGAATACATTGAATTGATTTGTAGCTATAGAAGCTTTTCGTTTAATCATGTCAAAGTTCATTTTCTTGGCACCCCGTGTGCACCCCTAAGCGCGCATGAACCCGACCACATGCGTGAACCCGACGTGAAATGCATAGGGGGATGGATTTTACTTCGAGTGTACTTTGAGCTTACTTTGAGATTGATCTTGAGATGACTTGATTTGACCATTAGAGTGAGAGATTTGAGGATGAGAGTTTGAGGGCTTGAGTGTGGAGTTTGCCTAGGACTTTGATTTTGACCAAGATTTGACCATGATGGAGGCCTTAGGCTTAGATCCGAGAACCTTGAGCACTTTACTTTTGTTATACTTTATGGAATACTTGGAATGAAGGTTTAATGCCTTGAGGATTTTAATGTGTGTTGTGTTTTGATTTAGGAGGTGGAGATCCATGAGGGTATGAACAAGTTCAAGTGTGAATGAGTGTGAATGCAAGAGGATTTATTCACATACTTTTTGGAGATATTTTTAGAGAATAAGTTATTTTTAGAAGATAGTTAGTTTTAGCTATTTTTAGCTATTTTTGTAAATAAAGCAAAAGCACACTATTTTTAGTGTGGCCCTCATGTATCTTCCATCAAGGACATAATATGAATTGCCTATAAATACACATGCTCTCATAGAGTGTCCATGAGAGCATGTGGAGGGAGATTGGAGCCAATCTTGTGTCGACTCTTTTCTCTCTTGTCTCTTGTCTATTTTCTGCGTACGTATATGCTTTGCGGGTTGCGATCGTCAACAGTGGTATCAGAGCTAGGTGTCCGCAGAGTTAATTTTCAAATTTCTGGTATCATCTGTTTCAGGGTTGAGGTAGATATTGTAAGTGGAAATAACCTCTAATGCACATCCCACTATAGTGAGCACAGAGATTATATATGATCCCACTGTAGTGAGCGAAAGAGTCAAGCAGAAAAGCGATGGATAGCAAGTTCGCGTGGATTATCCACATACATAATATGAAGCATGCAGAAGTATATGTTGAAGCTTGGGCAGCTCTTCTCAAAGAGAAAAGCGATGAACATAAGCCACTTTGATCAGTCTTTACGTGTGAAGTCTGCTCTACATACATCGCCGGGAAACGCAGGCTGCCAGACCATGATCGAGTCCATCACATGAGGTGTTTTGCGAATCAAAAGAGAGTTCTTCTCTGACGCTTGCGTTCCTCTCAACGTAGCCATGCCGAGAAATCTGGATATCGGATGCTCAAGATATGGCTAATACCGTGGAAGAGGTATTCTTGATTGGCTATGAAAAAACAAGCTTAAGTTATGAAATCCAAAACGAATAGCTCAACGTGGTCCGCATATGTCAAAACTATATTCGAATAAATCTCAGAGTAGAGTTGTGCCATCAGATCCACGAGCAGGCAATCATTAGAATTTGAATAGTGTATTAGTCGTCAATCATTGCACAGAATTGGGGTCCTTCAGATCTACCAGAAGGTCAATCGATATTGTCGTCCATCCACCCTCTATGAATTGACCAAAAAAAAAACCATGTAATTGGCCTCTTTTTCAAGTTGGAAATTGCAAGATTGAATCGGAATTGTGATCATCAAAGTACGATGCTTGAGCGAAAGAGAAGAATTTCGAGAACTCAGATCATGAGAGTGCGGTGATGAAAGAACACGCAGGCATATGATCTGATTTATTGCATCCTTAAATTTAAATAAAAGAGTTGATATAGAACAATAAATCTTCAGCTTCCTGGGTAGTCTGATAATCATCAAATTGCAATTGCAGATGCCAAACGTGAGATCACGCTCCCATCATCGCTGTGGAACCACTTCTGTGTATTGCCAGAAGATTACATAATTCGACCGCTCATCAAATTAATAAAATTTCAAACAGTCATGCGCATCAGCAGGTCCTTGATGGTAGTGCGATGTTGATGATGCACAAACATGGTACGCTCCTTGAAACAGGAGTGGCCGATCATGAGTAAACATTCGCACATGCGCACGATTCCGCAGCTCTCAAAGAGAGTACTTTCCATGGTCTCCGCACCGGTAGGAAAAGCCATATGCGCAGCGCTTTCATACACCGAAGCTCCTTTGGTCATTAACAAAAAATAAAGCTCTTCGGAACGGAGCGCCAACGTCCGTGAGTGGGCAGAATCTCTGAAAAGTCGGCCAGAGGCTTGGTCTTCAGAGATGAGCAACTCTCTGTTGGACTCGTGCAGGTTCCGGGATACGCCATCGCATATGCCAAATCTTTCTGTTCGCAGCAATTAGACAATTTCAGTATTGGCGTCTTTTCACCAACTTCTTATTTTGGAAGACTCGATTTGGATTTCTCTTGCACATGTTTCTCTTAGCTCGATACTGCAAGTTCTTGGAGGAGATATCATTTCAAGGCTGCCCTCTGAAATCCTGCCCGAGGCCAAGATAGTTTTTCTATTGTTATTGTTTTATTTATTATTTGTTATTGTTTGTGTTTTCTGAAATTGAGCCATCTGCGTTTAAGGAACTCACCTGTGAATTTTTTTGCTTATGACCGCTCCTCACGCAGCTTTTCAGCTGCCCAGCAAAGCCACAGAACGTTCTATAAGGTGCTCCTGGTCTGAAGGGGATGACGAGGCTGTTGCGGAGTATATATATAATCATTCGGATTTTACATCATATATGGGATATACCCGATCTTTTGCGCAACTGAATAAGGAGGAGGCCACAGACACAGCGATCACTTTAGTTGTTTCTGACTGGGACTAAATTCGGTTCATCTCTGCTTGACGCTATATGCGTGCCTTTTATGGGAGGACAGGGACTAATCTCTGTAATTTGGCCTTTAAATTGCAGGAGATGGAGGAATTCGACTCCTCTGAGGAGGCCAACATACGTTCTTTTTATCTGGCAATTCGACTCCTCTGAGGAGGCCAACAAACATCGGAGTTTATATCAGACGACGACGGACAATCCTCATCATGTTCAAGTTTGTGTGATTTTCGGATCTTCATCATCTAGTCTTCGTTCCTGAGATTCTTTCCTGTGCGTTTCTGCGTTCAACCTATCCACGAAGACAGAGTGTCATCGTGCCCGTGTGATTCGTTTTTTTTTAGCGGACTAAGATCTTGGCCACGCAAGTCCCCAAGCGCAGATTTCTCACTATGCGCAAGTTCATAGCACCGTACGCGCGACACAACGCTTAAGTTCTGCGTTTTACTCATATTGAAGCTTCCTCTAGCCCTAGCGTGAGCGTTGGGAGGGAGGGCAGAGAAAAACTATCTTGTCTTTTTTTTTTAATATAAAGGAAGTTCGGCATTAGCCTACTCTCGGGACTAGTGCCCATGGGACCTCCCAAATCCCACAAAGCAGGGGAAGCTTTTAGAGAGCTTAGATGGCATTACAAAGAAGGTTAATCACCCTCTCATCACCCTCATGTGGGGCCCACTTGGGTTTAAGCTTGTTATTCATCAAAAGGAGTACTTGATGATGCCTGAAGGGGGGGAATTTCTTACAGTTAACAATCCTTTTGCCAAGGAGGAACAACAATTTCTCAATTGACCACTCTTTGGGGGAGTCACCGAAGTTGAAAGCACATCTTTCCCGCCAGATTTTCCATAGGACCTCCCCTCTGATGGCGTTCCAGAGAGTCACGGAGCAGCCGACCGCTTCTCCCAGCAGGGCTTGCTATCAGCTGAGATGTTTCTAAAGTCTAATTTTCTTTCCAACCATCTGCAAGAGTCTGTTGGAGTTGGGGCAGGTAAAGAAGATGTGTGAAACATCTTCGATAGACCGGTAGCAGCGTTTGCACCAGGGAGGAATACCACAAAATTTGCTAGCCTTAAGGTTGGTACAGATTCCATGATGAAGAATTTGCCATAAAAGGACAAACTTTTTGATTTCTATGAGGGGGTGCCAGATAGCCATGAACTTCATGTCCCACCGGAGCCGTGTCCATGACAGGCACCACTTCTTGTTGAGGTTAAACTGATAGTCAATCGTTTCTTTGATGTTCGGGATTTTTGATAGGCTATTCCCATTGTGCCATTTGAGACCAAGCAAGATCGGCGAGTCGTGTCCCATGAGAAGGCGAGCTTTGTGTCGGTCCCAGGCGAGACATCTGCTTTGCAAAGTGTTCCATTCTTCGTACGAAATGTTGACGCAAGGGTCAATATCCTCGAAGTTGATCCAGTTATTGGTGTCTTGTTTCCAAAGATGTTTCCATTTTTTGAAGCCTTTGTTCCATAACTTCTTGGCGTTTTTAATGTTCCAAGATTCCACACTTCGGATGCCATGGATCGGAAACCAGATAGAGTCCTTTTGCCTAATACCAGCTGCCCACTTCTAGTCTTCACTAATTCTTGTGGAGCTTTTGACTTTATTCCAACTCTTCCATAGGGAGCACACGAGATTAGAGCCTTTCGGGAAGACGCGGATCGGGGAAAACAACAAGGTCAAGATGTCAAGATTCTTCCAATTTGGGAAACCCATGAGAGCCAACTCATTCTTATTTTTGAAGATCAACTTGGCCCACGACGCCTCCCCGTTGCACTAAGCCTTAATCATCCATTTGGCCGCCAGTTTGTTAGCCATGCACCCAATGTCCAGGATACGAAGTCCCCCACTATCTCTATGGCTGGTGGAGATGGACCATTTGATTTTAGGCACCCCCCTCCTATTGTGGTCGCCCGTCCAAAGGAAGTTTCTACAAATACTATCCAGTTTGGATAGATCTTGCTCTCTCGGTCTCCAGCAAGAAAGGAAATAAATGGTAGATGATAAGAGGAACGTGTTGATAACCATAGCACGACCAGCAAGATTGATTTGCATACCTCTCCAAAAGTTAAGCTTGTTTTCGAGTTTGGCCCGCACCCAGTTCCACCGTTGTTCCATAGAGATGCCAAACCCCAAGGGAATCCCAAGAAGCCGAAAAATTTGGCCTTGCAGAATGATTTGACAGCCATGATCAATGAGAAGGTCGGGCTCTGACCCCACAATAGCTCTAAAGGTGGTCTTAGAGTGGTTGATTGGGGATCCAGAGGCTTCACAAAAAGTAGCCAAACACCTCCAGAATGTCTCCAGGCTGGTACTATCATTGTGAACAAATGTGTTTATATCATCGGAAAAAAGTCTCATGGTGATCTAGTTGTGGTCATGAGGCAAACGGAGGCCTTTGATATTACCAGCTTCCACCTGATGCTCCACCAGCCTGCTAAGCCCTTCCGTGGCAATGGCAAAGAGAAGGGGAGCCAATGGGCACCCTTGTCTGATAGATCTTCTAAGCTTGATCACCTTCAAAAGTTTGCCATTAATGTTAATTTGGGTCGATGCATTTCCAAAAAGGGTCGCGATCTTCTTGATGAATTTCTGACTACATCCAAGATCTTGGAGTGACTGCAGAATATAGTCCCATTCCACTCTGTCGTAGGCTTTATCAAAGTCGATCTTGAGGAAGACCACGTCTTGTTTAGACTCATTTGCAAATTCAAGACCTTCCCAGATATCTATAATGGTTTCCAAAATTGACCTGCCTTTGATGAAACCTTTTTGGTCCTCACTTAACCACGCTCTCAAGTGGCAAGAGATTCTTTTGGCAATGATTTTGACAATGATCTTGTATCCTGTTCAGAGCATCGTAATAGAATGCCAGTTCTCTATTCTATTCTTTTCCTGTTTTTTGTGTATTAACTTAGTAATGCCATTGTTGAGACAAGATGGAAGCGCGCCAAACTTGAGCGCCTCTTGTCAAACCAGACGAAGAGGGGTGGCAACCACCAACTTGAAGGATTTAAAGAACTCATTAGTGAGCCCGTCGGGTCCCGGGCTTTTACCAGAAGGGAGAGCATCAATGACCTCAATGATTTCTGCTTCAAAGATAGGGGCATGTAGCAGGGAGCGAAGGTTGAGTGCTATCCTGTGGGGGGAAACCCTAGATATGGCTGCCATACCATCCCTTCTATGGTGGGAGAGGGGGTTCGAGGTCCCCAGGAGTCTTGTGAAGTGCCCTTCAATGACCCCAAAATTATCTTCTTCCGTATTGCATACATTGCCATTTAAGTCTAGCAATAAGGGGATTGATTCTCTGTAATGTTTCCTTTTAAGGATACGGCACATCTCTTTGGTGGGTTTGTCGGCTTTGCCAGCCCACCACTCCTTGAAGAAAATTTGCAAATTTTTCCTTTGTATTTCTTCCTCGTATCTCAGTAGCGCTCTGATTTTTCGAAGACCGTTCTGGGCTTGAGAATTTCCTTTGTTCACTTCCTCCTCGAGCCTCTAGAGTCTATGATATAGAGCTTCTCTACGAGCCCGCCGCACAGTCTTGAGCATCTTCTTGGATCTAACCATGATCTGTCGTGACTTATCGACCACATTTCTCTAGCACTTGGCTGGGGACAAGTCGGAGGCGAATGCCAACTTCCACACATGAGAAATTTCTTGATGGACGGAGGGGAGAGAGAAGGTGGGCACACTGGCATGGAACCAAGGAGCCTTACGGATCTTGGTGGAAGGTTGGAAAGTGATAACGATCGGGTAGTGATCAAAGATGGTGAGGTTGATGTGTTGCGAGAGGGAAGGGTGGACCCACGGATTGTTGGAGCAAGTCTATGTCAAGCCTAAGTATTGGCTTGAGTCCCACAAAGTCATAGAAAAAGCCTTAAAATGAAGACTATGTAAAGTTCACTTGTGAACTACCCTTTTGAAGAGTTTACTTAATGTAAAAGTAAGAGAATCTTAAGTGGTTGAGTCCACTTGATCAAGAATGGAAAGAGGATCCACGAATTCGTGATTTGTGGTAAGTAGAGAATCAAATCAATCATTGATTGATTGGAGAGTGATTGAGGGAAGTTAGCCTCCCAAACTCAACTATAAATAGATGGCAATTTTAGTCGTGGTTAGAGAGACCTATGTGAAGACCTCCAAGAGCTGAGCTTTATGCCATATCAAGTTGTGATTACAAGGCACACATATGTATCAGTAAGTCATTGTATTGTACAAGCAATATACTTTCATTTTCATGATTATTTGAGTTCATCTTTCCATGTTCTTGTGAAGTGTACTACTCACTGCCATTACTCTCAGTTTTCTCAGTCAGCTTGCAGAGATGTTTTCTCCGAGCTTGGTGCATCATTTTCATTGATTTAACTTGGTAAAGTTAGCTCTATAAGTCTACTATATGCTCACAGATTTTCATGTCATTTGGATGTTGCAATCTTCAGTTATGTTCATTTGAAGTCAATAGGGTCTGTTCATCTTCACTTCTCTGTCAGGTACCCAACTTTTTCACTCATCTTGTCAGAGCCATTTCGCAATGGTTACTTATCAAAATGTAGTGATTTAAAGCTTGTTGGATTCAGCTTACAGTCTAATATAGCCATACACATTTTCATAATCATTGGATTCCTAGATTTTGAGTTATGTTGATTTTTCTGCTCACTAGTCTCAAACTATAGCAGCCCGTGAAAATCGGGATGATGTCATCACTTGTTAAAACTCATTCTCAGTGTGTGGTTCATTATTTTTGATGAGATTACTCTTGAAAGTTAGCTCTTTAAGTTGCCTATATTTCCCCAAGAGGAATTGAGCTAATTGCTGCTGTGCTCAGAGAATTATGTAAAACACTGGACAGGTGTATGAACCAAGAATAGCAAACTTTCACCTCTGAGCTAACTCCAACTTATCTGTTTTGATCTATCTTTCTGAGAGTGATCTTCCAAGGTACATAGGGTGTCTAATACATCCATTGGCAAGCTAAAAGGGCCCACCATATACTCTTGGAGTTCAATTGGCTGGTGTAGATCAAGGATTTTGCAACACCTCTTCACCTTCAAGCACATACATATCCATCTCTTCACAGTGGTATCAGAGCAAGGTTGGACAATATGGCAGATGTATTTCCTTCATGAATTGACAAATTGGACAGAGGTAACTACTCAGCTTGGTCATTAAGAATGGAAGCTTATCTCCAAGGTAGACATTTATATGGTTATGTGGCTGGAGATGAAGTTATGCCAAGTTTAAGGAACAAAAGTCAACCAACACAAGAAGAGCAAGAAAGATTGAGCATATGGTGCTCCAAGGATGCACTTGCAAGGTCTTATCTCCTCAACTCTATCTCAGATTTTTTGTTGCCTCACATTAGAAGTTGTAAGACATCTCACGAAGTGTGGGATGCACTTGAAGCTTTCTTTTCTTCAAGTACTAAAGCTAGGAAGCATCAACTATGGCTAGATTTCACAACTCTCAAGAAGGCTCCCAAACAAAATGTGACTGATTTTGTCACAAAGCTCAAGGACATAGCGGATCAGTTGGGAAGCATTGGAGAGGTAATAGATGAAGAGCAAATTGTAAGGCAAGTCATCAATGGCTTGAAGGCAGATGACAAGTGGGAAGCATTCACCACAGCTATGGATTTGTACATGGACATGCATGTACCTGATTTCAACACACTCATTGGACAACTACTTACTCAAGAGGCAAAGCTTATCAAAAATGGAGAAATCTCTAAAGGTAATCAATCTTCAGCTTTATACACTGATAAAAGCAAGTCCAAAGATAACAAAGGAAAGGCAAGAAAAGTGGATGATGAAGCAGGTACATATCAAGCTAACTATGCAGGTAGAGGAAGACATGGCAGAGGTAGAGGAAAAGGAGGTAGACAAGGCAGGGGGAGATCCCAAGACTCCAACTCATGTTCTATTTGTGGACTAACTCATCATACAACTGAAAATTGCTTTAGGAATTCCAATAATCAAAGAGGAAGAGGATACAATAGAGGAAGTTATGGCTACTCAAGAGGAAGGTTCAACAATTATCATGGCAACTACAACAACTACAATCATTCAAACTATCAAGGAGGCTACAAAGGAAGGAGAGACTACAATAACTACACAGAAGACTCAAACAAAGAGGATTCATTATTGATCATGAACATGGCTATGCCACAAGGTAAATCTGATGAGCATGTTTTCTACATAGACTCAGGTTGTTCAAATCATGTGGCAGGAAATGTGGCACTCCTATGAGATTTAGAAGATCCAAGGAATAAGCATGAGGTACAAACAGGAGATGATACAAAACATCCTGTGGAGAAAATAGGCAACGTCAAAGCACCTGATGGAAACATCAACCTACTCAGTAAGGTACTCTATGTCCCTACCATTACAAAGAATTTGATAAGTGTTGGGCAGATAGTAGAGAAAGGGTTGCAAGTCAGGTTCACAAAAGTAGGAGCATTTGTTGAAGATCCAAGTCAAGGATTCAGAAGAATTGCAAAAGGTGAAAACACAGGTAGATTGTTCACATTTGAATTACAGGACACTAGAAACATTGCTCTCTTTAATTATGGTAGTCAGACACTCACAGAATTGGAAGTATGGCACAAAAGGTTAGCACATATTGGTGATAGGTCATTAAAGCAAATTTGCAGGGACCAAAGTGTACTTGGACTCCCTAATTTGTCAAAACAACATATGATTTATAAGTGTAGTGCATGTCAATTTGGAAAGTCTCACAGGTTACCATTCATGAAGAAAGGTTATATGCATGGAGATCTCTTGGAGTTGGTTCATACAGATGTATGGGGACCTAGCAAGGAAGCTTCAATATTTGGATCAAGGTATTATGTTTCCTTTATTGATGATTGCAGCAGATGGACTATCCTATTCTTTATGAAACACAAAGATGAAGTTTTTTCATGTTTCAAAAGATATTTGGCTCTTGTGGAGAATCAAACACGTAAATCACTAAAAAGGCTAAGGTCAGATGGAGGGGGAGAATACTTCTCCCATGATTTTGATTCTTTTCTTCAAGAAAGAGGAATCAAAAGAGAGGTAACTACAAGGTACACTCCTGAGCAAAATGGAGTGGCAGAAAGGAGGAATAGGACAATTGTTGAAGCTGCAAGGTCTATGTTAAATGAAAAGCATTTACCTAATTACTTATGGGCTGAGGCTGTGTCTACAGCCACTTACTTGATTAACAGGTTGCCTTCAAAATCCCTTGATGGGATGACTCCACATGAGGCTTGGAATGGAAGAAGACCAAGCTTAGATCATTGTAAAATTTTTTGATGTATTGCTTCTGCTCATGTTCCTTCACAGGTTAGAGGCAAGATGGATCCAAAGGCAGAAAGGTGTGTATTTATTGGATGTGACAACAATCAAAAGGGCTACAGGTTATACAACCCTACCAACAAAGGATTCTTGGTAAGCAGAGATGTAGTTTTTGATGAGAACAATTCATGGTATGAAGATTCATGCAGGAAGATCAATTTACCATATGATCTTGAGGAAGATTTTCCAAAGCTTGGTAGAGAACAATCAAAGATTGAAGAACAAGACACCTCAAAGGATGATGAAGAATCTCACATGGAAAAGATCAAAGCATGGAAGTGTAAAGGTAAAGCAAAATTGCAGGAACTTGGACATGAGGCAGAATCATCACATCATGGCCTAAGAAGATCTATGAGGGAAAAGAAAAAACCAGAAAGGTATGGGTTTGACACCTCATTAGTACCTAAACATTCTATCTACATAGCACAAGACATAAACCAAGAGCAGCCATCATCATTTGAAGAGGCCAAAGCAAAAACAGAATGGAAGTGTAGAGGAGGTACTGGGGTATCCACTTTTATAGAAAATAAACACTTCCAGTACGTCACCTACTCAAGGAGGGTTCTCTTTAGGGAAGTATACCCTTTAACATTTCTGTGAGCAGGTAGATAACACAGATTGCACAGAGTGGTAAATACTTCAGAAAATATGGACAACCAATGACCAAGGAAGACCATACACTTCTTGATTCGAATCAGATGATTACAAGGTTGGGTAGAGAGATGCTCAAAGGTACAAGCTTAGGGTTGATAAGCCACCCTAAAAGAATTAACTCCAATACCACAGATCAGCATAAGGGACCGCTAACTCAGAGCAATACAAATGGTAGTATTTCTCAAGAGAATAGAGATTAATCAACACACTGACTCACAGAAAAGAATATAAATCCAAGCTACTCTCTTACACTATAGTGCTCATAGCCCTCCACTGAGAAGCCTACCCTCTGCATCCACACTACAGAGTAGCTCCCACAATAGGCTTGAAACCACCAAGTGCAAGAGAGGACTTCTGCACGTACGCACGAACCACTGTATCTCTAAAATTGTTGTACCCAAATGAGCAAAAATCCATTTCTTTTATAGGCCTCAATAGGCCAAGAGAGCCTTGCCGAATCCTCACGTCCACTGATCACGCGCCGGTTAATTATCCCAAATTGAAGGGGTAGGTCAATTATTCCCTTGATTTGAACTGGATCCACAAAAATAGGTAGTCGCCGTGAATGGCCTGGTGCTTCTTTATTTACCATAGTCTTCAAAGAAAAGACCTATTGATATGCATGTCTCAATCCCATCAAAATTGTAACATCCTGTACCAAGCGTGCATCTAGTTTCCCAATTTTTGACTTTCTCCATCCACTTTTGCCATGCGATGATCATGCCACAGGAGGCAATGTTTCCATCCTGCACAAGTTGCCACTGAAAGAGTTAACATCTTTTACTCAAAGATCTGTGAAATGAGACCGGCTGCCGAGATCCCAATATAGTTATGATTTTGAGATAGTTGCTGAAGAAAATTTGAGGGGTGCGGAGTGGATGAGGGAGGAGAGAGAGAGAGAGAGAGAGAGAGAGAGAGAGAGAGAGAGAGAGAGAGAGAGAGAGAGAGAAGATAAAGGGAAGAGACCGAGAGGGGAAAAGAGAGAGGGAAAGTGAAAAAGAGAGAGAAAAAGAGAGCGAGGGATGAGAGAGAAAGGGATAGAGTGAGAGACCGAGAGAGAGAGGAAAAGAGAGAGAGAGAGGGGGAAAGAAAGAGGGAGATAGAGAGAGAGATAGAGAGAGAGATAGAGAGAGAGATAGAGAGAGAGATAGAGAGAGAGATAGAGAGAGAGAGAAGAGAGAGAGATATAACAAATCTTCTGCGGTAGTAATGAAAATGAAAGCAACAGCTGCCGAGAACACAAGTATGTCCAAGAAATGGAACGGACATTCCCCAAAGCTGCAGCCCAAGGCATCTGAGAGCTCTCCTCTCAATCTCTTTCTCTTCTATCTTCTTAGGACTAGTGGGTTCTGACCCCTGTGCTTGGAGCCCACTGCCTCATGCCCCAAAGAGAGAGAGGGAACATAGAAGGAGTACTACAGACCCCCACATCAAGCTTTTGCACCGTCCCTGGTGCAATTTCTCCCTTATTTTACTCCTTTCAATTACTGAAAAGAAACATTGTATGTACAAGGGGTGGAATGCTTCCATTTTGACCTAATTGAGATACTTCTTTACCCTGGAGATATTGACCAGGGGAATCCTTTTACCCTGCAGATCTTCCAGATGCACTGCGCCCTGTGGCAATACTTTGATTACCTTATAAGGTCCTACCCATTTGGGTGCCTATTTAGTTGAAATTGCAGGAACCTGATGCACTAAAACCATAGACCCTTTCTAAACTTCATTGGATCTCAGATACCTGTCATGCAATCTCTTGCGCTCTTCTTGTGTCACCAGAAGTTTCTGCGTTGCCCCTTCTCTGTACTCTTCTAATACCACCAATCTCTGAATGGGGGGTTCAATTCCAATGGTTTTGATTCCTATTTCTTTTCTGATGATAAACTCAAATGGTGCCAATGCCTCTTTCCCATAAACTAAGCGAAATGGAGTCTCGCCTGTGGTTCCCCTCTTCGTGGTTCTGAAAGCCCAAATTGCACCAATTAGTGCTAGTGGCCAAGAGCTTTGATGATCAAAAGATAATTTGCGAAGTAGTCCAATCAAAATCTTATTTGAACTCTCTGCTTGGCCATTTGCCCTTGGGTAATAGGCACAAGATTTTTTATGGAAGATTTTGTACCTGTCAAATATAAACTGGAGCAATTGATTTACAAAATGTGTGCCCCTATGACTAGTAATTTCCAGAGGGCAACCAAATCTTGAGAAAATACGTTTATACATAAATTTAGCTACTGTTAAAGCCGTGCAGTCCATAGTAGCTTTAGCCTCTATCCATTTAGTGGCATAGCATGTGGCCATCAAAATATACTTTTTACCTCCTGGTTGCCCAGTTGGGCTAATTGGTCCTATGAAATCAAGACCCCATCGTTCAAATGGAAGCCATCCAGTAGATATGACTAATGGTTGGAAGTTCAATCTGGTTGGCGTGGGAGCACATCTCTGACAGATGTGGCATTCTTTTGCAAACTTGATTGCATCCTTGAAAATATGAGGCCACCATAACCCTTTGTGGATGATTCTATGAGCCAATTCTTCCCCCTTTAGGTGTCCTTCATTGTGTGCAGCCTCCAGCAGAAGATTTACCTCCTGTGGATAGACACACCTTCTTAATATATCATCTCGACAGTATTTATATAAATTTCCATTTATAAGAGAATATGCTTTGGTTTTCAGGAGCAATCTTCTCTTTTCTACAGGTGTCAAGTGTTCTGGGATCTTTCCAGTAGTCACAACATGAAGAATTTCATCATACCAACCTGTCCGAATTGCTACTAGAAAAAGATTGCTATCCACCAGTTCATCATTAATACCTGTTGCCTTTTCGCTCATTGCGGTCCTGGACACTTGATCTGCCATGTAGTGCTCTTTTCCTGGCTTAATATGAATATCAAAATTAAATTCTTGGAATAGGAGTAACCATCTCCAAATCCTTCCAGCTACTCTAGGCTTGTTTATCAAATACTTCAAGGGCTGATGATCAGAAATAACAATGAAATGTACACCAAGGAGATAATGTCGGAACTTCTGAAGAGCAAATACGATAGCCAAACCTTCTCTTTCCGTTGTACTGTAATTTCTTTCAGCTTGGTTGAGTAGTCTGCTTGCATAAGAGATAGGTCTATCCACTTTGTGCGATGATGGTTGAGCTAGAACTGCACCAACAACATGAAGACTAGCATCTATATGTACATGAAATTCCAATGACCAATTAGGAACACTTAAAAGTGGACCAGTACATAGCCTCAACTTTAATTCACAAAATGCTTTGTCGGCTTCAGCACTCTATGAGAAAGGGATCTTTTTACTGGTAAGCCTTGACAAGGGCTTAGCAATTTTTGAATACATCCTAATGAATCTTCTGTGATAACCTGCATGGCCCAAGAAACTTTGCACTTCCTTCGGGCTTCGTGGAATTGGCATGGAAAGAATAGCTGTAACCTTTGCAGGGTCAACCGTTATGCCTTCAGCAGATACTATGTGACCAAGAAGAGTGCCCTTAGTGACCAAAAAGTGACATTTATCAGGATTCAATTTCAAACCTGTTTTGAGACATTGCTCAAAAATTTCTTTTAGATTTTCCAAATGTTCATGGAAATCTTGAACTACTTCCCTTCTATCTGTACCTGAAAATACTGAAAAGTCATCCATGAAAATGCGTAGAAAGGTTGTTAACCATTTGCCCAATATCAGATACATCGTTCTATTAAATGAAGCCGGTGCATTCTTCAAACCAAAAGCCATTCGAGTATAGACATAAGTGCCCCAGGGAGTGACAAAGGCTATTTTATCCCTATCATCAGGATGGATCACTATCTGATTATAGCCACTAAAACCATCCAAGAAACTATACAAAGTGTGACCAGCTACCTCTTCAAGTACTTGCTCTGTGAAGGGCTGAGGAAATCCATCTTGAATAGTCACTTTATTCAAAGCACGGAAATCAACACATACCCTTATTTTTCCACTATTTTTCTTCGGCACAATAACCATAGAAGAAAGCCACCTGGAATGTTCTACTGGCACAATTATACCTGCTTCTTCTAATTTTGTAATCTCTACTTTTACCGCCTCTGCATACTTCGGATTGAGTCGATATGGCCTACTTCTTACAGGTGCAGCTCCCTCAACCAAGGGTATCCGATGTAATCCAAGCTCTTCTGGTATTCCTGTTAGATCTTTGTAGGACCATGCGAAGACACTTTTGTAAGTAAAAAGCAAGGAAGTTACCGTCTGTAGCAAAGGAGGATAATGCCACAACCAGGATGCCAAATGGACTATTTGAGGGTTCTCTTCATCCCCTAAATTTACTTCTTGAACCAATGTTTCAGGACTAGTCTTGCTTGAGAAATCATCTCCACTATATGCAGGAGTGGATTTTAATTTATATTCTGCAACATGTTCTTTCATCCATCCTTGAGGTATATCTGAGAAAGGAAGATCTTCTCTGCCCTTAGGTTCAAAATCTTCTACCTCTGATACTTTTTTCTGGGTTGCTTCCTCAAGGCTTGTGCTTTCCTGCAATTGCTCATTCTTCAACACCTTGTGGTCTTCATTACCCTTTCCTGTAATTACCTTATCTGCAACTTCTTCCTCAATTTCATTAATCTCCACTGTGCAACACTCTGCACTTCCCATCATCCAATTTAACAATGTATCCTCTTCTTGGGGTAGAGAGGGCATTACCTGAGTGTCCACAGTATATCCAGTAGTTTTTCCTGAGTCGAATCCTTCTTCCAAATGTAGTTGCAGTTGGCTATTGGTATTTGTTGAAATCCATAGTTTATTTTTTCCCCAATCTTGCAAAGCTTTTGCTTGTCTCAACCAAGGTCTCCCCAGGAGCAGAGGGTAAGAAGTCTCCTGTGGAAGTGCAATAACAACAAAATCTAGAACAAAATGGCAGCCCTGTACTACCATCAGTACCTTCTCAATAATGCCCAGTGGCGCAACCCGATGTTGATCTGCCAATGTAACCGTGAATGGTGCCAACTTGGTGGGGTTCAATTTCAGCTTCTTCATTGTAAAATCTGGCATTAAATTGATACCAGAGCCTCCATCTATGATCACACCTATGAGAGCTTCATCCTTTATACAAACAGATAAACTTGAGCTTTGGTAGTCTGCTAAGGGTGCAGGGGGAAAATCAACCATGAAACCATCTATACTAGGTGATTGGACCAAGTGAGCAGAGTGTATAATCTTTAATAAATCACTTCTTATTTGTGAATCCATCCTTATAAGTTCATAGAGACTAATCTTGTGATGAATACCTTTCAAGATCTGTTCAATGTTTACCTCCTGAGTATTTTCTTGTAGACGTGTTGGTTGGCCCCTTAGAGAAGTAGTCATTTCTTCATAAGCTCCTTCAATTTCCACTTGGTCCTTCCATCCAGACTTCTTTTCTTCCTCTTTCTCCTGAATTCCTTGTTGTTCCCCCCTAAGGTTTGCTGCTGCTTGCCTAGCTCTGGTCATCATGGGCATAGCAGAGGATGAAACAGCATAGGATTGAGTAGTCATACCTTCTACTGGTGGGCAGACTGCAATCATGTGAATTGGAGCAGGACGACCTCTTGGGCAATCTTTGGTATAATGATCCTTGGCCCCTGGACAATGTTGACAAGGAGGTGCATCTTCTGGAAGAGAACACCTATTTTGCATGTGGCCGTTCTCACCACAACGATAGCACATCAAAGGTCTATTATATCTAGGCCTTGCAGGCCGATTCTCCTCTCTATTTGGTGTATTTGAAGTACTAGCATAGTACGAATCCAAAGTTTGAGGGTTACCTCTCTGCTGTGTACCCTTGAGGTAATAGCAATCTCTAGCTTCATGACCATCTTTCCCACAAAATTGACAGCTTACCTTAATAGGGCAATTAGCATTGGAATGTCCATTGTTGTTACAGATTGTACACCAAATTTGTCTCCTTATATCCTGAGTGGTCTTCAAGTCTTCTAACTCTCGGCGAAGCTGGGCTACTTCATCATCAGTGCGACGCAGTGGTGGCAAGACCTTCTCTTCTTGTTGATTTTGTTGCATCTTCAATGCTTCCAATTCCCTTCTCAGTTGCTCAATAGGATCCAGATCTGCAGCATACTTTGGTTGTGTATCCCCTTCAAAATGTTGCCTTGCTTCTTCAATGCGTGATGCAGCTGCAACAAAATCATTGAGGGTAGCATCCAATCTAAGAGACTCACGAAGCTTTTGTTGAGATGACCTGGGCAGAGCCTTCTCAATCCACTTTTTAACCAAGAAATCACCTAGAGCATGTGGTAGTCGTGCAACAAGTGCTTTTGTTCTAGTGTGAAGTTCATGAAAAGATTCACCTGGTCTTAGCTTCAAATTCTCTAGCTGATCTAGAGCTCTTTCTGAGGAATCACTTGGTTGGAATGTCTGTGAGAATGCCGCCTTCAGAGCCTCCCATGTAGTGAAATGGCCATCTGCATACTGACTATACAATTTATCTGCAAGGCCCTCCAATGTGGATGGAAAGAGCGCCAACATTGCGTCCTCTCTATTCTGCAGACCTCGTCCACGACATAAAGAGATGAATCTCCTCACATGATCATCAGCATCCTCATAAGCTTGTCCCTTGAAGGTAGGGAATTTGATGTTTAATCTGGAGAGCAAATCAGAGAGGTCCTCCATTTGTACTGGCGTTTCTTCGGACGTATCTGAGGAGAAGTCTAGAGTTCTCCTATACCTCTCTTTTGATAATGGTGTCGCACCCAAATCAATAGATAAATTTAGGGAGGGCAGAGGGGAGGTAGACTCACTAGTCGTGGTTATGGCTAACTTGTTAAGGCTCCTCCGAACACGAAGAGACTCCTTATCTGCCTGTGTATGGGTCATGTACCTACTTGCAAATGTAATAGGGCAAAAATACCTCTCACAGAAATGCAAAGGTCCCACCGGGCGTGCCAAACTGTAGAGGAGGTACTGGGGTATCCACTTTTATAGAAAATAAACACTTCCAGTACGTCACCTACTCAAGGGGGGTTCTCTTTAGGGAAGTATACCCTTTAACATTTCTATGAGCAGGTAGATAACACGGATTGCACAGAGTGGTAAATACTTCAGAAAATATGGACAACCAATGACCAAGGAAGACCATACACTTCTTGATTCGAATCAGATGATTACAAGGTTGGGCAGAGAGATGCTCAAAAGTACAAGCTTAGGGTTGATAAGCCACCCTAAAAGTATTAACTCCAATACCACAGATCAGCATAAGGGACCGCTAACTCAGAGCAATACAAATGGTAGTATTTCTCAAGAGAATAGAGATTAATCAACACACTGACTCACAGAAAAGAATATAAATCCAAGCTACTCTCTTACACTATAGTGCTCATAGCCCTCCACTGAGAAGCCTACCCTCTGCATCCACACTACAGAGTAGCTCCCACAATAGGCTTGAAACCACCAAGTGCAAGAGAGGACTTCTGCACGTACGCACGAACCACTGTATCTCTAAAATTGTTGTACCCAAATGAGCAAAAATCCATTGCTTTTATAGGCCTCAATAGGCCAAGAGAGCCTTGCCGAATCCTCACGTCCACTGATCACGCGCCGGTTAATTATCCCAAATTGAAGGGGTAGGTCAATTATTCCCTTGATTTGAACTGGATCCACAAAAATAGGTAGTCGTCGTGAATGGCCTGGTGCTTCTTTATTTACCATAGTCTTCAAAGAAAAGACCTATTGATATGCATGTCTCAATCCCATCAAAATTGTAACATCCTGTACCAAGCGTGCATCTAGTTTCCCAATTTTTGACTTTCTCCATCCACTTTTGCCATGCGATGATCATGCCACAGGAGGCAATGTTTCCATCCTGCACAAGTTGCCACTGAAAGAGTTAACATCTTTTACTAAAAGATCTGTGAAATGAGACCGGCTGCCGAGATCCCAATATAGATATGATTTTGAGAAAGTTGCTGAAGAAAATTTATCCATAGCCTGACCAAGATCATGTATCCTAGTATTGACCACATTTACTTGTATCCGCAGAGAGTTGATCTTTTTGACTCTCATCTTGGGATATCTGAAGCATGTTCCTGATTCTCCCTTGATGATAAATGCCATTGTGTGGACATACACGTGTGTGTGTGAGTGGGCATATATGTGTGTGCAGGTGTGTGTGGCCATATATGTGTGCGGATGTGGGTGGTCATATATGTTTATGTGAGGGTGTGTGTGTGTTGTGTGTGTATTTGTATGGGCATGTGTGTGTATGAGGGTGTGTGTGTATGGGAGTGTGTATGTGTGTGTGTGTGTGGATATGCATGGGTCTGAGAGTGTATGTATGCATGTGTGTGTTAGTGGGCGTGTGTGAGTGTGTGTGTGAGAGTGTGTAGGGCAGCGGGGGAACTGTGAGGGGCAGGGTGCGGAACTTGTGAGGGGTAGAGGGGCGGAGTTGGGCGGAGTTGGGCGGAGTTGGGCGGAGGGGCGGAGGGGTGCGGAGTGGATGAGGGGGAGGAGGCGGAGGGGGGCGGAGTGGATGAGGGGGAGGAGGCGGAGGGGTGCGGAGTGGATGAGGGGGAGGGAGGCGGAGGGGCGCGGGGTGGATGAGGGGAGGAGGCGGAGGGGTGCGGAGTGGATGAGGGGGAGGAGGCGGAGGGGTGCAGAGTGGATGAGGGGGAGGAGGCGGAGGGGTGCGGAGTGGATGAGGGGGAGGAGGCGGAGGGGTGCGGAGTGGATGAGGGGGAGGGAGGCGGAGGGGTGCGGAGTGGATGAGGGGGAGGAGGCGGAGGGGTGCGGAGTGGATGAGGGGGAGGGAGGCGGAGGGGTGCGGAGTGGATGAGGGGGAGGAGGCGGAGGGGTGCGGAGTGGATGAGGGGGAGGGAGGCGGAGGGGTGCGGAGTGGATGAGGGGGAGGAGGCGGAGGGGTGCGGAGTGGATGAGGGGGAGGAGGCGGAGGGGTGCGGAGTGGATGAGGGGGAGGAGGCGGAGGGGTGCGGAGTGGATGAGGGGGAGGAGGCGGAGGGGTGCGGAGTGGATGAGGGGGAGGAGGCGGAGGGGTGCGGAGTGGATGAGGGGGAGGAGGCGGAGGGGTGCGGAGTGGATGAGGGGGAGGGAGGCAGAGGGGTGCGGAGTGGATGAGGGGGAGGAGGCGGAGGGGTGCGGAGTGGATGAGGGGGAGGGAGGCGGAGGGGTGCGGAGTGGATGAGGGGGAGGAGGCGGAGGGGTGCGGAGTGGATGAGGGGGAGGAGGCGGAGGGGTGCGGAGTGGATGAGGGGGAGGAGGCGGAGGGGTGCGGAGTGGATGAGGGGGAGGAGGCGGAGTGGTGTGGAGTGGATGAGAGGGAGGAGGCGGAGGGGTGCGGAGTGGATGAGGGGGAGGAGGCGCAGGGCTGCGGAGTGGATGAGGGGGAGGGAGGCGGAGGGGTGCGGAGTGGATGAGGGGGAGGAGGCGGAGGGGTGCGGAGTGGATGAGGGGGAGGAGGCGGAGGGGTGCGGAGTGGATGAGGGGGAGGAGGCGGAGGGGTGCGGAGTGGATGAGGGGGAGGAGGCGGAGGGGTGCGGAGTGGATGAGGGGGAGGAGGCGGAGGGGTGCGGAGTGGATGAGGGGGAGAAGGCGGAGGGGGGCAGAGTGGATGAGGGGGAGGAGGCGGAGGGCTGCAGAGTGGATGAGGGGGAGGAGGCGGAGGGGTGCGGAGTGGATGAGGGGGAGGAGGCGGAGGGGGCAGAGTGGATGAGGGGGAGGAGGCGGAGGGGTGCGGAGTGGATGAGGGGAAGGGATGCGGAGGGGTGCGGAGTGGATGAGGGGGAGGAGGCGGAGGGGTGCGGAGTGGAGAGGGGGAGGGAGGCGGAGGGGTGCGGAGTGGATGAGGGGGAGGAGGCGGAGGGGTGCGGAGTGGATGAGGGGGAGGAGGCGGAGGGGTGCGGAGTGGATGAGGGGGAGGAGGCGGAGGGGTGCGGAGTGGATGAGGGGGAGGAGGCGGAGGGGTGCGGAGTGGATGAGGGAGAAGAGAGAGAGAGAGAGAGAGAGAGAGAGAGAGAGAGAGAGAGAGAGAGAGAGAGAGAGAGAGAGAGAGAGAGAGAGAGAGAGAGAGAGAGAGAGAGAGAGAGAGAGAGAGAGAGAGAGCGAGAGAGAGAGAGAGAGAGAGAGAGAGAGAGAGAGAAGATAAAGGGAAGAGACCGAGAGGGGGAAAGAGAGAGGGAAAGTGAAAAAGAGAGAGAAAAAGAGAGCGAGGGATGAGAGAGAAAGGGATAGAGTGAGAGACCGAGAGAGAGAGGAAAAGAGAGAGAGAGAGGGGGAAAGAAAGAGGGAGATAGAGAGAGAGATAGAGAGAGAGAGAAGAGAGAGAGATATAACAAATCTTCTACGGTAGTAATGAAAATGAAAGCAACAGCTGCCCGGATCACAAGTATGTCCAAGAAATGGAACGGACATTCCCTGAAGCTGCATCCCAAGGCATCTGAGAGCTCTTCTCTCAATCTCTTTCTCTTCTATCTTCTTAGGACTAGTGGGTTCTGACCCCTGTGCTTGGAGCCCACTGCCTCATGCCCCAAAGAGAGAGAGGGAACATAGAAGGAGTACTACAGGAAGCATGAAATGAAGGAAGAGATTGAAGCACTTGAGGAAAACAACACTTGGGATTTGGTGCCCAAGACTTTATCCATGAAGGTAATAGGCTCAAGATGGGTCTATAAACTCAAGAAGATTTCAGATGGTTCCATTAACAGGTATAAGGCAAGGCTTGTAGCAAAAGGCTTTGCACAAACTGAGGGAATTGATTATGAGGAGACTTTCTCTCCTGTGGCAAAGATGCCTACTATTAGGGTTTTGCTTAATATTGCCTCTTCCAAGAATTGGAAGATACTTCAACTAGATGTAAAGAATGCATTTTTGAATGGTTGGATAACAGAAGAGGTATATATGGCACAACCACCTAGTTTTAAGAATCAAGCTTATCCTGATTATGTGTGTAAACTTAACAAAGCATTGTATGGTCTCAAGCAAGCTCCAAGAGCTTGGAATTTCAGGCTTGTTTCATTCTTGCAGGACAAAGGCTTTCAACCAAGCAAGGCAGATCCTTCACTCTTTATTAAAAAGAGTAATTCCGAGGTCATCTACCTATGTGTATATGTAGATGATACAGGAAATGATGCAGATGGTATGAAGAAGATCAAAGACCAGATGAGAGAAGAGTTCAAGATAAGTGATTTGGGTTCACTTACCTACTTCCTAGGTTTGGAAGTTGTCTACAAAGATCATGGTTTGTTTCTCACTCAAAGGAAGTACATTAAGGACATGTTGGCAAAATTCAAGATGCAAGATTGTAATATTGCAGGTACTCCAATGGAGGTCAATCACAAATTGAGCTCACATGAAGGTGAACTCATAGAGGACATCACATCATATCAAAGTCTAGTGGGTAGTCTCAACTATGCCACATTGACAAGAGTAGATATATGTTACAGTGTGAGTGTGCTAAGCCAATTTATGCACACACCAAGGAAACCACATATGGATGCTGCCAAAAGGATTCTCAAGTATCTCAAAGGAACCATAAATGAAGGACTTTATTATCCTTATGTATCTGATTTAGGTTTGAAGCTATTTTCTGATGCAGATTGGGCTGGCTCCAAGGAAGATAGAAGGAGCACTTCAGGTTATCTTACCTTTGCAGGTTCAAAGCTTATTTCATGGTCATCCAAGAAGCAACCCACAGTTGCTCTCTCTTCTACTGAAGCTGAATATAGAGGTCTTGCCATAGCTACACAAGAAGCTATGTGGATGAAGACATTATTCAAAGATCTTGGATTGGAGTTTGGAACTCCAACTATTTTTTGTGACAATATGAGTTCTATTCACTTGGCTGCTAATCCTATTTTTCATGCAAGGACTAAACATATTGAAGTTCATTATCACTATGTACGAGAGAAGGTTCTAAGCAAAGAGATTCAAATATCATATGTGTCCACTCATCAACAATGTGCAGATATTCTAACCAAAGCATTGGATGGTACAAAGCTTTGCAAATTCAAGGCTATGATTGGTTTGCAGGTAATCTTGGAAGATTGAAGACCTCAAGCATACTTGGCTTGAGGGGGAGCTGTTGGAGCAAGTCTATGACAAGCCTAAGTATTGGCTTGAGTCCCACAAAGTCATAGAAAAAGCCTTAAAATGAAGACTATGTAAAGTTCACTTGTGAACTACCTCTTGTAACTTTTGAAGAGTTTACTTAATGTAAAAGTAAGAGAATCTTAAGTGGTTGAGTCCACTTGATCAAGAATGGAAAGAGGAGCCAGGAATTCGTGGTTTGTGGTAGGTAGAGAATCAAATCAATCATTGATTGATTGGAGAGTGATTGAGGGAAGTTAGCCTCCCAAACTCAACTATAAATAGATGGCAGTTTTAGTCGTGGTTAGAGAGACCTATGTGAAGACCTCCAAGAGCTGAGCTTTATGCCATATGAAGGTGTGATTACAAGGCACACATATGTATCAGTAAGTCATTGTATTGTACAAGCAATATACTTTCATTTTCATGATTATTTGAGTTCATCTTTCCATGTTCTTGTGAAGTGTACTACTCACTGCCATTACTCTCAGTTTTCTCAGTCAGCTTGCAGAGATGTTTTCTCTGAGCTCGGTGCATCATTTTCAGTGCTTTAACTTGGTAAAGTTAGCTCTATAGGTCTACTATATTCTCACAAATTGTCATGTCATTTGGATGTTGCAATCTTCAGTTATGTTCATTTTAAGTCACCAGGGTCTGTTCATCTTCACTTCTCTGTCAGGTACCCGACTTTTTCACTCATCTTGTCAGAGCCATTTCTCAATGGTTACTTACCCACATTCAGTGATTTAAATCTTGTTGGATTCAGCTTACAGTCTAGTATAGCCATTTAAATTTTCATAATCATTGGATTCCTAGATTTTGAGTTATGTTGATTTTTCTGCTCACTGGTCTCAAACTGTAGCAGCCCGTGAAAATCGGGATGATGTCATCACTTGTTAAAACTCATTCTCAGTGTGTGGTTCATTATTTTTGATGAAATTACTCTTTAAAGTTAGCTCTTTAAGTTGCCTAGACTTCCCCAAGAGGAGTTGAGCTAATTGCTGCTGTGCTTAGAGAATTATGTAAAACACCGGACAGGTGTATGAACCAAGAATAGCAAGTTTTCACCTCTGAGCTAACTCCAACTTATCTGTTTTGATCTATCTTTTTGAGAGTGATCTTCCAAGGTACATAGGGTATCTAATACATCCATTGGCAAGCTAAAAGGGCCCACCATATACTCCTGGAGTTCAATTGGCTGGTGTAGATCAAGGATTTTGCAACACCTCTTCATCTTCAAGCACATACCTATCCATCTCTTCACACGGATGAGTAATTCTTTTCTTGGATTCATCTTTCTTTTTCACTGAGATCAGATCCCGAATTAGCAATAGGTTCTTGTGGGGGCTTTTCCAGGGTAACTCCATAGGTTGTTTTCCTTTGCGGGATGCCTCCTGCTAGGAAGAACTGGGCACTGTTTTCAACAACGTTTCTGGAATAGTCGATCCGATGATGGAACTTTCACTATCCATGTTATCTTCATTACTAGTAGTAAAGCCGTCTTCTTTGCTTGTAGTGTAACCTTCCTGGGAGGTTTCTTTATTGTCAGGGATCTCTAGGGCTTTCTCGTTGGTGTCCACCTCAAGTTGGTTCCCACCTGGGTAGTCAAACTCATTGATCTCCTTTTCCAGATTGCAATACAAGTTGCTAGAGGGGGTAATTGACATGTTGTTTCGCTCAGAAGTCGCCCTAGGGCTTCTTTTCCTTCTTCTTCTGACTTCGATGAACCCGTTTGCATCAGCTTCTGGATTAAGGGGGCCCTTGATATCCTCTTCCTTCGTCGAGTGAGTCAATGCCCCTTTGCTATCTTGAGCATTTCTGGGGGCTTCTTGATTTCTCTTGCTTTTTTGCCTCAAAGGGCAATCTTTAATCCTGTGACCTTGTTGGCCACAACGAAAGCATGCATTGGGAAGGTTTTTGTAATTGATGTCTTGCTCCCATACATCCCCTTTGCCCAAGTCCACTTTGATCTTCGATGGAAATGGCATGCTGAGGTGAGCCTCGACACAGATTTGAGGGTGCCATAGAGCGTTGAACGAGTGTCTTGCACCTTCATAAATGAGACCACTAATGTCCTCGCGTGAGGCCAACGGCTTGCGGATAGGAGAAACAATATCCCACACGAAGTTGTACAAGAAGTATGGCATGTTAGGGAGCTCACCCTAGAGAGGGTACCGAAGCGATTTCGATTTGTCGGGAGTAAAATCAGGGGACCATCTGAATAGGCATAGGGTCGCCCGGCCAAGTTGCCAGGTTCTGACACTTAGGGCTCGAAATGCCATATCTTCATTTTCAAAGACTAGCAACATGTGGCTTGCCGGTAAGAACTGACAGTGACAAACAATTAGCCCACGGGGGAACCACTCGTTGCGAAGCCACTATCGCACGGTTTCGAGTGGGGGCCTAGGGCCAAACATTTGGCCGACGAGGCAAACTTTCTTGAGCTCCTCTTGAGTAGATAGAATTGCGGATGTATTTAGGGCGACCAAGGGGGGTTCAGCACTCTCGGAGGCCCCAAGGGAAGCACAAGATCCCCCCTTCAACAGAGAGGCCAGGTTACTGGTCTCCCTCGGAGTAGGGACCAGGTTACTTCTCACAAATGAGGGGGTCGCCATTTTAAAAGCCGATTGGAAACCCACTTTTACTTCAAGCAGTACGTAACTTCGCTAATAGTGGCGAAAAGACCCTCCACCAAGCATGACAAAAAGACGACGTCCTTTTGCAATTCTACACGAGGCTCAATGAAAATTTTGCCACCACAGATTCTTTTACCCTTGATTTGATAGTGAAACCAACAAAAAGCATCAGAAGTCTTTTACCCTTGGGATACACAATTCTCTAAAATTAATAGAAGCCTTAAAAAGAAGCCAATTTAATAGAAGCAAGCGCAAATCAAGAACGGATAAGAGAGCCGCAGCATCGTTGCTGATAAACAGATCCCCCCTTTTTTTTAAGTGCACAACATTACAAGATGAAGAAGTCTGCACGTGCCCTGTCAGCAATCCAAGGGGATCGGCTCACCCTCGAGACGTTTTCCTTTTTTAAGGAGCAGGAAAAATAGCTCATTAAACTTCAATTTATGTTTTGCATTTTTACTGAACATGAAAGCTCCGCAGCGTCGGCATCAAGGGGGAGAACAGGTCCTGAAAACCGAGGGCCCCGTCAATCGTGGGGAGGAAGGCATGCGAAACCGCCAATTGCCAAATCGAGGCAGAAACCATCAATCGCCAAGTTCAGCGCAGAAACCATCAATCGTGAGGAGCCACGTGACCCGTCAATCGTGGGGAGCAAGGCATGTGAAACCGTCAATCGCCAAACTGGAAAACCATCAATCGCGGCGAAACACCGGGGTCCAAACCATCAATCGTGAAGACAACCCTCAATCGCAAAAACAACTGACACTGGTGGAGAGCTCCATCTTCAGCTTCTTGCGGATTTCTGAGTCCCTCGCCAGCAGGAGCAACTTCTTGCTCAGATGCAGAAGACTTCTGAAGCTTTGCCTGTGATGGAGTTCTGAGTAACAATAGGAGTAGGAGGAGGAGCAGCCGACTTCCTCTGTGCGTGGCGCAGATCCATCTCTCTCGCCTTCAGCCTCGATTGTATGTTTTTTTTACTTTCGACCATCGATTCACATGTTACTGAAAGGCATAAAGTAGGATTCAATGACTATCCTTTGTCTTCTTTTTATGTGTTACTCCAAAGAATGTGTCCAAGTTCTGCTCGTTTTTTATTGCAAAGGCATTGCTTTTCACTCACCGAGGGTGTTACATAGAAGACATTATGTTCGAAATTTGTGTTTGGAATTGAGGAAGAGCTGCGGCACATGATGTTTCCTTAAACAAGGCATGTGGGATCATAGATCCTTGCGCCTGCATGTTTGAACCTAGTGCAGAGAAGTATTGCCATTCGTTCAACTCTTCCATATGGGATATAAGATAAGACTGGTGCGCTTCTCCAATTGAAAAAGAGGACACAGAGATCTAATTCGAATTTTGCTTTTGAATTTCATACCTACAGACTTGCCAATTGATACCTCCTATCTCTACTTTATAAGCCATACTTTGGATTCAGTCCCTCTCATCTTCATAATTTTGAAGTTTGCCATTCATCTTCAACAAGCCCTTTTCAAGCATCGTTTTGAAACACAACTATCGGGTGAGTCTTGGAAAATTATTTGGAAGCAGTATGGACCATCTTCAATACCTAGACACAATTGCAAATGATCTTTTGAACCTCCAGATAAGTCTCTTGTCAATTCATATGCACCGATTCTCTCTTTTTGCATCATATTGCATATAGAACATGCAAGTTTTGCATCGTACTGAGAGTATACGCATAGTTTCAACATGGATTTGTCTTGCATGATGCATGCTTTCTTTTTGCAGGGATAGCAAATTATTTTCTTGTAGGTTGCGAGGAGAAAATTCTAAAATTGTCAGGGTGTGTAATACCCTTTTGGTCTTTTTGTGGATAGATTATGCCTGTCGGCTCTATATCATGGAAATTGTTTGTCAGAATTTTTCCGGTTCTCAAAATCATGTCGTTATGTTGTCGAAATTTTTACAAACTTCGTATGCACATGCATTCAAGTATATATTCATGATTAATACATCGACTATTATTTTATCACATCGCGATATTCATTTTTTATCGTCACTTTTGGATTGCATTTAGACTTAAATCTTGCTTATCATTCACATTCACATTAAATTCCAATTTTCCAGTTCCATGCATGTGTTTTTACATGGAACATGCTTATGATTGTTCAATGATGGGACATGTGATTTGGCCATCCATGTCTTTTTTATTCTTATGAACTGAGATCAGTTGCTTGACAACGGGGGGGCATGGTATACTTTATGGAATATTTGGAATGAAGGTTTAATGCCTTGAGGATTTTAATATGTGTTGTGTTTTGATTTAGCAGGTGGAGATCCATGAGGGTATGAACAAGTTCAAGTGTGAATGAGTGTGAACGCAAGAGGATTTATTCACATACTTTTTGGAGATATTTTTAGAGAATAAGTTATTTTCAGAAGATAGCTATTTTTAGCTATTTTAATAAATAAAGCAAAAGCACACTTTTTTTAGTGTGACCCTCATGTATCTTCCATCAAGGACATAATATGAATTGCCTATAAATACGCATGCTCTCATAGAGTGTCCATGAGAGCATGTAGGGGGAGATTGGACCCAATCTTGTGTCGACTCTTTTCTCGCTTGTCTCTTGTCTTTTTTCTGCGTACGTATATGCTATGCGGGTTCCGATCGTCAACAACTTCAAGTGTTGGCTGAATCCCAAAGGACTTCCATAAATAGTGATGGAGTGATACGAGCACTAGAGGCAATTTCAAAAGAGCATGGATTCTTTAATGGCCAAGATGTAACCAAGTTCTTGCAAATTTAAATACAAAAATGGACTTTTATGGAGTATCTGCTTCTATGAAGCTTAGTGAATTTGCAAGGATGGTAATGCATAGTGTCAAACCTAGCATTTATGCTCTTCAAGAGCAATCCCACACATGGAGTGAATTTAAGAATCTACTTAGAGAAGAGTATTACCTAGAGGACTTGGCCATGCCCACACAAAATGAATTTAGAGAGTGTGTGGCTACTCCAAATGAAGGCCTTGATGTGACCGAGCTACTTCGAGAGTTTGAAGAGCGATTTAATCAATTGAGCCATAATGACCAAGATGGTTTGGAATACGAGATAGTAGAGCTCTTCATTAAGAGTGCTGACTCTGATTTGGCCTTAGAGCTAGGTGACATGTTAGAAGACTTGAGTGAGCCTTTAGGATTGACTAAAGAATGGAGTAGAGTGCATAAGGCCATAGGCATGCTCTTGAGACATAAGAGATGGAGGTCATATGTAGTACGAGATAGAGCTGAGGATACTCAAAAGTTTCCCAATGCCTACTACAAGACCTTTAGTTTATATGAATGAGATTGTGAAGAGCGAAAATGAACATGGAGTCAATTTTGTATCCCTTAATGAATTTCATCAATCTAGAGTGGATTTAGAGTATACAAGAGTCGAGGATGAGAAGATAAGAGAGGAGTTGAGTGAGGACTTGCATGAAGAAATCATTTCCATTTCTAGAAATGAAGAGACTAGTAAAGATGATGAAAAATTAGAAAGTGAGTTTGATGATGTGGTTTTAGTATGTATGCATCAACTTAATAGAGATGATGAGGAAGAGCAAGAGCTTGAGTTGATTGAAGAGCAAAAGGATGTTTGGAAAGAAAATTCAAGTGAGTCAAATGATGATTCAAACTTGAGTGATGTTGAGAGTTTTAGTGACTTGTGTTTTGAAGTAGTTAGTGAAGCAGGTCTCAAGGCTTTCCACGATGATATAGTGGAAAGCATTGAAACATTTCTAGCAAAAGAGAACTCCTATGATAAGTTTTTGAATGTATATTCACTTGAGGCATATGAGGCTATATCTGAGTACTTTGAGTCTCTAATTGAGAAAGAGGAGATAGAGTTTGAGCCTCAAGTTGAAACAAAACACAAGAGTGTTGATAGGAAAGTTAAACCAGTAGCACAACCTTTACCTGAAGAAGGTCAAAACATTGTGAATGAAGTAAGTGATGAGCCCAGTCTGAGAGATATTAAGAAAATTGATCATACCTTTACTAATGAAACCATAGAAAAATTAAAGATTGGATGTGAAAACTTTCTATTACCACAAGAAAAGAAGAAATCTGAATGGATGATTAGGAAGCACGGCAAAGAATTTGCATTTGAGCCGGGAGAAATAGTTTGGGATCATGACAAAGATAGTGATGCGGAGTTCTTGGATAGATTAGAAGTAGAAGCAGACCTCATAATCTCTAGAACTCGGGTAGAAGGAAACGGTCTCACTAAAGATTGTAAAGATGAATATGGATTATTGTATGAACTGGGTGAACACTTCCATTTGGATTGGGATCCAAATGAATCAATTCAAGAATCCCATTCTAATAAAGATGGGAATATAAAAGAAGATGATGAGAAGGATGAAAGTCCTTAAAATGAGTTCAAACATGAAATAGAAGAAAATACATGTTTGCAAGAAACTTCTGATAATGAAACAAACATGTTCAATTTGAGATCTTCTTATACACATCTTTTTGATTCCCGATATGATGAACTTGGAAGAATCATGAACAAAGAAGTCTATGTCCAAGCAATGGAAGCTTGGATTTCCAAATTTTCCAAGAGCTATATATTCCAGACAACCCGCCAAGAGATAGACAAGCAAATAAGGTGGCTTGTGTACAAATCTACCATATTTTTGAATGTGACTCTGATGGATGCGATTCAAAGATGGTTATTGTTTAAACATAGTTTTTTCGGAGAAAACCTAGACATGAGGATGTATTGGGAAGGAAGCCCTAGAATCTGTAAAAGTAAATTTTGTAAATATAAATATGTAAATACTTAATAATTATGTTTTGATTTTTTTAGAAAGAAAATGTATCTAGTATTCAAGAAAATGAATCTTTTTCAAATAATCTTTTTGCAAATGATGCTATTGATGTGTTTTCTGAGTTTATGAGTACAGATGAAGATTTGGAGCCGAATGCGAATCGAGAATTCGAATGGATCATGACAAGAGAAATGGTTTTTGAATTTCTTATACATAACGTATTGAAAATAAATATTCGTGAAGTGTTATTGCGGATTGCATGTGTACATATGAATATGTTTGATTCCATATTTCCTATCACATGTTCAATGTTTGAATGCAGGAGAAGATTGAAGAAAGGTGATCGAGAGTAAAGAAGAGTTCGAAAAATCCTTGTCTTTTTTCTTAGTTCTCCTGTTAGCCAAAATCTTTTTTGCACCCATTTTTGAGATGCATTGCACACGAAATATGCATGTACAAATGTGTAGAAAGCACGTCTTTTAAAACCGATAGAAGCATGTCCATCTGCACATTAGATAAATAGGTAAACATCATTGAAAAGTTAATAAATCAAGTTTTAAGAGAATAGAGAGAGTGTAGTTCTGAGTAAGGAAGAGAGATTGCATCTATGAGAGAGTGGAATTGTGAGTATTGAGAGTTTCCTTGCTTAGATACCATAAAACCTCGATTTTGGCACCATTTTATTTTTCTTTCATGCATCTAACATATGCATAAATGAAATGTAAAGAGTACGATTATTTTTTAAACCCGTAGGTGCACATTTGATTGCACTTGTAATGAGTTGTATATATATGTGAAGCCCGTGAGTTCAATTTGAGTGTAAAGCCTCATCGTCGAATGCCCATTACCTTATCTATGATTGCACCATTATGTTTAGGATGCACTTAGAGTGTGCATGAATAGGGCCCACTACATGCCCGTGCATAGACACACCGATTATGAATACCCATGCACTTGATTGGCTTAGATTCATAACTTCTTGGAGACATGAAGATTGATGGTGGTGTGTCTAGAGGCCACACAGGTTTGAAAAGGGTGGATGTCGTGGAGATTCTTTCTCCACGATTGCATTGACAAGACTAAACATTTTCTTTCATATAAAAAAATGGGACACCAATGAAGAGGAGGTACAAAGAGAGCATGCTATCATAGTGTGGTTGGTGAGGAGAGGCTCACTGAAGTAGAAGGAGAGAATCCAAAATGCTTGGTAAACTATGGCCATTACCCTTGACATGACTTGGAATTTCAAGAACTGGATTGTTTAACCCTTATTTTGAATTATTTTGGTAGACAGACACGAAGGAAAGAAGTGGCAGAAGATACATAGAGATTTTGAATTATTGACAAAGATCATGGCTCACGAGAAGAAAAAGGGACAAAAGGAGCAACTCTTGGCGGCAGAGGGACGTAAGGACAGCTGGAAGGGGCCCATCGGGAGAAGAGGAGGGCAATTATCAAAGCAGAGATGGCACGGTGCACATTCAAGGGGGGAACGCTCTACTTTGTTCCGGTATGTCAGCTTCGTTTTGGTATAGAAGGAAAGGTGCTTGTTGCCCGTACAAGAGAGAGAAGAAGTTCTGAGAAGGAGGTGGCTGCGCATCTGTGGGGAGAGAAAAGAGGAGGAACTACGAGAAACAAAAGGAATGTCTCTGGGCAGCAGCACCTGGAAGAACAGTGCAGAGAAGTGAGCTAAATGCATTCAGGGGAGGTCCCTTGCTCGAGAAAGAGTGTGCTACAGACCGAAGGAAAGTGGAAGAACAAGTATGGACGCCTGTTGGAGAGTGCTCAAGGGAAGAAAAACGATGGAAAAGGGAGAGAAGATAGTGCTTCAGGGCACACTTCCGATTCAGTTTTGAGGAGAATGCATATGAGCAAACAGAGCGGAAGATAGGAGAAAGCACTTGCTAGATGTGAAGGCTTGATTTGAAACAGCTATGGCTTGAAGAAAAAAAAGTGGCTCGGTAGCGGTACATGCTGGGAAATGGATTCCTTCAAGAGGAGTTTCTATGGAAATCCGTTGGCTAGTCCACATGCTATGGCAGAAGGAATATGATGGAAACAATACTCTGCATTATAAGATTGTGTGCATTCCTTCAACAGCTTCGAGACATATAGGATGAGATGGACTACAACAGAACAAAGATCTTTGGGCTGCAAAATCACAGAAGGAAATCTTGGCCGCAGTGACAATGTCGTGCTTATGTGAAATCATATCTTTAGTCTAATTTTTTAATCATATCTGGGGGGGGCATACCCTGTGTTCGAGGGGGAGGCTTCTTGAGTTATCTACGTCAATGGACTTAGTTATCTTTGTGCTTGGGCAACAATGCGAGGAGAGTTTTTTCTGAGAAGTAAAGATTGTTTGTTGCAATATTCCAAAGCGCAATACTGCAGTGCTTACGAACGGAGGTGTGATTTGTTCTATCAATTAAAAGCAGGAAGCGTTCCTTTAACATAATACTGGTATATAGACTTTATCTATTTCTATAACCGATTGTGCATGGTCACTCAAACTGGTTGTGAGTGAATGTCTTCTATTGACCGCTATGGAAATCTATTTGTTAATATCAAAACAAAAACTCTGCAATGACAAAACTGACATTACTTTATGCATTGAAAACTAAAAACAAAATACGAACTGCTCACTAAATTTAATGCGAATACATCTGAATGTTAATTCAATGAAGAATGGGGCTACAAAAGAGAATTATTTTTCTGATGAGGAGGGAACGAGAGCATTTATGTACAAAAACTGTTGAATCAAATGTTTCAAAAGCACTTGCTGATGTTTTTTTTAGTGATGCACTGAATGCCAGTAGCTCCATTCTTGCTACATGCAATCAAGATTGACCAGGCTGTATCTTTGTTCAACCAAAGCATTCTTTAGTTGTTAAAGGTAATACCAAAGTCTACCAAATTCTTACGTTAAGGTTGTTTTTTTAAGAGAAAGAAAAGGAATAATGATTTTGAGTCTTGTATTTAAGCTGACGTTGTTCAAACCTCTACATTGTTTTTTACGACGATTGAAAGAACATAACGGGGTGTCAAAATATGCAAATATCTTTTATCCTGCCGATTGTTACTAAGCATTTCAAAACTTCTCTCATCCCCATAAATTGTGTTCAGAGTTTACTTTTCGAAAAGTATTCGAAGATTTTTTTTAGATAAAAAGAGTTTTGAATGTATGTCTGTAGTTGATGAATTTAGTAGATCAAACATTTGAAATGAAAAAAGCATTGGAATATGAATTTTGAGTATGAAGGTTGGAGTTGAATTTAGTTGAATACATTGAATTGATTTGTAGCTTTAGAAGCTTTTCGTTTAATCATGTCAAAGTTCATTTTCTTGGCACCCCGTGTGCACCCCTAAGCGCGCATGAACCCGACCACAACGCATGCATCCAAAAGAGCTTAGAGGCGTGAACTTAAGTTTGAGCCTTTGAATCATGTCAAGATGATCAAAGGATGAAAAAGAGTTTGAGCCTTTGAAATATGAATAAGAGATGCTCGATCTTAAGTTTGAGCCTTTTAACTCTTGCATCCAAAAGAGGTAAGCGAATCCAACTTAAGTTCAAGCCTCTAAATCATATCAAGTTTAAGCTCTTAGGTCACATCATCTAAGGCTCAAATGTGAGTTTGAACCTGTGAATTATATCAAGTTTGATTCTGTTGTGTCACATGATATCAAGCACGAACTTAAGTTTGAGCCTTTGAATCCTATGAAGTTTCAGTCTGTTGGGTCACATGATATGAGGCTCGAACTTAAGTTCAAGCCTCTTAGGTTCTTTAGCAAAAACAATAGTATTTTTAACTCAAATCTACTTTGAAATTTGAAAAAAAGATGCTTAAACTTAAATTTGAGCTTGTTAGCTCTTGCATCCAAAAGAGCTAAGAGGCTCGAACTTAAATCATATCAAGTTTGAGTTTGTTGAGTTGCATGGTACAAAGCACAAACTTTCTTAGGTTTTTCCAAAAGATGCTGCAACTTAAATTCATGCCTTTTTACTCATTCATCCAAAAGTGCTAAGAGGCTCGAATTTAAGTTGGAGCCTTTGAATTATATCAAGATGATCAAAAGATGAACAAAAGTTCGCGCCTCTGAAAGATGAATAAAACATGCTCGAACTTAAGTTCGAACTTAAGTTCGAGCTTCTTAACTCTTGTAAGAGGTAATCAGCCGAACTTGAGTTTGAGCCTCTAAATCTTATCAATTTTGAATTTATGGGGTCATATGATCTGAGGCTCAAACTTAAGTTCGAGCCTCTAAATCATATTAAGTTTGAGTCAGTTGAGTCACATGATATGAAGCTCGAACATTCTTAGGTTTTTCAAAAGCTCCTCGAACTTAAGTTCTTGGCTCTTAACCATGCATCCAAAAGAGCTAAGAGGTGCGAAGTTAAGTTTGAGCCTTTTAATAATATCAAGATGATCAAAGGATGAAAAAAAGTTTGAGCCTCAAAATGATGAACAAAAGACACTTGAATTTAACTTCAAGCCTCTTAACTCTCGGAAATGATAAGGGACTCGAACTTAAGCCTTAGCTTGTAAATCATATCAAGTTTGAGTCTATTGGGTCACATGATATGATGCTAAAACTTAATTCCAAGCTTCTCATACATATGAAGTTTGAGTATGTTGTGTCATATGATATGAGGCTCGAGCTTAAGTTGGAGCCTTTAAAAGATTAACAAAACACACTCGAACTTAAGTTCGAGCTTCTTAACTCTTGCATCCAAAAGAAATGAGATGCTCAAACCTATGAATCATATCAAGTTTGAGTCTATTAGGTCACATGATATGAGGCTCAAACTTAATCTCAAGCCTCTCAATTACATCAAGTTCAATTCTTGACGCACATCATATGAATCTTGAACTTAAGTTCGAGCCTCTCAGATTCTCCACCAAATAGAATAGAGCTTTTAACTCAAATCTACTTTGGAGTTTGAACAAAAGATGCTCAAACTTAAGTTTGAGCCTATTAAGTTCAAGAATCACTTGCATCAAAAGGACCTAAGAGGCTCAAACATAAGCTCGAGGCTCTCAATCGTATCAAGTTTGAGATTTTTGGGTCACATGATATGAGGCTCGAACTTAAGTTCAAGCCTCTCAGCTGCTCTAGCAAAAAGAATAGTTTAATTAACTCAAATATATTTTTAAATTTGAACAAAAGATGGTCAAATTTAAGTCTCTTAGCTCTTGCATCCAAAAGAGCTAACATGCTCAAACTTAAGTTTGAGCTTTTGAATCATATCAAGTTGGAGTCTATTGGGTCACATGATACACTCAAATTTAACTTCAAGTCTCTTAGCTCTTCCATCTAAAAGAGGTAAGAGGCTTCAACTTAAGTTCGAGCCTCTAAATCATATCAAGTTTAAGTTCATTGTGTCACATGATATGAAGCTTGAACTTAAGTTTGAGCCTTTGAATTGTACAAGTTTAAGTCTATTGGGTCACAGGATATGAAGGTCAAATGCAATTTTGAGCCTCTCAGCTTCTCTAGCAAAAAGAATTGTATTTTCTACTCAAATTTATTTTGAAATTTCAACAAAAGATGTTAAAACTTAAGTTTGAACCTCTTAGTTCTTGCATCCAAAAGAGCTAAGAGGCTTGAAATTATGTTCAGACTCTGACTCATATCACTACAACATATAAGGGACATACCGACATTGCCCATATAGACGGTCACCCCTCGGCGTTGGTATGACCGTTGAAAATGCTTGAAAAACCACGGATGCAATACCAACGGTCATTTAATCCTCGGTATACACGGCATTGGTATGAGTGCCGGAATCCATGTCGGCACTTTACTGTAGGTTACCGACGCTTATACCGATGCTCATACCGACGCTTATACCGAGGCAACTTTTAACCGAGCCCGAGAACAAAAATTCCAGATCTGCTTGCATTTTGAACCAAATTTTGCTACTGTCGAGTTTGCGTGCGCGAACTACATTGCGAACCTATTGTGTACACAAATCTCTCTCTTTCTCTCTCTTTCTCTCTCTTTCTCTCTCTCTCTCTCTCTCTTTCTCCACATCTCTGTTTCTTTAGATCTGAAATTTTGGTAAGAATTGCACATACTGTAGCACCCTTTCTCTTTCTTTGTGTTTTCCCTTTTCTAATTTCTCTTCTCTTTCATTTTGCAAGAGCTTTTTGGCATCAAATCTTTGGAATTCGACGAAGGGCAACATTAAGTGGACCTTGATGACAACGCTCCAAACAATTACATCAATGTAAGTGATTCTTTTGTTTTCGATTGATATAGAGTGAGATAGAGAGAGAGAGAGATGAAAGAAAGAGAGAGATCTAGAGAGAGAGAGAGAGAGAAAGAGAGAGAAAGAGAGAGAGATGAAAGAGAAAGATAGAGAGAGAGTGAAAGAGAGAGAGAGATGAAATAGAAAGAGAATGAGATAGAGAGAGATGCATACATACATACACACACATAGGCATACACATACTCACATACATATTACATACACACATGCATATTACATATACACTCACATACATATTACATACACACATGCATATACATACATATACATATTACATACTCACATGCATACACACATATACATACATACATGCATATTACATACAAACATGCATATTACATACACACATGCATATTAGATACACACATGCATTTACATAGACACACATATTCATTCTCATACTCACATACATACATACATGTATACACACATATACATACACACGTGTACACACACATGTATACATACACACATGCATATGCATACATACATACACACGTATTTGCGTGTACAGACACATACATACATACACACATGCATATTACATACACACTCACATATGTATACACACACATATGTGCATACACACATGCATATGCATACATACATACACACACATATGCATGTACACACACACATACATACATACACACATGCATATTGCATACACACACACATATGTATACACACTCACATATGTAAACACACATGCATACATGCACATACACATACACACACATCAAATATACATACACACATACACACATACACACATATACATGCTTTAGGGTTAAGGTTTATGATTTTCTCTATTCTTTTGTTTTGCAGGAGATTTTTGGCATCAGTTCTTTGGAATTCGAGGAAGGAAAACATTAAGTGGACTTTGACGACAACGCTCCAAACAATTACATCGATGTAAGTGATTAGTTTTGTTTTCGATTGATATAGAGTGAGATAGAAAGAGAGAGATGAAAGAAAGAGAGAGATACATACGCACATATTTGCATGTACACACACATACATACATGCATACACACATGCATATTACATACACACACACACACACATAAATACACACTCACATATGTATACACACACATATGTGCATACACATGCATATGCATACATACATACACACACATACATACATACACACATGCATATTACATACACACTCACATATGTATACACACACATATGTGCATACACACATGCATATGCATACATACATACACACACATATGCATGTACACACACACATACATACATACACACACACATATTAATACACACTCACACATATTAATACACACACATGCATACATGCACATACACATACACACACATCACATATACATACACACATATACATGTTTTAGGGTTAGGTTTTTAGGATTAGATTTTTGAATTTCTCTTTTCTTTTGTTTTGCAGGAGATTTTTGGCATTGATTCTTTGGAATTTGACAAGAGACGATGTCAATTTGTCTTTGATGAGAGTGTTCAAAAGAATCACATCAATGTAAGTGATTGTTTTGTTATTTATTATAAATAGAGATAGAGATAGAGAATAAGAGAGAGAGAGAGAGAGAAAGAGGGAGACAGAGAGATGAAAGAGAGAGAGAGAGAGGTAAAGAGAAAGATATAGATAGAGAGAAAGAGAGAGACATAGAGATACATACACACAGATGCATACATATTACATACACATATGCATATGCATATGCATACATACACACACACATATACATGCACACACATGTACACACACATGCATACATGCACATACACATACACACACATCACATATACATCCAAACGAACACACATATACATGTTTTAGGGTTAGGGTTTTAGGATTAGGGTTTTTTACTTTTACACATATACACACATAATACATATACACATGCACACATATACACATGCATACACACATACACATACACATACACATACACATACACATACACATACACATACACATACACATACACATACACATACACATACACATACACATACACATACACATACACATACACATACACATACACATACACATACGCATACACATACACATACACATACACATACACATACACATACACATACACATACACATACGCTTACACATACACATACACATACACATACACATACACATACACATACACACACATACACATACACATACATACATACACACACATGCATACATACATACAGACACACATACATACATACATACATACATACATACATACATACATACATACACACACACATAGAGAGAGAGAGACTCACACGCACACACATGCATACATACACACATGTGACATATACATACACACATATGCATGTTTTAGGGTTAGGGTTAGGGTTTTTAGCTTTTACATATCTACACACATGCATACACACATATACACATATGAACACATAATACATGTGCACATACACATATATATACACGTGCATACACACATACACACACACATACATAAATAGGCACACACACACACATATATATACACGTGCATACACACATACACACACATGCATACACACATGCACATATGTGACATATACATACACACATATGCATGTTTTAGGGTTAGGGTTTTTGGATTTTACATATATACACACATGCATGCGCACATATACACATATAAACACATAATACATATACACATACACATATATATACACATTCATACACACATACACACATATACATGTTTTAGGTTTAGGTCTTCAGAATTAGGGTGTTAGGTTTTTTACATAGATACACATATGCATACACACACATACACATATATATATTCACCTACACATATATATACACAAGCATACACACATACACCTGTTTTAGGTTTAGGTCTTTAGGATTAGGGTTTTATGGTTTTTACACATGCAGATAAATATTTACACATATAGAAATATACACACATAATCCATGTACACATACACATGTATATACATATGCAGACACACATATACATGTGTTCTAGTTGTTGTTTATAAATATCATGTCTATATGTCCCATTTCTTTGTACACGATTCGTGATTCATTTTGCTCATGTCTTTTGTATTTGACAGTATGTTTTACTTTATCAAATCACTTTTTTGTTGCCTGTCATACATGTCACATGTAGTTGGGTTTTTCTTGGGCAGAGTGGATTGTCTTTTGCTACACAACAGCATGGGAATGTTGCTGTAGCAAGAGACAACACACTCTGCCAAAAAAGATTTTGGAGATATGGTCGTCGGTATAGGTGACAGTATAAGCGTCGGTATTCCCAGGCACATACCGATGCTTATACCGACTATTTTACCCAGGGGCATACCAAGGCTTATACCGTTGCTTATACCATCGCTTATACCGACGCATATACCGACGCTTATACCGACGCATATACCAACGCTTATACCGATGCTTATACCGATGCTTATACCGATGCTTTGGTTCCCACGCCTACACCGATCCTTACACCGACATCGCGGAAAAATCACGCCCCTTCATTTTCCTCGTGTAGAAGCCTCGTTGTACGCCTGATAGGTTGTAGTGTATCAGGTCTCAATCTATTGAGTAACATGATATGAAGCTCAAACTTGCTCAATTTTTCCAAAAGATGCTCAAACTTAAGTTTGAGCCTCTGAACACATGCATCCAAAAGAGCTAAGAGCCTCGAACTTAAGTTTGACCCTTTGAATCATATTAAGGTGATCAAAGAATGAACAAAAGATTGGGCCTCTCAAAGATGAACAAAAGACGCTAGAACTAAGGTTCGACCCTCTGAACTCATACATCCAAAAGAGGTAAAAGACTCAAACTTAAGTTGGAGCCTCTAAATTATATCAAGTTTGAGCCTATTGAGCTTTTGTAGCATCTAAACAATATCAAGATTGAGGCTTTTGTATAGGAAGTTCAAACTCAAGTTTGAATATGTTGGTTCACATAATATGAGGCTCATACTTAAGCTCAAGGACATTCAAACTTAAGTTTGAGCCTCTTATCTTTTGCATCTAAAAGAACTAACACGCTGAAACCATAAGTTCAAGCCTCTGAATCATATCAATTTTGAGTTAGTTGGGTCACATGATATAAGGCTTGGGCCTCTCAGCTTTACCTAAACACGCTCCAAGTTAAGTTTGAACTTACGTTCGAGCCTCTGAATTATATCAAGACGATCAAAGGATGAACAACAATTTGAGCGTCGGGAAGATGAACAAGAGATGCTAGAATTGAAGTTCTAACCTCTTAGCTCTTGCATCCAAACGAGGTAGGTGACTCGAGCTTAAGTTCAAGCCTGCGAATCATATCAAGTTTAAGCTCTTGGGTCACATCATCTTAGGCTCAAGCTTGAGCTCGATCCTTCAAATTATATCAAGTTTGATTCTACTGTGGTACATGATATGAGGCTGGAACTTAAGTTCGAGCCTTTGATTCATATCAAGTTTTAGTCTATTGGGTCACATGATATAAGGCTTGAACTTAAGTTCGAGCCTCTCAGTTTCTCTAGCAAAAACAATAGTATTTTTAACTCAATTCTAGTTTGAAACTTGAATACAAGATGCTTGAGCTTAAGTTGGAGCCTCTTAGCTCTTGCATCGAAAAGAGTTAACAAGCTCGAACTTAAGTTTGAGCCTCTCAATCATATGAACTTTGATTTTGTCGAGTTAAATGATATGAAGCTCGAACTTTCTCAGGTTTTCCAAAAGATGAGTGAACTTAAGTTCGAGCCTCTTAACTCATGCATCCAAAAGAGCTAAGAGGCTTGAACTTAAGTTCAAGCCTTTGAATCATATCAAGATGATCAAAGGATGAACAAATGTTTTAGCTTCTCAAAGATGAACAAAAAATGTTCGAACTTAATTTAGCATTTTTTAACTTTTGCAAAAGTTAAGTGGCCGAACTTAAGTTTGAGCCTCTAAATCATATCATGTTTAAGTGATTTGGGTCACATGATATGAGGCTTGGACTTAAGTTTGAGCCTCTGAATCATATTAAGTTTGAGTCTGTTGAGTTACATGGTATAAAGCTTGAACTATCTTAGGTTTTCCAAAAGATGCTTGAATTTAAGTCCTTGCCTCTTAACCATAGATCCAAAAGACCTAAGCGGCTTGAAATTAAGTTTGAGCCTTTGAATCGTATCAAGATGATCAAAGGATCAACATAGCTTTTAGCCTCTTAAAGATGAACAAAAGATGAACAAAATGTAAGTTTGCGCCTCTTTACTCTTGCAAGAGGTGACTCGAACTTAAGTTTGAGCCTCTAAATCATATAAAGTTTGAGTCATTGGGTCACATGATATGAGGCTCGAACATAAGTCTGAGCCTGTGAAACATATCAAGTTTGAGTCTGTTGTGTCACATGATATAAGCCTCAAACTTAAGTTCAAGGCTTTGAAAGATTAACAGAAGATGCTCAAACTTAAGCTCGAGCCTCTTAAATCTTGCATCCAACAGAAGTAAGAGGCTCGAACCTCTGAATCATATCAAGTTTGAGTCTCTTAGGTCACATGGTATGAGCCTCGAACTTAAGTTCAAGCCTCTCAATCATATCAAGTTTGAGTTTTTTGACTCACATGATATGAGTCGCGAACTTTTAGTTCGAGCCTCTCACATTCTCCAACAAATAGAATAGAGTTTTTAACTCAAATCTACTTTGAAATTAAAAGAAAAGACGCTCCAACTTAAGTTTCAAGACTCTCTTGCATCCAAAAGAAAATCATATCAAGTTTGAGTCTGTTGTCTCACATGATATGAAGATTGAGTTTATGTTTGAGCATTTGAATCATATCGAGTTTCAACCTATTGAGTCACATGATATGAGCCTCTCAACTTCTCCAACAAAAAGAATAGTATTTTTGACTGAAATTTACTTTCAAGTTTGATCAAAAGATGTTCAAACTTAAGATCAAAGCTCTTAGGTCTTGCATCCAAAAGCACTAAGAGGCGTGAACTTAAGTTTCGGCCTCTGAATTATATCAAGCTTAATCAATCTATTGAGTAACATGATATGAAGCTGGAACTTTGTCAATTTTTCCAAAAGATGCTCGAACTTAAGTTTGCGCCTCTTAACGCATGCATGCAAATGAGCTAAGAGGCTTGAACTTAATTTCAACCCTTTGAATCATATTAAGATGATCAAATAATGAAGAAACATTTGAGGCTCTAAAAGATGAACAAAACACACTAGAACTAAATTTCGAGCCTCTTAACTCTCGTATCTAGAAGAGGTAAGAGGCTTGAATTCAAGTTCGAGCATCTGAATCATATCAAGTTTGAGTATATTGAACTTATCAACTTTTCCAAAAGATGCTCAAACTTAAGTTCGAGCACCTTAACTCATGCATCCAAAAGATATAAGAGACTTGAACTTATGTTCAGGCATCTAAGGCATATCAAATTTGAATATGTTGAGTCACATGATATGAAGCTTGTACTTTGTCACTTCTCCAAAAGATGCTCGAACTTAAGTTTGAGCCTCTTAACACATGCATCCAAAAGAGCTAACAGGCCCGAACTTAAGTTCAAGCCTTTGAGTCATATCAAGATCATCAAAAGATGAAGAAACGTTCCAGCCTTTAAAAGATGAACAAAAGATGCTTGAACTTAAGTTTGAGCCTCTTAACACTTGCATCCAAAAGAGGTAAGCGACTTGAAATTAAGTTCAAGCCTCTAAATCATATGAAGTTTAAGCTATTGGGTCACATCATGTGAGGCTCAAACTTGAGTTTGATCTTCTGAACCATATCAAGTTTGAGTATGTTGTGTCACATGATATGAGGCTCAAACTTATTTTCGAGCCTTTGAATCATATCAAGTTTCAATCAGTTGGTTCATATGATTAAGCTCGAGCCTTTGAATCATATCCAGTTTGAGTCTATTGGATGACATGAGGCTCAAACTTAAGTTCAAGCCTCTTATCTTTTCCAAATGATGTTCAAATCTTATCAACTTTGAATATGTTAGATTACATGACATGAGGCTCGAATTTAAGTTCGAGTCTCTAAGCTTTTCCAAAAGATCCTTTATGCATTTGAACTTAAGTTTGAGCCTTAGCTATTGCATCCAAAAGAGCTAAGATTCTTGAACTTTAGTTAGATCCTTTGAATCATATCAAGTTTGAGTCTATTGAATCCCATGATATGAGGCCCGAACTTAAGTTCAAGCCTTTGAGCTTTTCGAAAAAGACTCTTGAACTTAAGTTTGAACTTAACTTTTGCATCCATAAGAGCTAGGAGGCTTGAACAACCTCTTTAAGTTCGACCCTATGAACAACCTCTTTAAGTTCAACCCTCTGAATCGTATCAACAAAAGTGCGAGCCTCTTAACTCTAGAGCTAATAGGATCGAACTTTCCGAGCCTACGAATTATATCAAGTTTTAGTCTGTTGAGGCATGCTCGATCTGAAGTTTGAGCCTCTAATCTTCTACAACAAAAAGAGTAGTATTTCTAACTTAAGTTCAAGCCTCTTAGCTTTTGCAAAACAAATAATAGGCTCAAACTTAAGTTCAAGCCTCTGAAGCATATCAACCTTGAGTACGTCGGTCAAATGTTATTTGAGCCTCTCAAATTTTCCAAAGGATGCTCGAATCATATTAACTTTGAGTCTGTTGGGTCACATGATATGAGACTCAAATCTTTGAGCTTTCCAAAAGATGCTCAAACTTAAAGAATCATATCAAAATGAAATTAAGTTCAAACTTAAGTTTGAACCTCTTAAGTTTAGCATTCAAAAGAACTTAAGTTTTAGTCTCTAATCAAGTTTGAGTTTGTTGATTCATATGATATGAGGCTCGATCTTAAGTTTGATTCTTTGAGCCTCTCAGCTTCTCATGTGAAATGAGTAGTATTTCTAACTCAGATTCTTGAACTTCCTCGTATCCCTTGTACTTAAATTCAATCATATTGAATTTGAATCTATTTGATTATATGATATGGAGCCTATCAACTTTTCAAGAACAAGTGGAGTAAAGGTTCCTTCAAATAGGATTAACGTTCTCAAATATTTTGATTTCATACAAGAAATGGTTTGCTGACACTTATTATCATGAAGGAAACTTCAAAGCAGATGTACATTTATTTATGACAGATGTAGGATCTACATATGGTGATATGGAAAAAGTTGTTCATGTCAAAGAAGATTTAAATGCACAAGGCACACCATACATGTGATAATGATGCTAATATTGTTTTTCTACTCAAGTTCTTGAGTGTCTTGTAACCAATCAAGGAAGAATGGATGATTTGATGTTAGATCGAATGTTATGAAAGCCACCACATTTGAACTAATCATGTTTTTTTTACAGATGGATGTTGGACAAGTCGCATGTTGCATTGTTGTATTTTTCCTAAGCTGGTTAATAAGAATGATTCTCATAAGCTCTTCAAGTTGAATTCCTTCTGAGATTCAGGATGAAGATGGATACTTTAGGGGACAATATGAACCCTGCATGGGCCTTGTAAGGATCCCTAATTTTTAGGGTATTAAAATCAATCTTGTGTGGTATTGACAAAGAAAGAAACCACTAGTTGTTTTTAATATAAAAATACTATTTCTAAGGGATCAAAATTGAGTTTTTTGTTGTGTTCGATTCGTAGCTTTTAAGAGCCGTTGGATAGTTGTTAGATTTATTTAGACCTCCATGGTCTACCATTGGTCTACCTGCATTTGGTGGAGGACCTTAGCTAGGTCAAGCATCAGAGCTTGGGGGAGCCAAGGCTCTAGCATGAATCTTCAAGGTTATTTCATCTCCTGAGAGTGGCCATATGAGGAGTGTTTGGACCTTAGCAAAGATTCTAGATGTGCCAAGGGCAAGAGCTAGTTAAGTTTGTGAGGAGAGCTGCAGGTAGCTAATTGGGATCTTTCATTTGGTATCAGAGCCTCAGTGAGACAAGGGAAAGTTGTTGAGAGGAAGCCACGTCATTGTGCTCCTCAAGGATTTTCGCGGGAAAGAAGAAAAGCTCTCAGGCGTGTGAATTGGAGGTGCGTTCATTGTAGGTTGCCATCTCGGCACATGTGTAGACCTAGGCGTTTGGCAAATGAATTGGTGGTTGTCGAAGTAGCCTCATGGATATACACGTAAGAGGTTCTCCTTTTCACACATAGAGAGTGTGCAGACACTGAGATGCTGCCCACAAGGGGGACTCCTTAGGTGTAGAGTGGGGAATGAGAGTCTTGCTCTCACTCTCCTCCTTTACACATGCAAATACTCCTTCTCATTCTATATACGAAGGTACATCTTCTATGAAACATAACGTATATTGGATTGTTGTCCCCATGTGCACGCTCATCCAGAAGACAGAGTCGAAGTGGAGAGGAGAAGGAAGAAAAAAGGGCCAAATTCTCTGAGTTGACCTCTTGAAACACCTACCTATACTCATTAATTTGGCCATAACTTTGCCTAGCAATGGGGAAATCAAGAAATTCAAAGTATTATGGATTCCTTGCTTCAAGCACTTTCCAGTGATACCTTATTTGATAAATTTAGTAAGATATGGCTATATTTCCAGAGCTTTCAAGTTGATTGAGTGGAATTGTGAGAAACTCTTGAGGTTTGAATTATTTTCTTTTATTTTCATAGATACTTAGGGAGGTGATTTTATCTCATTAGAAAACATTTTCATTACTTTTTTCTTGATTTTATCAATACCACTTAATCTCTAAGATTATTATAGGAAATGAATTAGAAAAAAGGGAAAAAGTTGATATTGATAGCTAAGTCTATTAAGCTATATTCGATTTTGAATTTCTTCTTTGATTGCTTGTATTCAATGGATTTCTTGAGAGATTAAGGAATGAGTTCTTAGGCATGTATTTTCATATGCAATGATGCATTCATTAAAAGTTTTATTCAAAGAGTTATTTGTAAAAACTGGAAGATATCCCTGGTATTATGATTTGAGTTTTGCAAATAAATATCCTCTTTATTTATGATCTATTGCAAATGAATGACTTTATTAATAAGGAGGCCATATATTTATGCATACTAACCCATTAAAATGTTTTCAAATGCATAGAAAGAATCATGAAAGTACATTGAACTTATTTTTTGCATTATGAAAGGGTATTGTTGCATATTGTTCTATTCATAAATTTAAGTAGAAGGATCCAATTAGCATGAAAATTTGTATATCGTAAATTATTAAGTGCTTAATGGGATCATAAATTTTCATGTCTTTTGAAGTTTTTTTTGATAGGTCAAATGGTTGAAAAGGTTCAGAGCTATTGTATCAAAAGTTACCCTCTAGAAGGTGTAGAGGGGTAATGTTGCAGGGCCATATATTCTCATAGGAGTGTCTAATTGCTAAGTGTTGTGTTGGGTTGAAAAGCTTATTTATTGTAGTTTTGGGCATTGAAATTTCATTAAACTTAAAATTTTGAGTTAGGAGAAAAATGAAAATCTCTCTAATCATTGTGTAGGGAATTCTCTCTGGTAATTTATTACAACTGTGCAGAAATGTGGGTGTTTCTCTCACACCAGTTGTGTAAATGATATGAAATTTGGGTATATGCTGGATACTATTGTTAGCATGAACATGTATAAATTTCATATGATGTGAATAAGATTCAAAGGGTGTATAGGCTATTTTGGCTCTCTAGTCCCTCTGATGAGGACTCACTAGAGAAGTCCATAGAGGTCTGGTGATTATGCCATTTCTATCTTATGGAATGTCCAATCAGGGTACATGTTTGTGGACATGTCGTCCACCTATGGCATCTTAATGTCCACAAAATTTGAAGTTATTTGGAATTCATTTGGAGAGTCTATGATTATAATATTTATTCTAGTCTAATTAATGAGTAGTGCAAAATGTGCAGGTGTTGCATCCACTAGTTTCCTTGTTTCTTGGATTTGGAGAGTGATATTAAAATGAAACTTGGTGTACAGATAGGTGTTTAGATAAAATTTCCAATGACCTAAAGTGCACTAAATTTGGAGCTCACTGGATTGGTTTACTTAGTGGCTCTTGGGAGCTATGTCTCACTCCTAGGACCTCTTGTACATAGGTATAGGTTTGGAGAGTTTTGGTCCTAACTTCATGATCAAATTCACTTGATTGCACTTCGAGGTGCAAGCTAACTTCTAGGGTTATGTTGATACCAAAAAGCATTATTTTTGGCCATGTTTAACTAGCTCTAATGTTCTGGTTGTTTTGGAGGTACTAGACTTTTTGATATAAGAAGTTAGGGGAAGTTATCAAAGACTTTAAATTGTAAATTTCTAGGGAAAATCACTTGATTTTATTTGACTTGAAGCTAGTATAGGTGCATTCATAATATTGTTTGGAGATTTATAGATCTTTTATAGCTTGTTCACGGTGCCTATCGCTGGATGTATTTTGGGATTTGCCATAACTTGTATAGTTATCATGTAAACTTGTATAGGATATTGGGATTGAGTAAGGTTTATATTTTGTGTATATATGGGATTAAGAAAGTATTTAGGATACATCTTTCTAATTCATGTTTTGCATGCATCAGTCAATAAATATGAGTATTGTTTGTTAGGTATTGCATTTTACATTCACATGACTTAACAATTCTAATTTTTGTTTAGAATGAATTTGGAAGAGACTATAACTTCCATCCATGAGGTTGAGCTTGAGCGACCTTACACTATAGAGATTAGCACTCTTAATGCCAAGGTTAGAGGCATGGAGGATACTCTTGAGATGATCCTCGAAGCAATAAAGAAACTAAAGGTGCCACCAATTGTTGAAACATTATGGTACATGTGCAAGCTCCAATTGTGAGGCTTGACACACAATAACCCTTCATTATGTACCTCTTCATCATTTATGTATTTCATGTAAGCCCTAAATGAAGTTAGACCGTAAAAATTTAAAGGGCACACTCATAACCTTAGAGTAGAGTGTTGAATTAAAAAGGGCTAATGTATTGAGGGCTGAGGTAAAAGCCAAAATATAAAAAGAGATATGGAATGCTCAAAAAAGTGGTGACCTTATCCATATAGAGTGATATGAAGCACCAAAAGCCACCCAAGGCAATGGAAGGACAAAGGCCAAGAAGTGGAAAGTCAAGAGGTGAGAGAACATGAAGGGTAAGTGAAACGTCCCATACCCATAGCTCTATATAAAGAGCTCATTTGAACGTGAAAATTTGTGGGGATGACAAGGACATGGTGTGACAAAATATTCTAGTCATTCTCTCACCAATGGAGATCAGAAGGTACCTCATTTGGATGCTAGAAGGCACAAAGGTATTCCAACCGCATACCTTGTCTATACATAGTCACCTTGTGAAGGTCATATCTCTCTATGTACTTATCCAATTAATGCATATGATATCTTGTTGGAAATCTTATCCCTTCTACTCTCTGTTTCTCAAATATCTGTGTCAGATCATTCTCGAGTAGTTTCTCTGAGCATTTCTGGTGAACCTCAGTTTCTTGCTACACCTGAATTGATAGATAGTCTAATTTTGTGCAGTCGGTTGCCTAGCGAAATGAAGTCGAAATGTAGTCTATAAGTTTTTAGAAAACTATAAGTGTCTACTGTGTGTGGACAAAATTTCAGAGCCATTGGATCTCTGAGGTGGGACTGAATCAGGTTTTAGTGAGCATGTGTCTTGCAGGACAGATTCTAGAAGAGGTTGTCTAACTTGTGCTGCGTGTATTGAAGTGTATTGGAGTCAAATTTCTCCATACTTTGGTATCAGAGCTTTCGTTGTAGAGCTTTGGGAGTGGAGCCCATGGATACATAAAGAGATCTTGAAGAAGATGGAGAGATTACAAAGGAAAGCTTGGAGCTATCATGCTCATTGGAAAGCTATGGAGATGAAGCTTTTGTATGTAAGAACATTTTGTTGCTTTATGTTAATTGAAGTCAAACACTCTCTTGTCCTACTCTCTCTACATATGATGATCATTGAATCTTGCTATGAGTGATACTAATCAATTGGTTGAAGCCTTATGAGTAGCCTATGCAAGAAGAAGGAGATGAAGATTCAAGCAAAGAATCTTGGATGAGCAACTATGAGTTGCATGTGATCATTGCATACATGTTTGAGATGATGCACTTAAGTGAATGAAGTGCAATTTTTGATTATGTACATGGCTGAAGGTTTAAGCTTTTATGTAAGCTTGATGATAGCATTATTATATGCTTTGCATTGGATATGCTTATGTATGCATGCTTATGAAGTTTATGCTCATGATGATTGGCAAGTTTTGTACAACCATGTGTAGGCTGAATATATGTTAAATTTAAAGTTGGCTACTGATGCCTATCATGCACAAATGTATGCACATGTGGTCATGGATGACGTATACACATGTTGATGAGTAATTGGCTATTTTATAAAGCCTATACAAGCTGAAACTTTGCAGGTTTATGTAGCCACATTGACTGGCATAAAGTGAGCTGAATATACGCTCAAATGATGGTTGATTTGTATACATGATTATGTGAATTTGTCAGCATGATATTAAATCTTTGAAGGTTAGTCATTTCAGCCATAGATGAGCTGAAAGAATGGATGTGTGGATGCGAAAAAGATTGGTAAGATGCAAGGTTGCCATGTATGAAATTTGTGGATGTATCTTGTTGTGGATGAAACCCGTTGAGGTAAATTTGCCAAAGCAAATTTGTATGCTTATGTTATGATAAATAAAAGCTTTTGATTCGTGAGTTTATATACATCAAGTCAATGTAATGCTCCTATTTATACAAGCCAAAGCTAGGTGAACAAAGCTTGGATGAAGGAAGGATGCAAAGCTTGGAGCCAAAGCAAAGGAAGGAGCCCAAGCTAAAAGTTTTTCATACACTTGAAGGCTTGAAGACTTGAAGATAGCAGCCAATGTTGAAGGTGTCCAAATCAAGGATGTCCATAAGAAGACTCTTGAAGAGTGAAAGGAGTAGAAGACTCCAAGGAAGAGCTGTCATAAAGTGTAAAAGAGTATACAAGGACTTGAAGACACTCCCCAAGGTTGCAAGGAGCAACATGAAAGCAAGAAGAAGGAGAGTCACTCATCCAAAGTGTGACATGTTGGCTGAACCAAAGGAAGGTAAAAAAAGATCATTTACAATGCTAAGGGCTGATGTAAAGGGTAAGAAAAAATACACATTGTGTGTGGTGGTAAGTTCCAAGCATAAATCAAGTGAATGGAAAGTCTATGTGAGGCAAGTAAGACCATCCCAAGAGGAATGGCAAGCCTTGTTAGGTGCAAGAAGCACCAAAGACCAAGTGAAGGTCTAGTGAAAGGTTGAGGCAAGTAAGACCACCCAAGAGAAGTGGCAAGCCTATGGCAAGTAAGACCATTCAAAGAGGAATGGCAAGCCTATGTAAGGGAAAGTAAGACCATCCTAAAAGGCATGGCAACCCTTGTTAGGTGCAAGAGGCACCATTGATCACATTCACATTTCTTGTGTTGTTTTCTAGGTGATGAAGAAACCTTGGAAGACGTGGAAGCCATGAATGCTTCACATGAAAGGAACTCATGAAAGAGTTCATGTATGATCAGCCCATTACTGATTTTGCAGGTATATTCCAGCCATAAGGAATGAATCAAAGATTATGAAGCAAGGGGGAGTTAGCTTGCAAGGATTGGAAGATCCAAGAAGAGTCCAAAGAAGATAGAGTGGAGCCAAACCAAATTTCAGACTTGGAAGAGCCAAAGAAAGAGTATGAGCAGCCATCAAAGGTAAAGTTGAAGGACTAGGAGAAGCCACCTCTACCAAAGGAGTGCCAAGAAGGCAAAGGAGCAGCCATGATGCAAAAAAAAAGAAGGCATGAAGAAAAAGGAAGCATGACAACCATGATGACATCACAAGGAGATGCAAAGATTGCACCCAAAGACAAAGTCAAAGATGATCCAAAGACAAAGGAGGATCAAAGCAAAGCATGCAAGCCTAGAAGACATGAAGCGATGAAGGTACAAAGAGAGGACAACAAACAAAGAGGAAGAGAGTGAAGCAACAAGGATAAGTACAACCAAGGTGATCTCATTTCATTCTATGAGTTTGTATGAAGCATGTTCCTTGATAGGGATTGAAGAAGAGCTCTTGCAAAGAGCCAAAGAAGCAAAGTTAAAGCTGAAATCGAAGCAAAAGGAGAAGAGGAGAAGAATTGGAGAGTAGCATGGATTCCCAATTGTAGCTTGAGGGGGAGTGTTGAAAAATTATGGTACATGTGCAAGCTCCAATTGTGAGGCTTGACACATACTCACCCTTAATTATGTACCTCTTCATCATTTATGTATTTCATGTAAGCCCTAAATGAAGCTAGACCCTAAAAATATAAAGGGCACACTCATAACCTTAGAGTAGAGTGTTGAATTAAAAAGGGCTAATGTATTGAAGGCTTAGGTAAAAGCCAAAATGTAAAAAGAGATATGGAATACTCAAAAAAGTCATGACCTTATCCATATAGAGTGATATGGAGCACCAAAAGCCACCCAAGGCAATGGAAGGACAAAGGCCAAGAAGTGGAAAGTCAAGAGGTGAGAGAACATGAAGGGTAGGTGAAAAGTCCCATTCCCATAGCTCTATATAAAGAGCTCATTTGAACGTGAAAATTTATGGGGATGACAAGGACATGGTGTGGAAGCATATTCTGGTCATTCTCTCACCAATGGAGATCAGAAGGTACCTCATTTAGATCCTAGAAGGCACAAAGGTATTCGAGCCGCATAACTTGTGTATACATAGTCACCTTGTGAAGGTCTTATCTCTCTATGTACTCATCCAATTAGTTCATATGATATCTTGTTGGAAAGCTGATACCTTCTATTCTTTGTTTCACGAATATCTCTATGAGATCATTCTCGAGTAGTTTCGGGGAGCATTTCTTGTGAACCTCAGTTTTTTGCTATACCTGAGTTGACAGGTAGTCTACCTTTGTCTAGTTGGTTGTCTGGTTAAATGAACTTCAAATGGAGTATTCTATAGCTTTTTCGAAAGCTATAAGTGTCTACTATGTGTGGATAAAATTTCAGAGCCATTGGATCTCTGAGGTGTGACTGAATCAGGTGTTAGTGAGCATGTGTCTTGTAGAGAAGATTCTAGAAGAGGTTCTCTAACTTCCGCTGCGTGTATTGAAGTGTATTGGAGTCAAATTTCTCCACACTAGTGGTTACACCAATGCTGATGGAAGTTCCATCTACTGAGCCATCTAGTTCATAGATACCACTTGTAGATGTGGGGGCATCTGCTAGTAGAGAGGTCAAGTGGAAAGTAAAGGACTTGAATCCACCAAAATACCATGGACAGGTTAGTGCTAGGATGGCTGATGTGATAGAGCAGTGGATAAGTAAGTGGGAGTTATGCTTCCGGATTTGCAATATTGAGGACGAGAAGAAAAAGATCCTGCATGCCACCTATAGTTTGATGCATGTTGCTCATCGGTGGTGGAGGAAAATAGAGCAAGATAAGATAGAACCGCGTACTTTGACAGATTTCAAGACCATATTTTAAAATAATTTTATTCCTCTAGATGAGCGTACCAAGGCTCCAGATGCATGGTTTCTCCTATAGTAGAGACAACTTTCAATGAAGGAGTATGTAGACAAACATAGGGAAATCTTGTTGAAGACTCGAGATGAGGTGCTTGATTTTCTTCAAGTCCATTAATTTGTGCTTCGGCTTAGGGAGACGTTGTGCCCACTTGTGCACAAGGAGCACTGCCACACCTTAAATGAGGTAGTAGAACTTGCCTTGGTGTTGGAGGATGGGCGATGCTCTCGATTGCAACCTTGTGGATAAAAGAACACTTGGACAAGATTCAAGAAGCCCATATCTTCCGTTCCAACATCTGAGACAGATGAATGTCATTCAAACTCCCAACCGTGGGAAGAGAAAAGTAAGTGCATCCATGGTAGATAGAGCTTTTCAAAGATCTAGTCTAACACAACAACAGAAAGGAAAACTCTTTGTGAGGGCTCTGTTATGAATGCCTAGGTCGGCATGCTTATAGGATGTGTCCTAAGAAAAAGAAGAAGATATCTCCAGCAATGGTGGTGAAGAGGTAGCAGTCCTCATCGTCCACTCAATCATCTCCTTCAGATTTTGATCTTCTAGCTACAGATACTGAAATGGATCCTCCATCTAAGAATAAACACCCCATATTAAATATTAGAGTTACTAAGAAGGTTAAGAATATTACTGATGTGGTGTTATCCCCAGTTGGTTAGAAAGGGTATTAGTTTCTAGACACCTAGTTGGTTGTCATGAGTGGGGAGGCTCATGGACATCTTGTTAAAGTTTTATTTGATACAGGATCCACACGGTTATTAACTCTTCTCGAGTGGACAAACTGAAGTTGAGGACTACTGCATCTCAATACACCTAGAGGGTAGATTTGGTAGATGGTGTAGAGGAGGTACTGGGGTATCCACTTTTATAGAAAACAAACGCTTCCAGTACGTCGCCTACTCAAGGGGGGTTCTCTTTAGGGAAGTATACCCTTTAACATTTCTGTGAGCAAGTAGATAAAACGGATTGCACAAAGTAGTGAATGCTTCAGAAAATATGAACAATATGTGACCAAGGAAGACCATACACTTTTTGATCCGAATCGGATGATTACAAAGTTGGGCAGAGAACTCAGAACAATACAAATTGTAGTATTTCTCAAGAGAATAGAGATTAATCAACACACTGACTCACAGAAAAAATAACGCCAAGCTACTCTCTTACATTATAGTGCTCATAGCCCTTCACTGTGAAGCCTACCCTCTGTATACTCGACAGAGTAGCTCCCACAGTAGACTTGAAACCACCAAGTGCAAGAGAGGTCTTCTACACGTATACGTGGACCAGTGTATCTCTAAAACTTGTACATATACTCCTCTGTGTGTCGTCGTCCGTCGTAGCCGTAGTCCCAAATGAGCACAATTCCTTTGATTTTATAGGCTCTAATAGGCCAAGAGAGCCTTGCTGAATCTTCACGTCCATTGATCACGCGCCGATTAACCACCCAAAATTGGAGGGGTAGGTCAATTATTCCCTTGATTTGAATTGGATCCCCAAAGATAGGTAGTCGCCGTGAATGGTTGGCGGCCACTTCTACTCTCTACAATACACTTTTACTTTTACCAACTCACTTTTACCTCTTCTTCCAATGCTGACAATCCAACGAAGCCGACTGGTCCATCTGCTTATCCAATCATGGTGTTCCTCCACTGCCCCACCTTGCAGCAATCTTCCGGAGATAACTGGCTCCATATTCCAGAGTCCTCTGCATGTTCTTCAAACAATTACTAGGAATTTAAATGACTTAGATTCAGCTTCTTTCTCTTCTTCGGGAGATCTCTGTGGTTCGGTCTTCTTAGAAGTCTGTTGAGCCTCCTCGAGCATATGTGTGGGTGTATGTGTGTGAAGTTGTGTGTGAGTGTGAGTGTGTGGAATTGTGTGTGAGTGGAAGTGCATGTGTGATTACGTGTGTGCGCTAAGCTTGTGTGTGTGCTTTATGTGAGTGATTATGTGTGTGAGGGTGTGTGCGAGGGTGAAAGTGAGGGGAGGGGAGGGGGTGGAGGATAGTGATGAGGGGAGGGGAGGGGGTTGGCACACTGAGGGAGTGAGGTGGAGGGGAGGGGCTTGGTGGGGGTGAGTGGTGAGGGGGAGGGGCGCAAGAAGGGAGGGGATGGGGCGCAAGGGGGTGAGGGGGAGGGCGCATGGAGGTGGGGGGAGGTGGTGAGGGAAAGGGAGGGGGTTTGCGGGGGATGGTGGTGAGGGGAGGGGAGGGGGCTTGCGGGGGTGAGTGGTGAGGGGAGGGGAGGGGTTTTGCGGGGGTGAGTGGTGAGGGGAGGGGAGGGGCTTGGTGGGTGTGAGTGGTGAGGGGGAGGGGCGCAAGAAGGGAGGGAATGGGGCGCAAGGGGGTGAGGGGGAGGGCGCATGGAGGTGGGGGGAGGTGGTGAGGGAAAGGGAGGGGGTTTGCGGGGGATGGTGGTGAGGGGAGTGGAGGGGGCTTGCGGGGGTGAGTGGTGAGGGGAGGGGAGGGGCTTTGCGGGGGTGAGTGGTGAGGGGAGGGGAGGGGCTTGGTGGGTGTGAGTGGTGAGGGGGAGGGGCGCAAGAAGGGAGGGAATGGGGCGCAAGGGGGTGAGGGGGAGGCGCATGGAGGTGGGGGGAGGTGGTGAGGAAAGGGAGGGGGTTTGCGGGGGATGGTGGTGAGGGGAGGGGAGGGGGCTTGCGGGGGTGAGTGGTGAGGGGAGGGGAGGGGCTTTGCAGGGGTGAGTGGTGAGGGGAGGGGAGGGGCTTGGTGGGGGTGAGTGGTGAGGGGGAGGGGCGCAAGAAGGGAGGGGATGGGGCGCAAGAGGGTGAGGGGGAGGCGCATGGAGATGGGGGGAGGTGGTGAGGGAAAGGGAGGGGGTTTGCGGGGGATGGTGGTGAGGGGAGGGGAGGGGGCTTGCGGGGGTGAGTGGTGAGGGGAGGGGAGGGGCTTTGCGGGGGTGAGTGGTGAGGGGAGGGGAGGGGCTTGGTCGGGGTGAGTGGTGAGGGGGAGGGGCGCAAGAAGGGAGGGGATGGGGCGCAAGGGGGTGAGGGGGAGGCGCATGGAGGTGGGGGGAGGTGGTGAGGGAAAGGGAGGGGGTTTGCGGGGGATGGTGGTGAGGGGAGGGGAGGGGGCTTGCGGGGGTGAGTGGTGAGGGGAGGGGAGGGGCTTTGCGGGTGTGAGTGGTCAGGGGAGGGCAGGGGCTTGGTGGGGGTCAGTGGTGAGGGGAGGGGAGGGGCTTTGCGGGGGTGAGTGGTGAGGGGAGGGGAGGGGCTTGGTGGGGGTGAGTGGTGAGGGGGAGGGGCGCAAGAAGGGAGGAGATGGGGCGCAAGGGGGTGAGGGGGAGGCGCATGGAGGTGGGGGGAGGTGGTGAGGGAAAGGGAGGGGGTTTGCGGGGGATGGTGGTGAGGGGAGGGGAGGGGGCTTGCGGGGGTGAGGGGGCGCATGGGGTTGAGTGGAGGAGGAGGTGGGGATGAGGGGGGGGCGCGTTGGGGACTTGGTCGGTTGCTCACAACAGCAAAAGGGTCCATGATGCATCGCTCACCCTCTCGGCCTCAATTAGCTTTGAGTGGTGCGGCTATCCATGGCTCTCAAGAGGAAGATCGCACACCAGCTATTCTTCTTCCAAATCAAAGTGATGATATCTCCCATTTTGCGATAGACATTGGAGGATCATTAATCAAGCTTGTGTATTTTTCAAGACATTCTGATAGCTCCAAGACACTGATAACACCAAGAAAAATGTGTGGGTTGTTAGAACGGAGGAGGGAGAGAGAGAGAGGCATATGGAGGCTCTACAGACCCCCACATCAAGCCTTTGCACCGTCCCTGGTGCAATTTCTTCCTTATTATGCTTATTTTGATGAAATCTAGGTAAAATGCAATTACTGAATGAAAATACGATATATACAGGGGATGAAGTGCTTCCATTTTGATTTAGGTACTTTTATCACCGTGTAAGGTCCTATCCATTTGGGTGCCAGTTTGGTTGGAATTGCTGGGACCTGATGTACTAAAACCATAGATCCTTCTTGTATTTCATTGGACCTCAGATACTTGTCATGCAGTCTTTTGCGCTCTTCTTGTTTTACCTGAAGTTTTTGCATTGCTTCTTCTCTGTATTCTTCTAATGCCACCAATCTCTTAATGGGGGGTTCAATTCCAATGGTTTTGATTCCTATTTCCTTTCTGATAATGAACTCAAATGGTGCCAATGCCTCTTTTCCATAAACTAAACGAAATGGAGTTTCGCCTGTGGTTCCCCTCTTCGTGGTTCTGAAAGCCCAAATTGCACCAATTAGTGCTAGTGCCCAAGAGCTTTGATGATCAAAAGATAATTTGCGAAGTAGTCCAATCAAAATCTTATTGGAACTCTCTACTTGGCCATTTGCCCTTGGGTAATAGGCACAAGATCTTTTATGGAAGATCTTGTACCTGTCAAATATAAACTGGAGCAATTGATTTACAAAATGTGTGCCTCTATCACTAGTAATCTCCAGTGGGCAACCAAATCTTGAGAAAATACGTTTATACATAAATTTAGCTACTGTTAAAGCCGTGCAGTCCACAATAGCTTTAGCCTCTATCCATTTAGTGGCATAGCATGTGGCCATCAAAATATACTTTTTACCTCCTGGTTGCCCAGTTGGGCTAATTGGCCCTATGAAATCAAGACCCCATCGTTCAAATGGGAGCCACCCTGTAGATATGACCAATGGTTGGAAATTCAATCTGGTTGGCGCGGGAGCACACCTCTGGCAGATGTGGCATTCTTTGGCGAACTTGATTGCATCTTTGAAAATATGAGGCCACCATAAACCTTTGTGGATGATTCTATGAGCCAATTCTTCCCCCTTGAGATGTCCTTCACTGTGTGCAGCTTCTAGCAGAAGATTTACCTCCTCTGGATAGACACACCTTCTCACTATATCATCTTGACAGTATTTATATAAATTTCCGTTTATAAGAGAATATGCTTTGGTTTTCAAGAGCAATCTTCTCTTTTCTACAGGCGTCAAGTGTTCTGGGATCTTTCGAGTAGTGAGAACATGAAGAATTTCATCATACCAACCAATTCGAACTATTACTAGAAAAAGATTGCTATCCACCAATTCGTCATTAATACCTGTTGCCTTTTCGCTCATTGCCGTCCTGGACACTTGATCTGCCATGTAGTGCTCTTTTCCTGGCTTAATATGAATATCAAAATTAAATTCTTGAAATAGGAGTAACCATCGCCAAATCCTTCCAGCTACTCTGGGCTTGTTAATCAGGTACTTCAAAGGTTGATGATCAGTTATGACAATAAAATGCACACCTAAGAGGTAATGCCGGAATTTTTGAAGAGCGAACACGATAGCCAAACCTTCCCTTTCAGTAGTGCTGTAGTTCCTCTCTGCTTTGGTAAGCAATCTACTAGCATAAACGATAGGTTGGTCTATCTTCTGTGATGATGGTTGAGCCAAGACTGCTCCAACTGCATGAAGACTGGCATCTGTATGTACATGGAACTCTAATGACCAATTAGGAACAGTTAAAAGAGGAGCAGTACATAGCCTCAATTTTAATTCGCAAAATGCTTTCTCAGCTTCAGGAGTCCATGAGAAAGGAACATTCTTACTTGTAAGCCTGGACAAAGGCTTAGCTATTTCTGAATACATTCTGATAAATCGTCTATGATATCCTGCATGGCCCAAGAAACTTTGCACTTCCTTTGGGCTTTGTGGAATTGGCATAGAAAGGATAGCAGTGATCTTTGCTGGATCAACCGTTATCCCTTCAACTAATACTATGTGGCCCAGGAGAGTACCTTTGGTCACCAAAAAATGACATTTAGCAGGATTCAACTTCAAACCTGTTTTGAGACACTGCTCAAAGATTTCCTTTAGGTTATCCAAATGGTTATTGAAATCTTGAACTATTGCCCTCTTGTCTGTTCCTGAAAATACTGAAAAATCATCCATAAAAATGCGTAGAAATGAGGTTAACCATTTCCCTAGTATGAGATACATAGTCCTATTGAAGGATGCTGGTGCATTCTTCAAGCCAAAGGCCATACGGGTATAAACATATGTGCCCCATGGTGTAACAAAAGCCGTCTTGTCTCTGTCTTCAGGATGAATGGCTATCTGATTGTAGCCACTGAATCCATCAAGAAAACTATATAAAGAGTGTCCGGCTACTTCTTCAAGCACCTGCTCTGTGAATGGTTGAGGAAAGCCATCTTGAATAGTTACCTTATTCAAGGCACGAAAATCAACACATACTCTTATTTTGCCGTTTTTCTTTGGTACAATGACCATGGAAGAAAGCCACCGTGAGTGTTCTATCGGAACAATAATACCTGCCTCTTCCAATTTTGTGATTTCTAGCTTTACTGCCTCTGCATACTTTGGATTAAGTCGGTAAGGCCTACTTCTTGCAGGTGAAGCTCCTTCTACTAAGGGTATTCGGTGTAATCCAAGCTCCTCAGGTATCCATGTTAAGTCTTTATAGGACCATGCAAAGACACTTTTGTAGGTAAAAAGTAGGGAAGTTACCTTCTGCAATAAAGGCGGATAGTGCCATAACCAAGAAGCCAAGTGAACCATCTGAGGATTCTCTTCATCTCCAAGATTTACTTCTTGAACCAACTTTTCAGAATTGGACTCACTTGAAAGTTCATCTCCACTGTATGCAGGAGCAGAGTTCAATTTATGATCCACAATTTGTTCCTTGATCCATCCTAAGGGTATATTTGAGAATGGAATTTCTTGAAGGTCGCAATTATCTTCCCCAGATGCAGGCACAACTTTGTCTCTTTCTGGTCCTGCAAGCATAAAATCATCTGATTCCTCATATTTTCCCGCCTTTTCCCTAAGCGTTGAATTTTGATCATCTGATTCAATTGGAGATTTCTGTCCTTCCGGAGGTGCCTGCAAAAAATAAGCTTGACTTCCTTGCTTACTCTTTTCTATTTTGTTCAAGTGAAGAACATCAGTTTTTCCCTCTTCCCGTCCTCCTTGTGTTGCTTCTGCAAAATCTTCATTTACCTCACATATCTCCACTATGCAGCATTCTGCACTTCCTATCATCCAACTTAATAGGACATCATCTTCTGAAGGCATTACCTGAGTTTCCATTGCATATCCAGTAGCCTTGTTGATGTCTGATCCTTCTTCCAAATGTATTTGTATTTGATTGTTAGTACATGTGGAAATCCATAACTTGTTCTTTCCCCAATCCTGTAGAGCCTTTGCTTGCCTTAGCCAAGGCCTTCCCAGGAGTAGAGGGTATGAGGTCTCCTGAGGTAGGGCAATAACAACAAAGTCTAAAACAAAATGACAACCCTGCACTATCATAAGTACCTTTTCAACAATGCCCACTGGTGCAACCCGACGTTGATCTGCTAAGGTGACTGTGAAGGGTGCTGCCTTTGTGGGATTGAGCCTTAGTTTCTTCATAGTGAAATCAGGCATCAAATTGATGCCGGAACCTCCATCTATAATAACACCTGCTAGAGCTTCATCCTTGATTAAAACGGATAATCTTGAGCTCTGATAATCAGCCAAGGGTGCAGGAGGAAAGTCCACCATAAAACCATCTATGCTAGGAGGTGAGCACAAGCATGCAGAATGTATAATCTTCAGCAGATCACTTCTTACTTTAGGATCTATCTTTATGAGTTGATACAGGCTAATCTTATGATGAATACCTTTCAAAATTTCTTCAATGTCCACTTCTTGCTTGCCTTCAGAAGTACTCGTTGGTTGATCTTTTAGCAAAGTAGTTGCCCTCTCATAAGCTTCTTCCATTTCTTCTTGGTCCTTCCATCCCACCTTCTTTTCTACAACTCTATCTTTGAGTCCTTGTTGTTCCTCCTTTTGGGCTACTGTCGCTTGCCTGGCTCTAGTCATCATTGGCATGGATGAAGATGAAACAACATAAGATTGAGCTGTCATACCTTCTACAGGTGGGGAGACTGCAATCATGTGAATAGGAGCCGGACGACCTCTTGGGCAATCTCTGGTGTAGTGATCCTTAGCATCTGGACAGTGTTGACAAGGGGGTGCGTCCTCTGGAAGAGAACACCTGTTCTGCATATGGCCATACTCCCCACAACGGTAACACATTAGAGGCCTATTGTATCTAGGCCGAGTTGGGCGGGTCTCTTCTCTATTAGGTGCATTAGCAGTGCTAGCATAATATGAATCTACACCTTGATGGTTACCTCGTTGTTGTGTCCCCTTAAGGTAGTAGCAGTCTCTTGCCTCATGACCCTCTTTGCCACAGAACTGACAACTGACTCTGTTAGGACAATTTACATTGGAATGTCCATTATTATTACATATTGTACACCAAACCTGTCTTCGTATGTCCTGGGTAGTCCGCAAGTCTTCAAGCTCACGCCTAAGTTGAGACACTTCATCCATATTATGAGTTGAGAGTGGTGGTATGACCTTCTCTTCTTGGCGACTTTGCTGCATCCTTAAGGCTTCCAACTCCTTCCTGAGTTGCCCGATCGGATCCAAATCGGATGCATAATTTGGTTGAGACTCTACTTCAAAATGTATTCTAGCCTCCTCAATGCGTGATGCAGTTGCAACAAAATCATCAAGTGTTGCATCCAGTCTGAGGGATTCCCGAAGCTTTTGTTGAGATGACTTAGGCAGAGCCTTCTCAATCCATTTTTTGACTAAAAAAGCACCTGGAGCATGAGGCAAACGAGAAACAAGTGCTTTAGTTCTTGTGTGTAATTCATGGAAGGATTCACCTGCTCGTAATTTTAGGTTCTCTAGCTGGTCTAGAGCTCGTTCTGAGGAGTTGCTTGGTCGAAATGTCCGCGAGAATGCCGCTTTTAGTGCCTCCCACGTAGTGAAGTGCCCATCAGCATACTGGCTATACCATTTGTCCGCAAGGCCTTCCAATGTAGATGGAAAGAGCACCAACATTGCATCCTCCCGGTTCTGCAATCCTCTTCCACGACATAATGAGACGAATCTCCTCACGTGGTCATCTGCATCTTCATAAGCCAATCCTTTAAATGTAGGAAACTTGATGTTCAACCTAGAGAGTAAATGGGAAAGATCCTCCATTGGTGCCGGCGCTTCTTCTGAAGTATCTGAGGAAAAATCTAAGGTTCTCCTATGCTTCTCTTTTGATAATGGTGTTACTCCCAAATCAATAGATAGATTCAAGGATGGTGGAGGAGAGGTAGGCTCACTGGTTGTGGTTATTTCTAACTTGTTGAGACGCTTCCGTTCACGATGAGACTCCTTGTCCGCCCGCGTATGGGTCATGTACCTATTCGCAAATACAATAGGGCGACAATCCTCTCACAGAAATGCAAAGGTCCCACCGGGCGTGCCAAACTGTAGAGGAGGTACTGGGGTATCCACTTTTATAGAAAACAAACGCTTCCAGTACGTCGCCTACTCAAGGGGGGTTCTCTTTAGGGAAGTATACCCTTTAACATTTCTGTGAGCAAGTAGATAAAACGGATTGCACAAAGTAGTGAATGCTTCAGAAAATATGAACAATATGTGACCAAGGAAGACCATACACTTTTTGATCCGAATCGGATGATTACAAAGTTGGGCAGAGAACTCAGAACAATACAAATGGTAGTATTTCTCAAGAGAATAGAGATTAATCAACACACTGACTCACAGAAAAAATAACGCCAAGCTACTCTCTTACATTATAGTGCTCATAGCCCTTCACTGTGAAGCCTACCCTCTGTATACTCGACAGAGTAGCTCCCACAGTAGACTTAAAACCACCAAGTGCAAGAGAGGTCTTCTACACATATACGCGGACCAGTGTATCTCTAAAACTTGTACATATACTCCTGTGTGTGTCGTCGTCCGTCGTAGCCGTAGTCCCAAATGAGCACAATTCCTTTGATTTTATAGGCTCTAATAGGCCAAGAGAGCCTTGCTGAATCTTCACGTCCATTGATCACGCGCCGGTTAACCACCCAAAATTGGAGGGGTAGGTCAATTATTCCCTTGATTTGAATTGGATCCCCAAAGATAGGTAATCGCCGTGAATGGTTGGCGGCCACTTCTACTCTCTACAATACACTTTTACTTTTACCAACTCACTTTTACCTCTTCTTCCAATGCTGACAACCCAACGAAGCCGATTGGTCCATCTGCTTATCCAATCATGGTGTTCCTCCACTGCCCCACCTTGCAGCAATCTTCTGGAGATAACTGGCTCCATATTCCAGAGTCCTCTGCATGTTCTTCAAACAATTACTAGGAATTTAAATGACTTAGATTCAGCTTCTTTCTCTTCTTTGGGAGATCTCTGTGGTTCGGTCTTCTTAGAAGTCTGTTGAGCCTCCTCGGGCATATGTGTGGGTGTATGTGTGTGAAGTTGTGTGTGAGTGTGAGTGTGTGGAATTGTGTGTGAGTGGAAGTGCATGTGTGATTACGTGTGTGCGCTAGGCTTGTGTGTGTGCTTTATGTGAGTGATTATGTGTGTGAGGGTGTGTGCGAGGGTGAAAGTGAGGGGAGGGGAGGGGGTGGAGGATAGTGATGAGGGGAGGGGAGGGGGTTGGCGCACTGAGGGAGTGAGGTGGAGGGGAGGGGCTTGGTGGGGGTGAGTGGTGAGGGGGAGGGGCGCAAGAAGGGAGGGGATGGGGCGCAAGGAGGTGAGGGGGAGGGCGCATGGAGGTGGGGGGAGGTGGTGAGGGAAAGGGAGGGGGTTTGCGGGGGATGGTGGTGAGGGGAGGGGAGGGGGCTTGCGGGGGTGAGTGGTGAGGGGAGGGGAGGGGTTTTGCGGGGGTGAGTGGTGAGGGGAGGGGAGGGGCTTGGTGGGTGTGAGTGGTGAGGGGGAGGGGCGCAAGAAGGGAGGGAATGGGGCGCAAGGGGGTGAGGGGGAGGGCGCATGGAGGTGGGGGGACGTGGTGAGGGAAAGGGAGGGGGTTTGCGGGGGATGGTGGTGAGGGGAGGGGAGGGGGCTTGCGGGGGTGAGTGGTGAGGGGAGGGGAGGGGCTTTGCGGGGGTGAGTGGTGAGGGGAGGGGAGGGGCTTGGTGGGTGTGAGTGGTGAGGGGGAGGGGCGCAAGAAGGGAGGGAATGGGGCGCAAGGGGGTGAGGGGGAGGCGCATGGAGGTGGGGGGAGGTGGTGAGGAAAGGGAGGGGGTTTGCGGGGGATGGTGGTGAGGGGAGGGGAGGGGGCTTGCGGGGGTGAGTGGTGAGGGGAGGGGAGGGGCTTTGCGGGGGTGAGTGGTGAGGGGAGGGGAGGGGCTTGGTGGGGGTGAGTGGTGAGGGGGAGGGGCGCAAGAAGGGAGGGGATGGGGCGCAAGAGGGTGAGGGGGAGGCGCATGGAGGTGGGGGGAGGTGGTGAGGGAAAGAGAGGGGGTTTGCGGGGGATGGTGGTGAGGGGAGGGGAGGGGGCTTGCGGGGGTGAGTGGTGAGGGGAGGGGAGGGGCTTTGCGGGGGTGAGTGGTGAGGGGAGGGGAGGGGCTTGGTCGGGGTGAGTGGTGAGGGGGAGGGGCGCAAGAAGGGAGGGGATGGGGCGCAAGGGGGTGAGGGGGAGGCGCATGGAGGTGGGGGGAGGTGGTGAGGGAAAGGGAGGGGGTTTGCGGGGGATGGTGGTGAGGGGAGGGGAGGGGGCTTGCGGGGTTGAGTGGTGAGGGGAGGGGAGGGGCTTTGCGGGGGTGAGTGGTCAGGGGAGGGGAGGGGCTTGGTGGGGGTCAGTGGTGAGGGGAGGGGAGGGGCTTTGCGGGGGTGAGTGGTGAGGGGAGGGGAGGGGCTTGGTGGGGGTGAGTGGTGAGGGGGAGGGGCGCAAGAAGGGAGGAGATGGGGCGCAAGGGGGTGAGGGGGAGGCGCATGGAGGTGGTGAGGGAAAGGGAGGGGGTTTGCGGGGGATGGTGGTGAGGGGAGGGGAGGGGGCTTGCGGGGGTGAGCGGTGAGGGGAGGGGAGGGGCTTTGCGGGGGTGAGTGGTGAGGGGAGGGGAGGGGCTTGGTGGGGGTCAGTGGTGAGGGGAGGGGAGGGGCTTTGCGGGGGTGAGTGGTGAGGGGAGGGGAGGGGCTTGGTGGGGGTGAGTGGTGAGGGGGAGGGGCGCAAGAAGGGAGGAGATGGGGCGCAAGGGGGTGAGGGGGAGGCGCATGGAGGTGGGGGGAGGTGGTGAGGGAAAGGGAGGGGGTTTGCGGGGGATGGTGGTGAGGGGAGGGGAGGGGGCTTGCGGGGGTGAGGGGGCGCATGGGGTTGAGTGGAGGAGGAGGTGGGGATGAGGAGGGGCGCGTTGGGGACTTGGTCGGTTGCTCACAACAACAAAAGTGTCCATGATTCATCGCTCACCCTCTCGGCCTCAATTAGCTTTGAGTGGTGCGGCTATCCATGGCTCTCAAGAGGAAGATCGCACACCAGCTATTCTTCTTCGAAATCAAAGTGATGATATCTCCCATTTCGCGATAGACATTGGAGGATCATTAATCAAGCTTGTGTATTTTTCAAGACATTCTGATAGCTCCAAGACACCGATAACACCAAGAAAACTGTGTGGGTTGTTAGAACGGAGGAGGGAGAGAGAGAGAGAGGCATATGGAGGCTCTATAGATGGGAAGGCATCTGAGACCTAGGATCAAGGAGTTGTCAGATTAGTAGTCCATATACACACTTATAGAGATGAGCTAGATTTCGAGATCACTAGGTGGGCTAGATTTGATATCGTCCTCAATAAACAATGGCATGCAAGCAAGGAGCCAACTATTGATTTTCAGACTCACATATATCAATTCAATCATAATGTTCATTGCATCATCATCAGTGAAGAGCCAGGTCATTGTGCTCCTCAAGGAGTTTCGCGGGAAAGAAGAAAAGCTCTCAGGTGTGTGAATTGGAGCTGCGTTCATTGTAGGTTGCCATCTTGGCACACCTATAGACCTAGGCGTTTGGCAAACGAATTGGTGGCTGTCGAAGTAGCCTCATGGATATACACGTAAGAGGTTCTCCTTTTCACACATAGAGAGTGTGCAGACACTGAGATGCTGCCCACAAGGGGGACTCCTTAGGTGTAGAGTGGGGAATGAGAGTCTTGCTCTCACTCTCCTCCTTTACACATGCAAATACTCCTTCTCATTCTATATAAGAAGGCACATCTTCTATGAAACATAACGTATATTGGATTGTTGTCCCCGTGTGCGCGCTCATCCAGAAGTCAGAGTCGAAGTGGAGAGGAGGAGGAAGAAAAAAGGACCAAATTCTCTGAGTTGACCTCTTGAAACACCTACCTATACTCATTAATTTGGCCATACCTTTGCCTAGCAATGTGGAAATCAAGAAATTCAAAGTATTATGGATTCCTTGATTCAAGCACTTTCTAGTGATAACTTGTTTGATAAATTTAGTAAGATATGGCTATATTTCCAGAGCTTTCAAGTTGACTGAGTGGAATTGTGAGAAACTCTTGAGGTTTGAATTATTTTCTTTTATTCTCATAGATACTTAGGGAGGTGATTTTATCTCATTAGAAAACATTTTCATTACTTTTTTCTTGATTTTATATATACCACTTAATCTCTAAGATTATTATAGGAAATGAATTAGAAAAAAGGGAAAAAGCTGATACTGATAGCTATCTATTAAGCTAAATTCGATTTTGAATTTCTTCTTTGATTGCTTGTATTCGATGGATTTCTTGAGAGATTAAGGAATGAGTTCTTAGGCATGTATTTGCATATTCAATGATGCATTCATTAAAAGTTTTATTCAAAGAGTTATTTGTAAAAACTCGAAGATATCCCTGGTATTATGATTTGAGTTTTGCAAATAAATATCCTCTTTATTTATGATCTTTTGCAAATGAATGACTTTATTGTTGATGTATGAAACACCACAAGAAATGAATTAAGGTGACACTAGAACACCTCTATAGTCACCATTAACTCATTGCCACTCCAAACTTTGAGAAATGATAGCCTAAAGTGAGAACTTTGCTTCTACAGAAATTCCTAGTCACTGAAATGACATACCTTCAGTATTTTGCTTATTTCTCCTAGCTCAAGTATTATTTCTTGATGAAACTTTAAACGCTGAAACTAGAAGAGTAGAGCTTTCCAACAAGCTATCATATGCATCAAACGGAGCTCTAGAACTCAAGTTATGGCCCTCACAAGATGACCATGTATGACCTTCCAAAACTGGAAAACTTGCCTGTTTTAGTAAGAGCGCCTGTTTAAAATTAGAATTCGATGCCTAGCATCGACTTGCAACGAGAATTCGATGCCGGGCATCGACTTGGGATGTTTTTGGCCACTTTTTAGCAGGGATTCGATGCCGGGCATCGACTTCCCGCATAAAGTCTTGATCTTTTGGACACCAAAACTATATGTAATTTCATGCACACTTAGAATATGACTTATCAACTAGAATTCGATGCCAGGCATCGAGTTGCTCCAACAACATCATGTTTTTCAAACACTTCAGTATTGAATGAAAAATATAAAAGAAAATATGACTTATCAATAGAGATTCGATGGCAGGCATCGAGTTGCTTGGAAAACTTGATCTTTGTAACTCATCACACAGTAGGTAATCATGGAGATGATGGAGAGAGGCTCATACACAGAACTTTACTCAGTTCTTCTCATAACTATAAAAAACTCAAAAGTTTTACAGATGCTTTCTCACTCAGAGAAGCCCGACTATACTCAGTCATACAAAAATGAGTTCTTCTCACTTTCTCATTGTCTTCCTCCTTCTTCTTCTCATCGCGTCAGTTAATACTAACTAACTTATATAGATTTTCTCATTCCCGTGATTTTTAAAAAACTTCTAGAACTAAAGTGAACTAACTTTACAAGTATGATACACTTGTGAATTTGTCCCTTCACATGGGCATGGGGTTTTCTTTCTAAGATTTGACCTTCAAATATATGTCTAATTAGTGATTGTTTCTCCAACAGCTCCCCCTCAATCACTAATTGACATTCCCTGTTTCTTCATATCTTCTTCTTTTCTTTTACTCCTGCCATGCTTTTGAATCTGCTGGTCTTCACACCATCCAAGCTCTTTGTCATTATGTCTGCTAACTGATCTTTAGTAGAAATGTATTCCACTTCAATCTCCTTCTCCATTACCTTTTCTCTAAGAAAATGATATTGGATCTCTATGTGCTTTGTCCTTGCATGAAATACTGGATTTGCTGCAAGATAAAGTGAACTCATATTATCTCCATGTATTGTAGGTGTACCTTGATCAATGCCTAAGCTCTTGAACAATGTCTGCATCCATATGACTTCCTTAGCTCCTTCCACAAGTCCTTTGTACTCTGCTTCAGTTGATGATAATGCTACTATATGTTGTTTCTTTGAACACCAACTTACAAGCTTATCACCAATGTATATCATGTAACCATGAGTTGATCTTCTGTCATCCTGGTTACCTGCCCAATCTGAATCACTATAGGCTCTCAACTTCAAATCTGATGTAAAAGGATAATATAATCCTTCCTTTATAGTTCCTTTGATATATCTGAGAACTCTTTGACCTGCAATCCAATGTGGGTCCTTTGGACAATGCATGAATTGTGACAAAACTCCCACTGCATAACTAAGATCAGGTCTTGTTAGTGTAGCATAAATCAAACTACCCACAAGAGATTGATACTTCCTCATATCTTTGTAGTCTGCACCATCATATTTACTGAGCTTGTGATTAACTTCAAGTGGAGTTGAAGCTTCTCTGCAATTTTCCATATCAAACTTCTTCAACAAGTTCAGAAGATACCTTTCTTGTGACACATATATGCCATGATCTGTATAAGTAACTTCCATTCCAAGAAAGTATGATAACTTTCCTAGGTCACTGATCTTAAACTCTTTCTCAAGTAATCTCTTTACCTCCTTGATTCCTTCATCTGAAGTACCTGTGATTATAATGTCATCTACATAAATAAAAATGTAGATTGTACCTTCCTCTGTTCTTCTGATAAGTAGACTTGGGTCTGCTTTTGAACTTTGATATCCAAGATCATTGAGATACTTCACCAGTCTATAGTTCCAAGCTCTTGGAGCTTGCTTCAATCCATACAATGCTCTTCTCAACCTGCAAACAAAATTTGGATACCTGGAATCTATAAACCCTTGAGGTTGTTCCATGTATACCTCATCTGATATGTATCCATTCAAGAATGCATTTTTTATATCCAATTGACTTAGGGTCCATCCTTTTGAAGCTGCAATAGCAATGATTGTCCTTATAGTTGACATCTTAGCTACAGGACTGAATGTCTCATCATAATCTATGCCATAGGTCTGGGCATAGCCTTTCACCACCAATCTAGCTTTGTATCTGGCTATACTTCCATCTGCAAGCTTCTTCACTTTATAAACCCATTTATTTCCAATTACTTTCTTACCATTTGGTTTAGGAACAAGTTCCCATGTCTTGTTCTCCTCCAATGCATTGAACTCTTCCTTCATTGCTTCTTCCCATTGCTTCTTACCTTTAGCTTCATCATAGTTCTGGGGTTCTTCATCATCTTTGACCATATATGCATAGTTCTTCTGAGTTATGTAAGAAGTATCATAAGAATACCTTTCTGGTTGTCTTCTAGTCCTGCTTGACCTTCTTGGTTCACATTCTTCATAAGTGTCTGGATACACTTCTTCATCAAATATAGGAGCTTCTTCATTCATTCTTGTTAATCCACTTCTGGATGTACTTGCTTGCATATAGTCTTCATCTCTATTCACCTGCACAATTGATTTTCCTTTCTCACATCTTCTTACCTCTTCTTCAAATTCTTCAGCTGTATGACTTTGATCTGCATACCAACTTTTCTGTTCATCAAATGTAACATCTCTAGAAACAATAAATTGTTTGGTTAGAGGATTCCACAATCTGTAACCCATCTGCTTTTCATCATAACCAATGAACACATATTTTTCTGCCTTTGGTTCAAGTTTATGCCTAAGTTGTGATGGCACATAAGCATATGCAATTGATCCAAACACTCTACAATGATCTAGTGTTGGTTTCTTACCCCACCAAGCTTCATATGGAGTCATTCCATTCAGAGCTGCACATGGTAATCTATTCACAAGATATGTAGCTGTATTTACAGCCTCAGCCCAAAGATAATTTGGACAGTTCTTCTCCTTTAGCATAGCTCTAGCAAACTCAACCAAAGTCCTGTTCCTTCTTTCTGCTACACCATTTTGTTGTGGTGTATACCTGCAAGTTATTTCTCTCTTAATACCTGCATTCCAAAGATAATCATTGAACTCTTGGGAGAAGTATTCTCCCCCTCCATCAGACCTCAGTCTCTTAAGCTTTTGACCTGTGACTCTCTCTGCATATGCATGAAAATGCTTGAAAGCTCCAAACACTTCTGATCTTTCCTTCAAAACATATAATGTTATCCATCTTGTAGCATCATCAATGAAAAGAACATAATACCTTGAGCCACTGATAGATCCTTCTTTTGTTGGTCCCCATACATCTGTATGAATGAGCTCAAGTACTCCATCATGTTTGAATCCTTTCTTCTGAAATGGTAACCTGTGTGCTTTTCCCATTTGACATGCTTCACATTTATAAACCATATGTTGACTTTGCACATTTGGTAATCCTAGTACAGACTGATTAGCAACCATAGCTTTAATTCCTCTTTCATTGAAATGACCTAATCTCTTATGCCAGAGATCAAGTTCTGTAATCACTGCTTCACCATGTGTGAGCAAAGCTTGACCAATGTTTCCTTGCACTCTTAAAGTAAAGAGTCTACCTTCTTTCTTACCAGAGACAATCTGATTATATCCATTCTCTGGATCTTCAACAAATACTCCTTCATTTGTAAACCTGACTTGAAAACCTTTTTCAACTATCTGTCCCACACTAATCAAGTTTTTAGGTATTGTGGGAACATACAAAACATTGGTTAGCAAATCTGCTCCACTCTTGCATACCTTTCCAATTGAATGTACACTATGTCTGGTATTATCACCTGTTTGAACTGTGTGACTAGAAATGCCTTTTTCCAATTCTGACATCAATTCTATGTTTCCTGACAAATGATTAGAACATCCAGAGTCAATGTAAAATACCTTTAGATCTTCTTTATCTGATGTGTTGATTGAGTTCATCATCAATGATGTATGACTTTCATTCTGTGTGTCATTTGCATAGTTGTAGTAGGTGGTGTTGTAGGATTGATTCTGTCCCCAACTTCTTCCTCCACCTCTACCATAGCCTCCTCTTTGACTTTGTCTACCTCTTTGAAAATTACTTTGATATCTTCCACCTCGACCTCTGCTATTGTTGTTTTGATTCTGGTTTGATCCTTGTTGGTTGTGCCAACAGTCATGAGCCAAATGATTACTCAATCCACAGATCCAGCAAGCCTTCTTGTTGTTATTTTGATTACCTCTTCCTCTTCCAAAGCCTCTTGCTCTTCCTCTGCCAGTGCCTTTACCTCTTGCATAATAAGCTTGAGAATTAGACTCCTCTTCATCCTTTGCTTTACCTTTATCTCCTTTCTTCTTATTCTTCATGTACATTGCAGAACTTTGACCTTTATCTCCATCTCCCTTCAAGTCTTGCTCATATATGAGCATCAAACCAAGCAACTGGTTCAAATCTGGAACATAATGATTTAATGAAAGTTCTGTTGATAAGACAAAAGGTTTCCACCTTTCATCCCCTCTCAAGCCTGCAAGTAGTTGAGCAATCAATCTGTGATCTTCAACATCTTCATCTATGGATCCAAGACTATCTGCTAGATCCTTCATCTTAGTGACATAATCACTAATGGTTTGACTTGGCTTCTTCTTGAATGTTGTAAACTCTGACCATAGACTTGCTTTCCGTGCTTTAGTAGTGCTTTGGAAATGATATTCCAATGCATTCCATATATCTTCTGATGATTCCAATCCTCTGATGTGTGGTAGCAAATGATCTGAGATTGTATTGTAGATGTAGGCTTTTGCACTTGCATCCTTCTTCTGCCAATGCTTTAAAGCATCAAGTTCTTCTTTCTTTGGTCGGCTTTCATCTTCAAATACTGGCTTCTCTTCTTCACCTGTTACATATACCATGAGATCCTTACTCATAAGTAAGGCTTCCATTCTCATTACCCATGCGGGGTAATTATCTCTGTCCAGTTTGTCAATGGAGATAAGATCTGCCATAGTTCTTTCCTTCTGCTGCAACCTGTGAGCTTAAAGGATAACGGATAATACCTTTTGAAGTTCTTTGTGTATGAGGATACTTTTGAAGTAACCTTTCGATGCCTTGTGTCTTCAAATGCTTCACCTTTCAAACTTTACAGAAAACTTTACAAAACTTCTCGTACCTTTGTCATCTTCTGCTCTCGAGAATCTTTCTGCTCTGATACCACTTGTTGATGTATGAAACACCACAAGAAATGAATTAAGGTGACACTAGAACACCTCTATAGTCACCATTAACTCATTGCCACTCCAAACTTTGAGAAATGATAGCCTAAAGTGAGAACTTTGCTTCTACAGAAATTCCTAGTCACTGAAATGACATACCTTCAGTATTTTGCTTATTTCTCCTAGCTCAAGTATTATTTCTTGATGAAACTTTAAACGCTGAAACTAGAAGAGTAGAGCTTTCCAACAAGCTATCATATGCATCAAACGGAGCTCTAGAACTCAAGTTATGGCCCTCACAAGATGACCATGTATGACCTTCCAAAACTGGAAAACTTGCCTGTTTTAGTAAGAGCGCCTGTTTAAAATTAGAATTCGATGCCTAGCATCGACTTGCAACGAGAATTCGATGCCGGGCATCAACTTGGGATGTTTTTGGCCACTTTTCAGCAGGTATTCGATGCCGGGCATCGACTTCCCGCATAAAGTCTTGATCTTTTGGACACCAAAACTATATGTAATTTCATGCACACTTAGAATATGACTTATCAACTGGAATTCGATGCCAGGCATCGAGTTGCTCCAACAACATCATGTTTTTCAAACACTTCAGTATTGAATGAAAAATATAAAAGAAAATATGACTTATCAACAGAGATACGATGCCAGGCATCGAGTTGCTTGGAAAACTTGATCTTTGTAACTCATCACACAGTAGGTAATCATGGAGATGATGGAGAGGGCTCATACACAGAACTTTACTCAGTTCTTCTCATAACTATAAAAGACTCAAAAGTTTTACAGATGCTTTCTCACTCAGAGAAGCCCGACTATACTCAGTCATACAAAAATGAGTTCTTCTCACTTTCTCATTGTCTTCCTCCTTCTTCTTCTCATCGCGTCAGTTAATACTAACTAACTTATATAGATTTTCTCATTCCCGTGATTTTTAAAAAACTTCTAGAACTAAAGTGAACTAACTTTACAAGTATGATACACTTGTGAATTTGTCCCTTCACATAGGCATGGGGTTTTCTTTCTAAGATTTGACCTTCAAATATATGTCTAATTAGTGATTGTTTCTCCAACATTTATTAATAAGGAGGCCATATACTTATGCATACTAACCCATTAAAATGTTTTCAAATGCATAGAAAGAATCATGAAAGTACATTGAACTTATTTTTTGCATTATGAAAGGGTATTGTTGCATATTGTTCTATTCATAAATTTAAGTAGAAGGATCCAATTAGCATGAGAATTTGTATATCATAGATTATTAAGTGCTTAATGGGATCACAAATTTTCATGTCTTTTGAAGTTTTTTTTGATAGGTCAAATGGTTGAAAAGGTTCAGAGCTATGGTATCAAAAGTTACCCTCTAGAAGGTGTAGAGGGGTAATGTTGTAGGGCCATATATCATCATAGGAGTGTCCAATTGCTAAGTTTCGTGTTGGGTTGTAAAGCTTATTTATTGTAGTTTTGGGCATCAAAATTTCATTAAACTTAAAATTTTGAGTTAGGAGAAAAATGAAAATCTCTCTAATCATTGTGTAGGGAATTCTCTCTGGTAATTTATTACAAGTGTGCAGAAATGTGGGTGTTTCTCTCACACCACTTGTGTAAATGATATGAAATTTGGCCATATGCTGGATACTATTGTTAGCATGAACATGCATCAATTTCATATGATGTGGATAAGATTCAAAGGGTGTATAGGCTATTTTGGCTCTCTAGTCCCTCTGATGAGGACTCACTAGAGAAGTCCATAGAGGTCTGGTGATTATTCCATTTCTATCTTATGGAATGTCCAATCAGGGTACATGTTTGTGGACATGTCATCCACCTATGGCATCTTAATGTCCACAAAATTTGAAGTTATATGGAATTCATTTGGAGAGTCTATGATTATAATATTTGTTCTAGTCTAATTAATGAGTATTGCAAAATGTGCAGGTGTTGCATCCACTAGTTTCCTTGTTTCTTGGATTTGGAGAGTGATATTAAAATGAAACTTGGTGTACAGATAGGTGCTTAGATAAAATTTCCAATGACCTAAAGTGCACTAAATTTGGAGCTCACTGGATTGGTTTACTTAGTGGCTGTTGGGAGCTATGTCTCACTCCTAGGACTTCTTGTACATAGGTATAGGTTTGGAGAGTTTTGGTCCTAACTTCATGTGGTCATGGATGACGTATACACATGTTGATGAGTAATTGGCTATTTTATAAAGCCTATACAAGCTGAAATTTTGCAGGTTTATGTAGCCACATTGACTGGCATAAAGTGAGCTGAATATACGCTCAAAGGATGGTTGATTTGTATACATGATTATGTGAATTTGTTAGCATGATATTAAATCTTTGAAGGTTGGTCATGTTCAGCCATAGATGAGCTGAAAGAATGGATGTGTGGATGCCAAAAAGATTGGTAAGATGCAAGGTTGCCATGTATGAAATTTGTGGATGTATCTTGTTATGGATGAAACCCATTGAGGTAAATTTGCCAAAGCAAATTTGTATGCTTATGTTATGATAACTAAAAGCTTTTGATTCGTGAGTTTAGATACATCAAGTCAATGTAATGCTCCTATTTATATAAGCCAAAGCTAGGTGAACAAAGCTTGGATGAAGGAAGGATGCAAAGCTTGGAGCCAAAGCAAAAGAAGGAGCCCAAGCTAAAAGGTTTTCAAACACTTGAAGGCTTAAAGACTTGAAGATAGGAGCCAACGTTGAAGGTGTCCAAATCAAGGATGTCCATAAGAAGACTCTTGAAGAGTGAAAGGAGTAGAAGACTCCAAGGAAGAGCTGCCATAAAGTGTAAAAGAGTATACAAGGACTTGAAGACACTCCCCAAGGTTGCAAGGAGCAACATGAAAGCAAGAAGAAGGAGAGTCACTCATCCAAAGTGTGACATGTTGGCTGAACCAAAGGAAGGTAAAAAAAGATCATTTACAATGCTAAGGGCTGATGTAAAGGGTAAGAAAAAATACACATTGTGTGTGGTGGTAAGTTCCAAGCATAAATCAAGTGAATGGAAAGTCTATGTGGGGCAAGTAAGACCATCCCAAGAGGAATGGCAAGCCTTGTTAGGTGCAAGAAGCACCAAAGACCAAGTGAAGGTCTAGTGAAAGGTTGAGGCAAGTAAGACCACCCAAGAGAAGTGGCAAGCCTATGGAAAGTAAGACCATTCAAAGAGGAATGGCAATCCTATGTATGGGAAAGTAAGACCATCCCAAGAGGCATGGCAACCCTTGTTAGGTGCAAGAGGCACCATTGATCACATTCACATTTCTTGTGTTGTTTTGTAGGTGATGAAGAAACCTTGGAAGATGTGGAAGCCATGAATGCTTCACATGAAAGGAACTCATGAAAGAGTTCATGTATGATCAGCCCATTACTGATTTTGCAGGTATATTCCAGCCATAAGGAATGATGCAAAGATTATGAAGCAAGGGGGAGTTAGCTTGCAAGGATTGGAAGATCCAAGAAGAGTCCAAAGAAGATAGAGTGGAGCCAAACCAAATTTCAGACTTGGAAGAGCCAAAGAAAGAGTATGAGCAGCCATCAAAGGTAAAGTTGAAGGACTAGGAGAAGCCACCTCTACCAAAGGAGTGCCAAGAAGGCAAAGGAGCAGCCATGATGCAAAAAAAAAGAAGGCATGAAGAAAAAGGAAGCATGACAACCATGATGACATCAAAAGGAGATGCAAAGATTGCACCCAAAGACAAAGTCAAAGATGATCCAAAGACAAAGGAGGATCAAAGCAAAGCATGCAAGCCTAGAAGACATGAAGCGATGAAGGTACAAAGAGAGGACAACAAACAAAGAGGAAGAGAGTAAAGCAACAAGGATAAGTACAACCAAGGTGATCTCATTTCATTCTATGAGTTTGTATGAAGCATGTTACTTGATAGGGATTGAAGAAGAGCTCTTGCAAAGAGCCAAAGAAGCAAAGTTAAAGCTGAAGAGAAGCCAAAGAAGCTTGGAAGCAAAGGAGGGAGATCACCAACCTATCGAAGCAAAAGGAGAAGAGGAGAAGAATTGGAGAGTAGCATGGACTCCCAATTGTAGCTTGAGGGGGAGTGTTGAAAAATTATGGTACATGTGCAAGCTCCAATTGTGAGGCTTGACACATACTCACCCTTAATTATGTACCTCTTCATCATTTATGTATTTCATGTAAGCCCTAAATGAAGCTAGACCCTAAAAATTTAAAGGGCACACTCATAACCTTAGAGTAGAGTGTTGAATTAAAAAGGGCTAATGTATTGAAGGCTTAGGTAAAAGCCAAAATGTAAAAAGAGATATGGAATACTCAAAAAAGTCATGACCTTATCCATATAGAGTGATATGGAGCACCAAAAGCCACCCAAGGCAATGGAAGGACAAAGACCAAGAAGTGGAAAGTCAAGAGGTGAGAGAACATGAAGGGTAGGTGAAAAGTCCCATTCCCATAGCTCTATATAAAGAGCTCATTTGAACGTGAAAATTTGTGGGGATGACAAGGACATGGTGTGGAAGCATATTCTGGTCATTCTCTCACCAATGGAGATCAGAAGGTACCTCATTTGGATGCTAGAAGGCACAAAGGTATTCGAGCCGCATACCTTGTCTATACATAGTCACCTTGTGAAGGTCATATCTCTCTATGTACTTATCCAATCAATTCATATGATATCTTGTTGGAAAGCTTATACCTTCTATTCTTTGTTTCTCGAATATCTTTGTCAGATCATTCTCCAATAGTTTCAGGGTGCATTTCTTGTGAACCTCAGTTTTTTGCTATACCTGAGTTGACAGGTAGTCTACCTTTCTGCAGTCGGTTGTCTGGTTAAATGAACTTCAAATGGAGTATTCTATAGCTTTTTCGAAAGCTATAAGTGTCTACTATGTGTGGACAAAATTTCAAAGCCATTGGATCTCTGAGGTGTGACTGAATCAGGTGTTAGTGAGCATGTCTCTTGTAGGGCAGATTCTAGAAGAGGTTCTCTAACTTCCTCTGCGTGTATTGAAGTGTATTGGAGTCAACTTTCTCCACACTAGTGGCTACACCAATGCCGATGGAAGTTCCATCTACTGAGCCATCTAGTTCACAGATACCACTTGTAAATGTGGGGACATCTGCTAGTAGAGAGGTCAAGTGGAAAGTAAAGGACTTGAATCCACCAAAATACCACGGACAGGTTAGTGCTAGGATGGCTGATGTGATAGAGCAGTGGATAAGTAAGTGGGAGATATGCTTCCGGATTTGCAATATTGAGGACGAGAAGAAAAAGATCCATCATGCCACCTATAGTTTGATGCATGTTGCTCAATGGTGGTGGAGGAAAATAGAGCAAGATAAGATAGAACCGGGTACTTCGGTAGATTTCAAGACCATACTTTAAAATAATTTAATTCCTCTAGACGATCGTACCAAGGCTCCAGATGCATGGTTTTCCCTATAGTAGAGACAACTTTGAGTGTAGGAGTCTGTAGACAAACATAGGGAAATCTTGTTGAAGATTGGAGATGAGGTGCTTGATTTTCTTGAAGTCCATTAATTTGTGCTTCGGCTTAGGGAGACGTTTTGCCCACTTGTGCACAAGGAGCATTGCCACACCTTAAATGAGGTAGTAGAACTTGCCTTGGTGTTGGAGGACGGGCGATGCTCTGAATTCCAACCTTCTGGACAAAAGAACACTTGGACAAGATTCAAGAAGCCCATATCTTCAGTTCCAACATCTAAGAGACAGATGAATGTCACTCAAACTTCCAACCGTGGGAAGAGAAAAGTAAGTGCATCCATGGTAGATAGAGCTTTTCAAAGATCTATTCTAACACAACAACAGAAAGAAAAACTCTTTGTGAGGGCTTTGTTATGAATGCCTAGGTCGGCATGCTTATAGGATGTGTCCTAAGAAAAAGAAGAAGATATCTCCAGCAATGGTGGTGAAGAGGTACCAGTCCTCATCGTCCACTCAATCATCTCCTTCAGATTTTGATCTTCTAGCTACAGACACTGAAATGGATCCTCCATCTAAGAATAAACAACCCATATTAAATATTAGAGTTACTAAGAAGGTTAAGAATGTTACTGATGTGGTGTTATCCCCAGTTGGTTAGAAAGGGTATTAGTTTCTAGACACCTAGTTGGTTGTCATGAGTGGGGAAGCTCATGGACGTCTTGTTAAAGTTTTATTTGATACAGGATCCACACAAAAGGTTATTAACTCTTCTCGAGTGGACAAACTAAAGTTGAGGACTACTCCATCTCAATACACCTAGAGGGTAGATTTGGTAGATGGGAAGGCATCTGAGACCTGGGATCAAGGAGTTGTCGGATTAGTAGTCCATATACAGACTTATAGAGATGAGCTAGATTTCGAGATCACTAGGTGGGCTAGATTTGATATCGTCGTCAATAAACAATGGCATGCAAGCAAGAAGCCAACTATTGATTTTCAGACTCACATATATCAATTCAATCATAATGTTCATTGCATCATCATCAGTGAAGAGCCCGACGTGAGGTGTATAGACGAGCATCTACCTCTACGATGGTAAAAGCAGAGTGTAAGTATTTGTATTTCTTATATTTTGAGCATAGGGAGTTGTTAAGTTTATAGATTCAAACTAGTCTGGAACCTGAGCTAGCTTCTAGAATGAAAACAGAATTCCAACACTTGTTTCTTTTAGAGTTACCTTCAGGTCTTTCACCTTCCCGAAAAGTGGAGCATAGGATTGAGCTAGTAGCAAGAGCTCATCCACTAACCAAACAGCCGTATTGAATGATTCTCCAAGAGGAGGCAGAAGTACATCATACAATCAAGGCGTATCTTGACAAAGAACTCATCAGATCGAGGTATTCACCTTCCACATCCCTAGTGCATTTGGTTCGCAAAAAGGATGGATCTTTCAAGATGTGTGTAGAATTAAGAGCATTAGATAAAGTTACAATAAAACACAGATATCTGATGCCTCACATTGATGATAATCTCGATGCACTAGGAGGTCCTATTGTATATAGTAGAATACACTTAAAAGGTGGTTATCATCAAATATGAGTCAAGGAGGATGATGTACATAAAACAACTTTTCCTACTAGATTTGGTCATTATGAGTATCTTGTAATGCCTTTTGGTTTAGCTAATGCTCAGCTACTTTATGATGCTCATGAATGATATTTTTTGTCCTTTTATTGGCCATTTTGCGGTTGATTTTGTAGATGATCTATTGGTTTATAGTAAAAGTTTGGAAGAACATGAATGTCATTTGCGTACAATTTTTCAAATGTTGGATGACAATACTTTGTATGTCAACCCAGAGAAGACACAACTATGTTTATCTGAGGTTGAGTACTTAGGACATAATTTCTACATAAGGAATTAGAATGGATCCACAAAAAGTTTCTATTACCAGCTATTTGCACATAGATGCACTATTAATGTATCTATTACAGAAAAATCAAAATTTTGTATGGACTAGTGCACAACCGAAAGCTTTTGACATAGTGAAACTAGTAGTTTCAAGTGCCCCAATTTTATTGGTGGTAGATCCCCAGAAACCTTTTGAAATAGAAACTTGACCAGTAGCTTTTGGAAGTAAGAAACTTTCTACATCTCAGAGAAACTGTCCTGTCCATGAACAATAATTATATGCAATAGTTCATGCTCTGAAGATTTGGAGACACTATCTATATGGTGCAACTTTTAAAGTATACACAGATCATCACACACTCAAGTATTTCTGTTCCTTGCCTGATCTTCAGGGGAGAGAAGCTAGATGGGCTGAATTGATGCAAGAATTTCAAATGGAAATTCTATATAGAAAAGGAAAAATGAATATAGTTCGAGATGCATTATCACGTATTTTGCATCAGATAAGCATCCTAGTTCTTGACAGTGATTTAATCCAAGAGATCAAAGATTCACATATTGAAGATGATTATTGTCAGTCTATAATCAATAAGTCATCCCAAAATGGTAAAGATAAAGCATTCTCTAATTTTCAAGTGGAGCAAGGTTTTCTCAGAAGAAAGGGTAAGATTTGTGTGCCTAATTCCCAAGAAGGGAAGTTTAGAAAAGAAGTTTTTTTCAAGAACCACGATGTACCTTGTGCAGGACATCCTAGTGTTGAGAAAACTTTGCAGTTGATCACACGCACTTTTTGGTGGCCAAAGATAGTCAGAGATATAAACAATTATGTAAGTCAATGTTTTAAATATCAAGTGAATAAAGCATAGAGGATTAGTCCTCCAAGTTGGCTACAACCATTGGAGATACCACAGTATTTTTGGGATAGTATTTCCATGGACTTCATAATGGTTTTACCTAGGACACCGTGACAGAAGAATTCTATTCTTGTAGTGGTTTATTGTTTGAGCAAAGTGGCACACTTTATCCCTACAAAAGAATCACGCGAGGCTTTGCAAGTCACGAAACTATTTATTCATAATATTTTTAGATTGCATGGTCTACCGAAATCAACAGTTTTAGACAGGGTTCCTAGTCTTACAAGACATTTTTGGAAACACGTGTTCAATAAGCTTCAAGTTCAACTCAAGATGAGTAGTGGAGAGCATCCAAAGACAGACGGTCAGACCAAAAGAGTAAACCAGATATTGGAAGATATGCTATGGGCATATGTTTTAGAAAAGAAAATAGATTGGGATAGTTTTCTCCCATTAGTTGAACTTGCTTATAATAGTTGGAAGCACAAGAAAACTAGGTTGGAACCTTTTGAGGTGATTTATGGATTTATTCCACATAGTCCATCTACCATTGGGTTACCCAAGAAATCTCTTAGTGCTTCACAATTTTTGATAGATATGCAAGCTAACTTAGAAATAGCTCAATTCAATCTCAAACAAGCTGCTGAAAGGATGAAAACATTTGTAGATCGACATTAAACACCACGAATCTTTCAAGAGGGCAATGGTGTGTTTTTACAGGTTCCACTTGGTTTGTCATTGATAGTGGGTCAAAAACCCAAGTTATCCCCTAGATTCTGTGGTCCTTGGAGAGTAATCAAGAAGATTGGTGATGTCGCATATAAATTGCACTTGCCAAATAATTGCAAAGTTCACCCAATTTTCCATGTTAGCAAGTTGAGACCATACATTTTTCGAGTTGCGAATTGTGTAGATGGTTTAGTGGCTTTAGAAAATATGGCATCTCAGCCAGATGTTCCATTTCACGTTCTTGATAATAGGGAGGGGAAGTTATGGAATCACTCCATAACAGAGTATTTAGCAGCATGGACTAGCCATCCTCTCACATATGCTACGTGGGAATCAGAAGCTCTAATTCGCAAACAATTTCCTTCCTTGATCACTAAGGATAGTGATCTCTAGAAGGGGGAGAGAGTGTTAGATTTATTTAGACCTCCATGGTCTACCATTCATCTACCTGCATTTGTTCAAGGACCCTAGTCGGGTCAAGGACCTGAGCTCCGAGGAGCCAAGGCTCTAGCAAGAATCTTCGAAGTTATTCCATCTCCTCAGAGTGGCCATATGAGGAGTGTTTGGACCTTAGAGAAGATTCTAGATGTGCCAAGGTCAAGGGCTATTTAAGGTTGGGAGGAGAGTGGTAGGTAGCTAATTGGGATCTTTCAACATTCGTGATGAACGCATGAGATTAACCAAGTTGTTTCTGACAAAAAAGGAGATAATAGAGAGCTTAGTGTATTTGGGTTCGTGGGCATTTGAAGCCCTTAGATGCTCTACATGGAAGGAAGTGATTGAAAAATATGTGTCTGGCATAAAGCGACAAAATGAAGCAAACACATTAGTTGAAAGATGTGGGGAAAAAGAAGAAAAAGAACTCAAACCCCTTGATAATTGAAGGACGTCTGATATCTCTCATAGATGTGTGCGATTGAAGTTTGGGTCTGGGAAAAGAAAAAAAAAGAGTCACAACATTGGAGGGAGATGGGGAGAAAGTAAGAGAGAGAGTACGAAATTCGAAGCTAGATTTTCCACCATCCGTTCGTTGCATGAAGATCGAACGTATCGTATTCATTTCAAACTTGGTGTGCTTGGAATTTAAATTGAACTCTTGTATTTACAAGTGGACATGATTCTTATGTACGTAAAATGATAGAAAAAGAAGAGCCCAAATATTTCGAAGAAGCCAAAAAGTTTAGGGAATGGAAAAAGATAGAATGACAATCTAACAACGAATGCAGTGTACATCAACGACAAAGTAATCATAGATAACAAATGGTTCTTGAAAGTTCTCTTCAAAGTTGAAGGGAAGTTGGCGGAAAGCAAATCAGAGGAATAAAACAAGACTTTCTGGTAACGTTTTTTGTCAATTTTATAAAGTATTTTTTCAACAATCATTTAACACCTTCAAAAAAATGAAAAGTACTAAAACCGAACGGCTACTGCATCAAATACGATATTGAATAGATAGTAATTATGTGTGCAACATGCTTTGTTAAATGAACAGATAGAGCAAGTAATGTACATCATTGGGAGTATCCTTTATATTCCGAGGGGTTGACAAAAGATCCCTAAAATTCTATGAAGCTTTAAGAGCTTTCTACAAAAGGTTGTTTTTGTACGTCCAATCGTTTTTTGGTATAAAAACATTTAACGAGTTCATCTATTATCATAAAGAAGAAAGAAAATTATCATAAAGAAGAAAGAAAACAAGGTTTTCTATTTTTGTGAATATCTTGATGAATCAATTATCAAAAGAGGCAATGACTAAGGTTTTAAAAAGATTACAAGCGGCTTAGAGGTACTTCATAAGAAAGTATCTCTTATACATCTTAGAGAAACTTTGGCATGGCTGGTTGCGAACCCTTTTCAACTACATAGACATGTACATGAAATTAAGCTTCTATGATGATATTGACACGAAGGATGTGAGCTTTGATGGTTCTTCGATTTTCCTTTTATGTAGTATTGTCTTGATTTATGTAGTATTATACACTTATATGTGTCTAGAAGAGCTATAGATTACCTTAAGGGAATCAAAATCCCATCACATGGGCGAATTTGTCAATTGCGCCAAAGAAATGTAGAATACATATGCGAGTAGTGCATCGACATAATGTGGTTGGCTTGACAGCTCATCTCGAATTCCTCAATTTATAAACATGACGTGGATATGTGCATGTAGACATGTACTCAATGACAGTTTGGCACATTAATTTCAACGTATGTGACTGTATAAATTGTACGAAACACATAAAATAGATTCCAAGCCGTTAAAAAAATAAAGACAAAAATTAGAAACCCAAAGATATAGATATCCTTTTCAAGTACTCAATATAAAGTGAATAATGCTATTTGATTCAATAAATGTAGATGCAAAACCTGAAAACAACAACATTCTCAAAGAAACTGAACATGTACCTCAAGAAACAAAGATGTAATAAAAACATGTCCTCTTAAATCTAGCATCCAACATGGAAAAGGTATCTAAGCATGCAAAGTTTGAATGTGTACCTAGGCATGGAGAAGTTTGGAGATTCGCACAGGGTGAACTTGCAAGTAGACGTAGTGCCACTGTGACTGCTCAAAGGAAAAAGCTTGCACGTTAAAAAAAGTATTATGGATTCTAAGTTTTTTTTTTTTTTTTTTTTTTTTTTAATAAAGAAAGTAGGTCCGCAACAGCCGACTCTCCCAAACTTTAAGTAGTGAAAAGATAAATTGTACAAGGGAACGGACTTAGCACTCAAGGGACTCCATATGCCACAAACCAAGGGTTGTTGAAAGCTTGCTAGAAGATAGTACAAAGAAAGATAAGCACAACTCAGGTGCATAAGGACAACTCAGGTGCTAGAAACGCAGGCGCATGGGCGTTCCTCCTTCCCTCCTCTCTCTCAAGCTAGAAACTAATGGTTTGAGAATGACATTTCTGCTTTCATTTCCGACACAAAAACATCAAACATCACGTATGGATTTAAGGAGCTACGGTGCGGAACCTTATCATACACCTTTGTGAAAAAAGAGAATATTTCTTCATAGCCAATAAAAAAGTTCATGTACATCTTTTTAACTTTTGTTTGAAACCACCAGTTTTAAGACGGTACATGCATGCAGAACCTTACGCAGAGACTTTTTGTAAGGACAGATATGAATGCATGCAGAATGGATCTTGAACACAAATGAGGAATCAATAGTACCATGGAATTGCTGCCTCAAAATACTTCTGGAGGTTACTTCTTTGTGATGAAAGATTGGATTAAAACGATCTTTGGATTCAAACAAGGCTCATTTGGACAAATTATTCCTAGATAAAAGGATTTTTTAAGTCATTGCAAGATGGAAATCCCTCACATCTGCACCTTGGCCTTATCGAATAAGGAATCTTTAAATTTCGACTCTTCAACTGAAACGGTTATAGATTGATATCGCTGAGCTAGGCTTATGGCAGAGGGTCACTTATCCATAGAATAATGGAAAGAGCTCTAATTGTAGCTTAAGAAGACGATGGAAAATTTCCTATTATTTCCTTATCATACAATCATGTATCTCCTCTTTATGTTCTCTTTTCTTTGTTTTCCATGCGATGTTAGTGCACGTATACAGAACAATGATACCAGTTACAAAGTGAAGCAAGAAAGAAAAATTACATGGAATATAAGTACAAAGCGGAAGTTCAATAAGAAAGAGAAAAAAACAACACAATTATATGTTCAAGTATAGACCTAAACGATTTCGCACATGCATCTGTCTATGAAAATATCTTACATTGTACATGCAAATTTTAGTTCTGATATATGAAGCCTAAGTGTAATCGCAAACGCATGATTCTGTACAAGGGAAATATAACTAATCCTTCATCTTGTACACATTCTTACTCATTTCAATGAACATTTCTTATAATATAAATGCTGCTCACCCTTAGGTAGGAAACAAAGTATTTAAGATCCATAATATTGTTTCCAACTCGGAAAAATAAAAGCTTTTCCCTTTGAGCACTCACAGTCGCACAACGCCTAGTTGCAAGTTTGCCTTATCGGGTAAAAACATAAAGAGTAAACATAGTCGATTGACTATTGTACTCGCGTGTACCGTTCACAGTTTTGTAAGAAATAATATTGTTATTCGGTTCATGCCACTAGTCAATTTATTCCAACAGTATTGATTCTAAGAGATTCATGAATACCAATGCAGTTAATTGGAGATTGCATCCTATCCACACAATTAGAAGACATCCAACATTCAAAGAGAAAGAGAGAAAGAGAGGTTTAAAAGGTTTAAATCTACAGCTGTACTACTACAGCAAGAAGACTCTGACTGAGCACTAATGAAGACAACAGAAGGCATTTTCCATCAACCTTTGCAACGCCCTGCTCTCTTGGTGTTTATGAGAGAGAATGCAACATCCATCATGCTATACAAGATGCAAAACACCCCTGCACAACAGTGTCACGGTGATGGCGTTGCTACTCGGGACAACGTAGCTACAGCAAAATCGAGCGCAATTCGAACTAGAACCCTCATGAATGTACGCCATGCGACTGAATTAATGAGCTCGGCTATACGACATGCGACTGAATCAATGAACTCAATGATAAGAACAAGGGTCGAAATCAGAGTCGTCAGCACTCATTTGTCGGACGTCATTAGAACGGCAACAAGCAAAGTTTGTCGCGATCTGGAGGAGTGTGCTTAGTCTGTGGCGACGGACACAATGGTCCCTCTTGCACCTCAACTTTGCATCGTCTCAGCGCAGCGACATAGTAAGCAATGTTCATTGGACACAGTTCGCAAGTGAGAAAATAAAATGTGGACGCCGTCGCGCTGAAGCTAAGTGTGTCACGCTGAAGAGGTCCGTCGCATGCCCTCTGTCAATCGCATCAGTCCTTTGCCGTTTGTCCATCATGAAGGATCTTTTGTCCGTCGCTTAGCCCTTCCTCAATTCTTCCTTTTTTTTTCTTTTAGGCCCGTTTTCACAATGCGCGGCGGCATACTTGTGCTGCACGCGCAGAGAAATGACATAGTGCCATCTGGCATTTTTCCTTCACCTCACTGCGCGGCGGCACTGTAGCAGCACAGTGCGGAGTAGGCGAAACGCCGTGAGGTTTTTTGTTCCGACCCCCCACCTCCGCCCCAAGTCAGGTTCTACAGTTACGCGCTATTTTTTGTAATAAAAAATTAATTTTTCCTTCTGCTCTGAGTACTTGAGCGTTTCCACGTCAGAATTCTATTCACATAATGTTATTGTGTTCCACCGCCTTGTGTGAATACAAAGGCAGACTATTTTTTAAGTTGTTTCTTTTCCGGGTGGAACTACTAAGTTTTGATTATCAGTTCCGGAGCCTCAGTCTGAATCCACCCTTATGTTCTGAATTCTTTTTTTTTTTCTGAGCGTATCTTTTTTCGAAATTTTTTAGTTCAATTTAAAAGAGAACAAACAAAAATAAAGAAAAACGAATAAAAAAAGGAGGAAATAAAAGAGAGAAGGCACATGCAGAAGAAAAGGTATTTTTCCAATGGGTGGCGACCATTTGAAAGCCTTTTATGCATCGAGTCTTTCTATTTGTGTTCTTTCTTCACTTTTCATGGCTATGATCTCTCATGCATTGCTCGTGAGTAATGTGGGTCTACGTTGGAGGAGAAAACCTCTATTCCTTCACTAAATCTTTTCAAAGTTAAGCCCCCAATCATCTCCTTTTAAAGAGAGGAAGAGAAATTGTATCATTGGTTAATGGTTTGGTTCTAAGCCCCGCAAGAGTCTTTGCAGCAATGGTTTCATAAAGAGTGATTCCCTTGCAGCTTGATTGTGAGCAAGTGTGAGTTCTTGCTTGATAATCACCCAATCTTGGTCTTCGAAAATGATGATATGCCCTTCCAAGCTTTCAAATTGGCACATGATATTTACTTGAACTACCTTGTGCCTTCTTAAATTGTTTCCTAAATATCTTCCAAATAGGTCCAAGCCCTTTGTCAACTTGGAGAAGGAGGTGAATGAATTGGATTACCTGTAGGGAATGAGTCACTTTGACGATCGCAGTGATGGAAAACTCCGAGGGACTCCACTTGCAAGAAATACAATAAAGAAGGATACACCATTAGTAAAGAGGGCGAATTCACCACCAACAATGAAGATAATGAGGACACGGAAATGTTGATCATTGGATCCACAATTCCCCAAAGGATGCCAAAGTCGTTTTTGAAGAAGCATTTTCAGAAAGGAGAGCGATGTGTTACGATACCATGGAAAATTCCCCTTAAGGGTAACCTCCTATGTCACCACCCCTCCACCTGTCTCTATATATGCTCCCAATATCAATTTAGAAAGAATTTCCACTTGGCAATCATTGGTATCTATGCCCCTTAATGTTGGCGTTTGTGGGAACTTCAATACTCTGGAGGCCCTTTGTGCAAATGGGGGAATAGAGGGCCCATGATTTATGGTCATGAGAAGGATGTTTGGGACCAATTGACTTTCCAGCTAGATCTAGTCAAGATCAAAGATGATGCTGGTTTCTCTTGGTCAAACCTCCAATTGTGAGTTGACTTGAGGAAAGCTAGACTGGATAGGAGTTATAATGTGTAGAATATACTCAATAAGGGGCCCCCCTCCCACTTTGTGGATCTAGTTCTCTCTAATCACTACCCAATTGGCCCTACACCTTCAAGCGAGTCATCAAGAATAGGAAAGCTCCTTCATTTCATGCCAATCCAACAACCTTCTCCTTCCTTTTGACCTAGCAAGGTATTACTACTGCTTGGAAGTGGGCCTTTACCACCCACTCCATGTTGCCTACATGCAAGGAGGATGACACTCGTGAAGACACAACACATCATAGTCAGGACTTAGAAAAGTCTTTAAAACATTCATCGAGCTAGAAGGGAAAATCTTTATCAAAGAATGAGGCATCTTTATGAAGAATAAAAAATAGGCCACTCTCAATACCGAAGAGGGCTCTGAAAAATCAAATGCATGATGAGATACAAAGAAGAAAAACGAATAATGTACTTGTATATTTTAAAGATTGGTGGGCAAGAAGGGTAGACAAACCTACAAAAGATATGTGTGGCCTAGTCAAGAAGAAAAAATCCAAGGAAGCAATCCCAATCATCATGGACATCAATGACTTTGAGTGAAAGGCAACCATCTCTAGAATAGGAACAAAATAAGTTCACAAAATATAAATCCTCTTCTTCAAGCTCTCATTTTGCATGATAAAATTCTTGAAGTGATTCGCTTACTAATGGGGAAATCCCATATCTATATGGCTACAATCTCTTCTTTGATTCTCATGGCTAGAATCTCCCACATGTTGATAGTGAATAATGTGAGTTTGTCATTGGAGCACAACACCTCGAGTCCTTCACTAGATCTTTTCTTGTGTTAAGTCCCTGATTGTCTCACTTGAAAGAGACCATATTTGGGCAAAGCAAGAAGAGATGAAGAGAAATTGTCTCATCGATCAATTGTTTGGTTCTAAGCCGCCTTGCAAGTTGTTGCGGTAATGGTTCCATAAAGAGTGGTTCCCATGTGGCTTGATTATCATATGCTCTTGGTCCTCAAAATACTAATATGACCTTCAAATTTTTGCAAATTCACACCTAGGAGGTATGCAGAGCTACCTTGTGCCCTGAATGTTTTCCCAAACTCCTCCTAAATAGTTCCAAAGATCTTTTTTTTTCACTCTTGATTGAGCTCCCAAATGTGCCCTTTTCTCCTATATGAATTCATAATGAAAATTGTATTGCCCATCGGATGACCTTTGGACTCAAGGGAAGATGTCAAGATTTTCACCTATCAAGGTGCAAAACACTTGATCAAAGCAAGATGGCACTCGTAGATTTGTGTCAAAACAAATCTTAACAAAGACCTTCCCTCAAAATTTTCCACAAACATTCGAGAAGATAAAACCTTGGAGCAGAGATTATATACAAGAACTTGTCAATTTTTTTCTTTCATCATGGCACATAGGGCCATAGAATGAAGGATTTTCCTTTGAGAAAAGAACAAGCAAAATTAGGAAGAAAATAATGTAGTAGAGAATAAAGGAGCTTCAGTTTCCCAAAGAATGGATGAATATCATCTTAGATTCTAAGAAAGAGAGAGAAACACAACCCATGGAGAAAAACCCAAAAGGCTTCGCAGATGTGAGACCACAAAGGAAAAGAACCCCTAAGAAGATTATTGAGAGGAGCCCATCTCACATGACTCTAGAAAGAAAAAAAAATTTCTTGCAACTTGGAGAAGGAGCTCAATGACTAGGATTACCCAAGGGGAATGAATCACTTTGATGATCACAATGATGTGAAACTCTGAAGGATTCCACTTGCAAAAATTACAACCAAGAAGGATACACCGATAGTAAAGAGGAAAAAATCACCACAAAAAATGAAGATAATGAGAATAGAAAAAGCTTCATCATTGGACCTAGAGTTCCTATTTTCGAAGAAGATTTCTCACAAAGGAAAGCAACTTTTTGAGATACCATGGAAATGGTCCCCTTAAGGTAAACTCCTATGTGAGGAGTCCTCCACCTTGAATATAAAAGATGATGACAAAAATAAAAACAGGGAGCAGGCCCCTCCACACAAAGAACATAACTTGTGATAATGATAATCATTTCTTTCAGTGTTAGAGGGTTTTGTGACCCCTCAAGAGCAACCATCATTGGCCAATTGATACGTGATAAAATCCTAAACTAGCACTTCATATATCTTGAAGAGATCAAAATTGATGGCAAGGACCCTCAAAAGAGATTGTAATGTATTTCTTCATTCCATGTATGCCTCTGGACCATGCAGCCCTCGACAAATGGGGGTTTAGCTATTCACATTAATAGTAGTTGGTTTGGTATGCTAGAATTTTGGATTCCCAAGCAGATCATAATGAATAGTAGATTAGTGATTCCCTTGGTGGTTCTCTATATTTCACCACTATCTCTAGGCATACACGGAATATCCATTTAGAAATAATTTTGACTTGGAAATCATTATAATCTCTAGCCCTTAACGTTGCTCTTTGTGGGGAATTTAATAATGTGGAGGTCCTTTGTGATAGATGGTGAATAGAAGAGAGGTGATTTATGGTCATGAGAAGGAGCATTGGGACCAAGTCAAGATACCACATAAATTTGGTGGAGATCAAAGATGATGTTGGTTTCTGTTGGTCAAACCTCCACTCTTGAGGCGACTTTAGAAAAGCTAGACTTGACAGGAGCTATATTGTGTAGTCTAAAATCAATAAGCAGGCCCCGTATCCCAATGTATGGACCAAGTTTTCTCTAATCACTACCCAGTTTTGCATACCTTCAATCCGGTGATCAAGAACAAGAAAGATCCTTGCTTACCTTCTCCCTCACCTTGATTGAATAGGATATTAGTGCTGCTTTGAACTCGGCCTTTGCCATCTACTTGTGGTTGGCTAAGTGTTCGAGGATGGTAGTCATGATGACACTACACATCTTGCTCACAACTTAGAAAAGTCTTTAAAACATTCGTCTAGCTATAAGGGAAAATATTTATCCAAGGTTGAGGCATCTTTATGAAGAAGTAAACATAGGTCATTCACAATACCATAGATGGCTCTAAAAAGTCAAATACATGCTCACATATGAAGAAGAAGTTTATAAAAAGAATCTACATGTACACTTTAAAGATTGGTGGGTACGACAGCTAGACAAACGTATAAAAGATATGTGTGATGTATTCAAGAAGAAACAATCCAAATAAGAGATTCCTATCAGGATGGAAATCAATAAGGTTGAGTGCAAGATGGAGAAAGAAAAGAGTACCTTAATTTTCAACCACTTTACCCAACTTTTAGGGGTTTCCATGCCTCTTTCTCCTAACATGCATGATTGCATGGAAGCCATCTCTAGAATTAAAACCAAAACAATTTCAAAAAATATAGAACCTCTTCTTGAACATCTCATTTTGGATGATGAGATTTTTGAAGTTCTTGATTCGGTCCCTAATGGCCAAAGCTTGGGTCTAGATGGCCTCACAAAAGAGTTTTTCAAGGCCTTGAAGAAGGTGGTAAAAACTTTAGTAAGTCTAATGTGGAAAGAGGAAGTTTCTTTTGGTGCACTATTGGAATGTCTTTCAATGAAGGCTTCATCAAGTATTTTAGCTTGAGAAGTATCAGTATTTTAGCCTACTCACAGACTAGAATATCAATAGATTATTCGAGTGATTACATGATGGCTTCAACATTGAACACTCGTCTTGGTGCTTTAGCTAATGTTAATGCTGCACCTTTTCGAATTTGCCCACCTGCATTCACTGAAGGGAAGGTAGATGGAACAAATTATCCACTCTAAAAGTTCAAAATTTCTACAATTTTTGACTCCTATGAATTACTTGAGTGTCATGGGACTAAAGGGATTTTATCCAGATCCTATACCAGTTGAAGATTGACCAAATTCAATATTGATTATTTAGCCACATGCAAATCTTCCAGGATCTTGGAAGAGGCAGAATGCTGATGCATTATGTGTAATTGTCACTAGTGTAAGTGATTTTATACTTACTTTAGTTCATCATACTACTAAAGAACATGAGGCTTGGGGCATATTGGCTTGTCAATATGAGACCAAGAACCACACTAGGATACATAATTTAGAAAATCACTTCGCAAATGAAAAGCATTCTAATTTTGAAAAGGCTAAAGAATTTATGAAACGAATAAAACATCTTCAAGATCAATTGGTTGCAGTTGGTGTTGTTATAACACCAAAAGATCTAGCTTGAAGATTTGTATGTGTTCTTCTAGCAAAGTATGATGGATTAGTAACAACCCTTAACACTCAGGTAAGACCAACTCCCCTAACATTTGAAGAGTTTTGTGCTATGCTTTTAGAAGAAGAGATGAGGCTGAAGAATCAACAAACTACAAGTGATGCTGCATTCTCAGCAAATGAAAAAGTTTAAGCCTCTTTTGATGGATCAAAGAAGAATCCAAAGAAGAAAAATTTAACAAGAAGTTGCTTCTATTGTGAAAGGAAAGGCCATGGCATCAAGGATTGTAGAAAGAAGCAAGCTGATGAGCGGAATGGGACTGTAAAATCATCGTGGAAGAACTATGAGTGTGCAAACAACACAAAGCTAGAACTATGGGTAGCTATGGAAGAGGTATGCTCATGTGCTCAATCTAGTGTTGATGAACCATGGATTTTAGATAGTGGAGCTTCTTGCCATATGACCAGTAAAAAGGATTGGTATAGTTCCCTAGTGCCTCTACAAGAATCCATCAATGTAGTGGTGGGAAATGACTCCAAGTGTCCAGCGGAAGGAACTGGAACCATCTCTTTTATCACTTCTCCAGGTGTTGAGAAAAAGTTATCCGATGTTCTTTATATACCTACACTTAAAAGTAATTTGTTGTCAGTTTCTACAATAATAGATCATGGACTCGAAGTTCGCTTCAATAAAAGTGGTGCAAAAATCATGGATTCATCAGGTAATGTAGTAGGTAAAGGCAAAAGACGTGATAACTTGTATGAGTTAAGTGCCTTAACTACTACAGAAGATAAAGATGTAAGTAGGTTATGGCACCAACGATTTGGGCATCTCAGATTTTTGGTTTTGAAGGAGATGCAAAGAACAGGGATGGTTGCTCATTTGCCTGCATTTTCTGAGTTGCAAGAACCTTGTGAAGCTTGTATGATGGGCAAGCAACAACGAAAGGCATTTCCAAGAGAAACCAACAATCGATCTCAAGCTCTTGTACAATTAGTACATGCTGCTCTCTACGATAAAATGTCTACACCTGCTTTAGGAGGACCTTTCTACTTTTTGCTATTAGCCAATGACTATAGTAGAAATATGTGGGTTTATTTCATTCGAGAGAAGGCTGATGCTTTTGAAAAATTTAAAACGTGGCATAATTATGTGGAAAATGAATCAGGAAGGAAACTCAAGAAATTCATAACAAATAGAGGAGATGAATTCTTGTCAACAAAATTCAATAATTACTATAATGAGCATGGTGTGAAAAGGCAACTTACCACAACTCATACACCTCAACAAAATGGCATTGTTGAGCGCAAGAATAGGACAATAGTTGAAATGGCTCATTATATGTTAAAGGCTCAAGACACGCCTGATTCATCCTGGGCAGAAGTAGTCAATACAAGAGTTTCCACCCTCAATCGAAGCTACACAAAATCACTGAAGCGGATGACTCCTCAAGAAGCATATTCTGGTAAAAAACCTTGCGTTTTGCATTTCAAAATTTCTGGTTGTTTTTGTTATGCATACATTCCTAATTCAACAAGATCAAAGTTGGATTGAAAAAGCAAAAAGTGTTTCTTCCTAGGGTATAGTGAAGAGTATAAAGCATACAGGTTGTGGGATCCTGAGGCAAGGAAGATTTTTCTGAGCCGAGATGTGCTCTTTGATGAGCAACCACACTTAGTAGAAGATAAAGGTAAATCTACTATCTCATCAAACGAAGAAATATCTCACCTTGTGCCTATCAAAAGACACGTTAAAGTTGAGGAGGAGGAAACATTTGATGGAGAAATTTCCTCAATAAAAAGCCAACGAGTTGTAGCTACACAATGTAAGCCACTACCAAAGTGGGCACAATAGTTCTTTGATGATCACAATCCACATGTAGATGTACCAAAATCATCCTTGGATGGATTACGAAGATCAAAGAGAATAGAGGAGCAAAGAAGAGCCTCAGAACACATTGTTAACATGCAGATATCATGGGCTCCATAAAGGAGCCTCGCACCATTGAAGAAGCCCCTGATGATCCAGGTTGGAGAGTGGCAATGCAGTCTGAGTATGATAGTATACTCAAAAATGATACATGGGATCTAATCGACTTGCTGCCAAAGAAGAAGGTAATAGGTACTAAATGGATTTGGAAATCTAAGAATAAAGCAGATGGTACATTAAAAAAGTATAAGTCAAGATTACTTGCACAGGGTTTTCACAGATTGAAGGATTTGATGTTCAAAAAACTTTTGCACCAACAACACGCATGACAACTATTCCGACGGTACTTGCAGTAGCTGCACAAAAGGCTTGGCATATTTTCCAGATGGATGTGAAATCTGGATTTTTGAATGGTCACCTCAAGGAGGGGGTATATGTATATCAACCACCAGGTTTTGAGGTGCCCAATTCAAAAAATAAAGCAGGTTGAAGAGAGCTTTCTATGGACTTGAGCAAGCTCAACGGGCTTGGTACCAACAGATAGATAATTTCTTCAAAAATATGGGTTTTGAAAGAAGTACCTCTAATGCTAACTTGTATGTAATGAAAAGGGATAGCAAGCTAGTTGTTTTCATTTTATATGTAGATGATTTGATCATTACAAGAGATCATCAGGAACTCATAGCTTGAGAACTGAGTTTGAAATGACAAACTTAGGTCTACTCCATTTTTGTCAGGGAATTGAAGTATGGCAAAGGAAGGATCGCATTTTCATCTCACAACAAAAATATGCCAAAGAAATTCTCAAAGCATTTGGAATGATGGACTGCAAATCAACTAGCACACCTATGGAGGTAAATCATAAGCTATCTATGGATGGTAACGTGCCTGGTGTAGATGCTAAGAAGTATAGGAAGCTCGTTTGAAGTCTTATTTTTCTATGCAACACTAGACCAGAAATTTGCTAGGCTGTTGGAGTGTTAAGCAGATTTTTCAACAAAGCTAAGGAGAGTCATTGGAATACTCGAATGCAAATTCTAAGGTACATTCCAGGAACCTTGGATTTTGGTATTTTTTATACCATAGGTGATACACTCCAAGGATATTGTGATTCACATTGAGCAAGAGATTATGATTCTAGAAAATCAGTTTTAGGATACTATTTCTCACTTGGTTCAAGAATATTTTATTGGATAAGTAGGAAGCAACCAACTCTCTCACTCTCCTCCACTGAAGTAGAGTACAAAGCAGCTTGTTTTGCTTCTTGTGAGGCAATCTGGTTAAGGAGAATTCTTGCAGATCTAGGCTTTCCATCAAATATGGCTACTGTAGTCAAGTGTGATTATCAAAGTTGTATGCCTATTGCAAAGACCCCAGTATTTCATGCTTGCACCAAGCACATAGAAGTACAGTACCATTACATTCGTAAGGTAATTGAAGGTGAAATTGTGGATCTAGAATATTGCCCAAGAGAGGCAAATTGTGCTGACATATTCACTAAAGCACTTGGAAGAGAGCATCTCAACTGGCATCTTCAACAGATGTGCATAGGATCGAAACCTACTTGATTTTTCATTGGTAAACATTGTGGGGGGGTGTTAGTATATGATCAATGTCTACCCATCATGATTGTATGCACATTTTGTAAGGCCCCCATTATGAGGAGAAGCCAAGCATGCATTAACCAATTGATGAGAATCCCAACTTGCATGTTGGATGAAGGTCATATTGGACCATGTAAGGTATTGTAAGGAAAGGGAGTTACCAGGGTCCCCAGTTGTGGGATCCGTGGGTAGTGCCCCGGGTGCAATAGTAAAGGGAATATTCCATGGAATATTCCCTTTCGGAGTCAGAAATCATTTATATTTGTTAGGTCAGTTCAACTGGCCTAAGCCCTGTATGGCAATTACGCGGGTGTTGGCCGCCTACGCTCTACCACCTATTTATAGCCATCCATGGAAGGCCACCCATGATCCTATATATACATGACTTCTGCACTTCCTAAGACATCAAATTGAACTAGCGTACCTCTACCTTGTATCTCCCTATCTAGAGTTGTTTACATCACCATTTAAGCTCTACCTTGAGAGCACAGGGGTGGGCAGCGCCATCATCTTTGTACTTGTTGTTAGTAGAAAATTGTTGAGATTCTCCTATATCTGTTATCTTCTCTGCTACTACTCCTGTGTTATATTGTGTAACTATTGTCTTACAGTTAACATGTTCCTTTCTTCTTCAATCATTTAATCTCGTTTACGTGAGACCAAAGGAACAACGAATTCTCAAATTTGAAAGAATTTGGAAAAAAGTTCTTTGGAAGAGAGACCCTAATAGAAGGGTTGTCCCCAAAATTAAGAAGGCTACTTACATCAACCAGAAGGATCAAGGTGGTTTGGGCATTCTAGATATGATATGATAATGAAATAATTTTTTGTGAAATTTTTGTTTTAAATTATAGTGATAATCCTTAGAATGAATAATGCTGGAAGTGGGGTGGGCCTCACTAACAATGAATCATAGGTTTACAAGATCTTCCAACACATGACCCTTAGCACACACACCTTAATATAAAACACATGATGAGTGAGAGATAGAGAGAGAGAATAGATAAGATATTTCAAAGTGTATGGTAAGCTAGGACGCGCATCTACACTATTTATATTCCAATGTTATGTAGAATGTGTGAATATGATACGAAATGACAATATCTAAATCTAAGCAAAAATAGGAAGTAGGTGCAAGAAATTGTGTGCCTAAGAGGTATGAAGAGTGTGTATGAGAATATGGAGAATATGAACAATTTAGAAGTGTTTTACAGTAAAGTCGAGTTTTGATTATCCCTAACTAACACATTTTTGAACAAATAAGTGGGAATAGACATAGAAGTTTTACTCATAGTAACTCAACAACTGATGCTGATGGTAGGCTGACACATACTCCTCCAAGATCTCCTGATATAGATCACACCTCCTCCAATTGTGTGAGAACACTTCCTCCAAGATCTTCTTCAAGTTTTGTTGAGCACTTAGAATCTAGAGATCCTTGAGAAGATGTCCAAGTAGTGTGCCAATGCTTTGTTTACACAGGTTTGTGATGCTCCATGATCTATATGCACAAAAAACACAAAATCCACTCTTAACTTTGATCACAAAAAAGAAAAAAAATGGTATTAAAAATTAAGCAAGTTTTTTTTGCAAAAACATTATCTTCAAAAACTATTCCACGCTATTGGCTTTTGTGCTGAATGGGTTCAAACCCAGGTGGTATGTTTGGGATTATTTTTCTCTCTCCAAGGCATGTCCGCCTTTTATCACAAAGGAATCTATAACATACAAAGCACATGGTAGCTACTTAATGAGTTTTGGACTCATTTTTTACATTGTTTTTCAACAATCCTCCCTTCAATGTCAAAAATGTACAAGGTTCAATAACCTACAGAAATTCTTACATCTTTGAAAATATCTCTGAACTAGTTTCCACTGAATCTTGAGCTAAATGTGCATGAAGCTCGATACTTGAGAAACTAAAATTTGAGTGTCTGCACCTGTATTACATAGATATATCAAGGAACCTATTGCTCAAGTATATAACATAGCATCAAATGGTTTTGAATCTACTTCCGATTGTAATGACACATTAACATCCATGGGTGTTTGAATAGACTTGGAATTTGTCATCTCAAATGTTTCCAATAATTTCTCAATATATATCTAATTTTCATGTAGATACACTCATGTATGTACTTGAATTCAATCCCAAGTTAATATTGTAAAATACCTACGTCATTTACATCAAATGTATGCTTAAGTTATTCTTTAAACAACTGAAGATGTGAATCTTTGGGACCTATGATAATCATATCCTTTGTAGTGCTAAAACATTATGACTCTCAAAAAGTTGTGTAATTTACTTGGGCTCCTTGTTGTCCCCTATTTGACTTCTAGTCCTTTTGGTGTATTTCTTTGTACCACGGTCCTTCCAAGTTTGATATAACCACCTCGAAACATCAAGAGCTACTGATGATGGATTAGGCATTGATGTAGGTAATGTAACTCTCTCTTCACCTACATATCTTAGTGTTTGAGAAGGTTCATCAACCCCCTTGTATGGATGAATATAAGAATCCAAATTCCTTCTAAAAAATGCATATTCATCTCCTCTCACGAATTCTAGATTGTCTTCCTTCTTATAATAAATCTGACTTTCTACAACATATGTATTGAGTGAGAGTGCGATATCACCTGTATCTCGAACATTGAATCTATATCCTTTGCTTTCAATTGCATAACCAAGAGAGACAACTTTAATGGATTTTACATCAAGCCTATCATGATCCTTTTTCTTAATGTGAACATAAGTTGGAAGTAAAAATCTTTGAAGTAACTCAGATTGGGTTTCTTTCCATAATAATCTTCATAAGGTGTGATGAAATTCGAAGCTTTTGTGGAAGACCTATTCAAAATTTGATAGTTTTTATGTAGTGCATCACACCAAAACTTGGGAGAAAGCTTTTTGGATGAAATCATACTATGAAACATCTCAACAAGTATCCTATTCTTTCTCTTTGCAACATCATTCTATTCAGGAGTGCATGAAATAGTCATTTGATGAGAGATACCTTTCTCTTCAAGAGAATGATTAATGTCTTAAGACATGTACTCTCATCCTCTATTACTTTGTAAAATATGGATTTTTTATTGAATTTTATTTTCAACCATAGCTTAGACCTTCTTAAAATTAGTTAAAATCTTTGGCATAACTTTAAGACTGCAAATCCATGAATATCTTGAGAAATCAGCATAAAAGTAACAAAGTACTTGAAACCTTGAATAGAATCTATTGTCATCTGAGCATTCACATCTGAATGTATGATCTGCACAATCCTTGTGGCTGTGACATATCCATGCATCTTGAATTTTCAAAGCTTTCCTTCAAAACATCCTTCACATGACTCTCCATCATATAGTACATCAAAAGTATCCAACTCTCCACCATACCTTCATCTTTGATATGCTTGAGAACCATGTACCTGATATGACATATTCTAGCATGCCATAAACTCATGTTCTCCTTTGGTGTAGTAGAACTAGAAACATTAGAATGACTTATTTTGGACAATACACACATGCTACTTTTGTTTCACCATGAAGTGGACAATGCTCCTCATAAGCTGAGAGGATCTGATATCTTTCCTTCTTGGATTATGGAGTCTTCTTCTCCTTCTTTGTCTCCTTCTTCCTCTCTCCCTTCATCAATGATAACATGGCTTCATTATTCTCCTCTATACACTTTTGATGATCTCCATCTTGAAATAATAGGAACTTGAGCTCTTCAAATGAAAGTTCTCTATCTCCTCTAGAGAGAGATAAAGAAGTAACAAAATCAAGATATGTTGATGGGCATCAGTTTACAAGTGTGTTTACCATCTCTTCATCTGAAATATTGACTCCAACCTCAAGTAACTAGTCTTGTTAATCTTTGAGCTTCAAATATGTGACTAAACTGATTCACCAAATTTCATCATTTTTTTGTCTTTTTGTCTCCTTACATGCGCTTTGCTAGCAAGTTTTCTTCTCTCATGGAGATTCTCTAACTCAAACCAAGCCTGCCAAGAGGTTTCGCATGAGTTGATTTGGGGTCTAAAGTGCATGTGGACCCCCATAGCAATATATGAAAGTGATTGTGCATCCCTTGAATCCCATCTGAAATGCTCTTTTGTAGGAAGTAATCTGTTAGTAGTATAGGCCCCTGGTGATGAAGTGGTTCCTTCTTCTTCACTAGCCTCCTATTGAGCAAAAATATGAGCAATACGTCTTCTAGATGATGCAACAACATCTTCACTGACTTGTCTTGGCCTTGGATAAGTGCCATCAAGAATAATCCACAATTCCTTAGATGCTTAAAGATCCATCATCGTAAAACTCCACATTGGATGGTTAGACATTCCTTCACGCTTGTCTTCATTCTAAAGTCTATAGTCACTCATCTTGTTAAGGGTGTATGTCAATTATGCTCTGATACCAAATGTTGGAAGTGACATGGGCCTCAATAACAATGAATAATAGGTTTATAGGTTCTTATAACACATGAACCTTAGCATACACATCTTAACACTCAAAAACATGATGGGTGAGAGATAAAGAGAGAGAATAGACTTGTAACGTCAAATACAATATGTGAATATGATACAAACTGACAATATCTAAATCTAGATAGAAATAATTACTAGATGCAAGAAATTATGTGCCTAAGAGGTATTGAGAGTGTGTGTAGGAGAATATGGAGAATACAAATAGTTTAGAATTGTTTTTCAACAAACCTAAATTCTAATTATCCCTAAATTAGAAACTAGTGAACTAACAAGTAGGAAAAAAATAGACTTATTACTCACAATAACTCAACAACTGATGCTCATGGTAAGCTGACACGAACTCCTCCAAGATCTCCTGATGTAGAGCACACCTCCTCCAAGTATGTGAGAACACTTCCTCCAAGATCTCCTCCAAGTTATGTTGAGCACTTAGAAGCTAGCGCTCCTTGGGAAGATGTCCAAGTAGTGTGCCAATGCCTTCTTTATATAGGTTTGTGATGCTCCCATGATATGTGTGCAAAAAAGCATAAAATCCCCTCTTAACCATGAAAGCAAAATAGAAAAACAACGGTTTCATAAAAATTTAGAGAATTTGTTTTTTTGCAAAAATTATCTTCAAAATTACACGCTATCCAATTTTGCACCCAATGGGTTTCTAACCCCGATGACATGTTTGCAATTTTTTTCTTCTTTATCCAACGCATTCCTACCTTTTGTTGCAAGGGAATCTATAACATACAAAACATATGGCAGCTCCTTAATGAGTTTTGGACTCATTTTGTACATTATTTTCCAACATATAATTAGGTCATTTAAGATCTTTCAAACTATTCTAAGCTTTTTGGCTTAACTCCAAGATTTTTAGAGATCTTTCTCTCAAGTCATGTCCAAGAATATTGAAATTCTTTTAAGATTTTAAAACGAAGAATCTCATCTCTTCGCAACGTTATGCCAGTATATATAGCTTCTTGAATCAATAAGCACTACAAATATAACTAGAGTCCAGAAGTGCATGAGTAATCTCCTCCACACCTTTAATACGCTCCACTAGATTCTACTAGTAGTTGGAGTGATGCCGACCACTGCTTTAGTAGATTCCATTAGAGTCCACTAGTGGTTGGTGTACTCGCCACTTTCATTAGCTCTCACTCGACTAAAGTTAACTCATGTTAACTTGAGTAGTGTATGCATAAAATTACGTCATTATTCATTCTAAGAATTATTCACACAATGAATAATAAAAACTTTAAAATGAATTTTCTCACTATCAATAGGCCTATGAAGACTCTTCCCTCCCTTGATAACTTTTTCCTCAGCATTGGAAAGAAAGATAATATGCCATTATATCATCTAAGTTCATCCAAGTCAATTCTTAAACTAGATATATGTGCCATTTCACCAAAATTTGTACTATAGATCTATTTGTAAGTAATCTTTCCCTTCTATCTAATAGTATTTGAGGCTAAAGTTCAAAAGATTCATCAATTTCTCACCTTTTACTTGTCTTGCAAATCATGAGCAACATTAGGTACATATATTTTATGTACCCTTACATGAAATTCATGATGCACATTTAAATGTTGAGGAAATTTCAATTAATAAGCAAGAGATCGAATCTTGTTGAAACCTTTAAAGGACGTACATATCATGGAGAAAGTTTATGATCCTTCCCTAACAAGCAGCTAGATTGGTGATGATTGAATTTAAGAAATATCATGTCATCTATTTGAAATTCCACTCGTATTTCCTTCAAATCATAAATTCTCTTCTTGCTTTTTTGAGATTCTTTTATGTGTTGCTTAATTTCTCCAAGTTCTTGATCCATCGTCTCAAGCATTTCTTTAAATTCCTCTACTTTATCAGGAAATTAGAAAAAGAAGTTGGATTCAAATATTTATAACCATACATAGCCTAGAACCGAGTCATTTTTATAGATGCATGCTATGCACTATTGTGTGCAAACTCCACTAATGCAAACTATTCACTCCAGTTATCTTGCTTTTCATTCACATACACGTGCAACATATCTTCAAGTATCCGTCTCTACACAGTTAGCCCTCTCTATTTCCCCATGTATTTGTGGATGGAAAGCTATACTGATGGCAAGTTGAGTGCGAGTTGATTCAAATGTTGCTTCTTAGAAGTTTCATGAGATCCTAGAATCTACATTATAAATTATGCTTTTCGGCATTCCATGTAGTAAAAAAAATTCTTTTACAAATAATCTTGCAACATTTAAGGAAATATCAGTCTTTTTCATTAGAAAGAAACATGCCATCTTGGTAAGTCGATACACTACCACAAAAATGGTATCATGCATGTTTACTTCTAGTCATAGGAAATTTAGCGATGAAGTCCATAGAGATAGAATACCACTTCTAATTTGGAAGATCCAAAGGATGTCGCATTTCAGGCATTCTCATAAACTCTGATTTTACTTTTTTTCACTTTAAACATTCACTTGAATATGTTCTAATATCCCATTTCATATGTGGCCAAAAGTAAGAATATTTTACTCTAACATAGGTCCTTGAATAACTTTGATGTGCAGAAAAAGGTGCTTCATGACAATCATATAATATTTGAGTCTTCAATGGAGAGTCAAACGATATGCATAACCCATTGTTACAATATAAACGTCCATTCTGCAAATGGTATTTGACTTGATACATTGATCCCCTCTTTCCATGCAAAAAGGTAAAGATACGTGCATTAAAGAGTCGTGTTTCAATTCTTCGTGAATTTAATCTGAAAGTTAGAATTTATTATAGAAGAAAGATTGGAGAAAATAAAGATACGTGCATTAAAATAGTCGTGTTTCAATTCTTCGTCAATTTAATCTGAAAAGTTAGAATTTATTATAGAAAATAGATTATATTAAGGTTTCTAGCTCAATTGATCAATGAACTTATTTTCCTAACCAACCAAATCCTCAATGTTAAAATTATGCTCATCTAATAATTCAGTTCAAAGCTTTTGTCTATTGTTAAGCTATGGTTGTGTGAGAATGTATTTTAGGCTTTAATGATCTATTTGCAATTCAAACTTAGCCCAGACAATAGATGTATCCAATGCTTAAGTGCATGTACAACATCAATCATTTCTAGATCATGAGTAATGTTGAGCCCTGGCAGGTTGAAACCAGCAAAGTCAAGACAAGAGGTATTACAGAAGTATTTTTGATAATTCCCTTAAGGTCAAAGGGTGTTCAAAGTAATCGGGAAGGTTCAGGTGAATCCCCCCTTGTGCAAAAGTAAAAACTTAAAAGGAAATGAGAAGTGGTGTGAAGCGGCAATCGTACGCACAGGTGAAAGTATGGGCCCCATTAAAATTTTGATTTTTTATCTAAAGTTACTACAATACAAAACAGTTAGTCGTTGGCTGTCGTTTGAGAGGACAATCTTGGGACAAGGGAAGGCCAAGAGTCCAGTGCAGTTAGGCGCGTACGGGATCAACACACTTCAAGAGAGAAGCAAAGGCTATTCTAAAAGAAAAAGGCAGAGAGGAGTTCAAGAGAAGCAAGAAGAGAAGTGAAGAGTCACTGGTGTGCGACGACCCCAGGAAGTGAAAGTGAAGAGTGCAAGAAGTGTGGCTAAGGAAGTGTGCAGGGAGTGCAAAGCGAGACACACCAATCACAAGGTCTCTCACCACGATCAGGCCGAAAAGGTATTTGTCCCTCAGCTTGTGGAAGCTTGGTGCAAGGTGTGCACAAGGAGAAACTGGAAGCAAGTGAAGGACTGGTGCAGAAGAGGCCGGCTGCTGGAAGACTCTGAGATGATTGATCTTTTATGATTGAGCATTCTTTGTAATTGTGCCCGAAGTATTAACTTGGATTGAATCAAACAGTGTAATCGTTCTACTGTAATCAAAAACTCAAGGTTCAAAGGTGTTTCTGCAGAAGCTTGTCTGAATTATTTCCTCTCTTGCTCTTCTTTTTTTCTCCTACAAACCCTCAAACTCCTTCACGTCCAAGAATCCCCAACAAATTTGGCGCACCCGGTGGGATCTCCAAGGAGATTTGAGCTTAGGAGAATATCTATTCCAGTGTCAACAGTAATACTCCAGTTGACTAAACGAGGTAAGTACTTATATCAAGTGTCTCATATCAAGTGAACTATGAACAGCTCATGACCGCTACCCGGTCACAAACCTTGAGGGTCACGTGCAAGCCTGAGGTAATGTTTCCTCCTTGTATACAGAGATCATTTGAAGATGGGGTCCGGAAGTAGAAGCTTGATTCTTAGGATGAGCCCTCACCGTCTACCAGGGTGGTACAATTAGAAGAACTTGAATCCTTTACAATGCAAACAAGAAGCAAGGGGAAGGCTCAAGTGGACGTAAGTCAAGAATCAATGATTGGGGGATTCAACAAAGACAAAGTTGTAGCTGAAGACAAAGTAACCACAGGTGCAGACCCAAAACAAAAGGAAAACCTCATAGGCACCAGCGATGTCATTGGGCATGCATTCATCAGAGCTCAGGAAGAGTTGAATAAGTCAAGTGGAGCCCATTCGATTAAAGAGTCAGAAGCTTCAAAACTACTCAAGTCTATGAAGAAAGAGGTTAGTATTTTTGATCTAATAAAGATGGATGGAAAATTCAGATCTGAGTTATTGCAGATAATTGATGAGGCTTCTACTACAAGTTTAGTGGCCAAGACTGTTGTTCTACATAAAGGGATAATTGTAGGGGAAGCACCCCTTATGGATTATAAAAGTCCTCGACTGACAGTATCTAAAAAAGGTCATGAATTTCATGGAGTTATTGTGGATGGTGGTTCTGGCATCAACTTGATGCCTGAACATACAATGAAAAAAATTGGACTCCACCCTTCCAGGCCTGCAAATTTCACCGTTACCCTGGCGGACCAGAGCAAAGTAAGGCCTGTGGGAGTGATTCCAAAAGTCCCACTTGAGATACAAGGCAATGTGTTCATACTGGATTTTGTTGTTTTAAGATTGCCCCAGATTGAAGGAGGATTTCCCCTCTTAATTGGGAGACCATGGTTGAGACACGCAAGTGTCATCCATGATTGGGGCAAGGACACTATGTGGGTACAAAAGAAAGGGCAAGAGCTGACACAGCTTTACTTGGAAGAAGGCCCGGATGACCAAGGAAACACTAGCATGATGCAAAAGGTTGGCATTTGCATGGAACCAGAACCAGAAGATCAACCCTAGATAGATTTTGAGGAAGAAGAGGATATTCTAAAGTGGCTACATGCAGGCAACTCTTCTTCTTGTTTTGGAATTTTTATCAATAATTCGTGCACAATTGAAGATTATGATGAAGGTGACACAAAAGTCCAAGCTGATGGATTGGGAGAGCCTATCACGAACCACAGAAGGGGTAGAAAGACACCCCTCAACTACAACTCAGAGGAGGATATCAAATCTATAAATAAGGCAGAGGCCAAGGCTAAAGGCAAGGTAACGGACTCTAGTGAAGAATACTCTTTTCCTATTCAAGAAATACCTGCAGGATGGATGCAGGAAAAAGAAGAACACATTGAAATTCAGGAGACACCTGCTTATGAAGCAATGCACAGAAGACTAGTAGAAGAAGACAAGGAAGGAACAGAGCACAAAGGAAGTATGGTAGAGAGAGATCCTGTCAAAGAAATACATTTAGATATTCAAGATAATAACCGACCGGTTTTGGTGGCCACCTGGTTGTGGCACCACCCAGGGCTCCTGGAAAAGGTCAGAACATTCTTGAACAACTACGCAGATGTTTTTGCATGGCATTATAAGGATCTAGAAGGAGTACCACCAAGTTATGGAGAACACAGAATTCCTTTGATAGAAGGAGCAAAGCCAGTGAGAGGGAAAAGTTATAGGTTGAATCCCAAATTTGCTGAAGCTGTCTATTCCGAAATTCAGAAAATGGAAGATGCAGGCATTATCATTCCTGTAGAGCATTCGGAGTGGCTATCGCCCATGGTGATAGTGCCAAAGAAAAACACTAACAAGATCAGAATCTGTGTGGATTTTAGGGCATTAAACAAGGTCACAATTCCAGACGGATTTCCAATGCCATTTGCTGAGCAGGTCGTAGAAGAAGTAGCTGGTCATTCCATTTATAGCTTCATGGATGGATTCAGTGGATACAATCAGATATCCATTCACCCTGGGGATCGAGAGAAGATAACATTCATTACTCCTTGGGGAACTTATGTGTATCTGAAGATGCCCTTTGGGTTAAGAAATGCTCCAGCTACCTTCCACCGAACAGTTGATCTCATTTTTGGACCATTGCTACTAGAGTCATTAAGAATCTTCATGGATGACTTCTCATCTTTCTCAGGTACTCTTAAAGAAACTCCATTGGACTGTTTAGAGAAGCATCTGCTTCAATTAAAACAAGTTTTTGAGAGGTGTAGAGAAACGAAGCTGAAACTGAATCCAAACAAATGCCATTTTTTGGTGACCGAAGGTACCTTGTTAGGGCATGTGGTATCTTCCAAAGGTATGGCACCTGATCTAGACAAGATCATAGCTATATTGAAATTACCCAGGCCTAAATCTGCAAAGGAGATTCAAAGTTTTCTAGGACATACAGGATACCACCGCAGATTTATTAAAATGTATGCAGATATAGCCAGACCTTTGGCTAGGCTCACAGGCAAAGAGGTTCCTTTTAAATGGGATCAAGAAGAGGAAAAGGCATATCAGACACTACGGGCAAGGTTAGTGTCTGCTCCCGTTTTGATCACACCTGAGTGGTCAAAAGTGTTTCATTTACATGTGGATGCTAGTGCAAATGCAGTAGGGGCAGTTCTAACACAACCTAGTGAAGAATTTAAGATGGATAGAACGATTCAATATGCCAGCAGAATTTTGTCTAAGGCTGAAAGGAACTACAGCACTACAGAAAGAGAAGCTTTAGCCATGGTTTTTGCTGTCCAAAAATTTCGGCATTACTTATTGGGAGTGAAATTTGTTATTATAACTGATCATCAACCTCTAAAGTATTTACTCAACAAACCACAAGCCACTAGTAGAATATGGAGGTGGTTATTGTTATTCCAGGAGTTTGATTTCTCGGTAATTCATAAACCAGGTAGAGAGAATGTTATGGCGGATCACCTGTCCAGAATAAGTATGATGGATCACTCCACTGGAATCAATGATGATTTTCCCAATGCTCATCTATTCGCTGTACAAGCTCAAGGTTGGTATGATGATATCAAGCAGTTCATTAAGACGGGGCTGTATCCAGAAAAGGCTAGTGATGTACAAAGGAAGAGATTGCTAATCAAGAGTAGACCATATACATTCATTAAAAGATAAATTATACAGACAGGGCAAGGATGACAGGGTTAGGAAATGCTTGGAAGAAGATGAAGTGAGGGAAGTACTGCACTCTGTACATGAAGGAACAGGCGGTGGGCACCTTCCAGGGCATATCATGAGCCAGAGAATATTGGATGCTGGTCTATGGTGGCCTACACTATTTAAGGATGTAGATGAATGGAGAAAAATATGTGATGTGTGCCAACGGTGTGGCCCTAAGCCCACCAAGCAGAGGCATAATCCGTTGATAGTTTCCACTGCTTGGCAACCATTTGAGAAGTGGGGATTAGACTTTGTCGGGCCTATATACCCAGTGGCGGTTCCTAAAAGAGAAAAGTACTTATTGATAGCCACCGACTACGCGACAAAATGGGCTGAAGCTATTGCATCCACGGACTGCACTGCACAAACTGTGGCTGATTTCCTATACAGTAACATCATTTGAAGGTTTGGATGTCCGATTGAAATATGTACCGATCAGGGTACTCATTTTGACAACAAAGTACTGCAGGAAATTTCCAACAGGTATCGACTTTTACATAGGACTTCTTGTGCATACTACCCACGAGCTAATGGTTAAGCCAAATCAACCAACAAAGTATTGATTTCAATGCTAAGAAAGGAATGTATGTTGCAGCCTACTTCTTGGGGACAGGCTTATCTTGGTACATTATGGGCATACCGATTGGCCTATAAAGAGACCGGGTATTCTCCCTTTCAACTAGTTTATGGCCTTGTTCCCATTGAACCATTTGAGTTCATCAAGGGCTCTATCCGAACAGAAGAAGTTGAGAAAAATGGGATAGAAGTTCCAACCCGACTAACTGCTTTGCATCAACTGGAAGAATCCAGGATCTTAGCCTCCAAACAGTTAGAGAAGATTCAATTACAAAGAAAGGAGACTCATGACAGAAATTTATGGCACAACAACTTGAAGCATGGTGATTTAGCTTTGCTACACAGACCACCGATTTCTTCTCAAACCAAAGGAAAATGGATACCTCACTGGGAGGGTCCTTTTCGAATTCTGAAGATGTTGCAATGGGGTGCTGTGCAATTAGAAACACTCGATGGATCTACCCTGCCGCTAGTAAATATTTCCCGACTCAAAGCCTATCATCAAAAGTTCTAACATTCCACTCCATAGTTCTTAGCTCATTTTGTTTTTCTATTTTGTTTTTCTATTGTATCTCTTTAATCATTGCTCATATTTGCTATGAAAAATTAAAATGATGCTCTACACAAAATTTTAGCGCATAAAATTTTAGGACTCTTAGTTCTTCTCACTAGCTTTTAAGGCTAGTCTCTCCTTTGTTTTCTCTCGGATGGATGAAATTAAAGCTGGCTTCTCCTCTCTTTAGAATAATCTTTTAGGCTAAACCATTCATTGCTGTGAGGTGAGCCCTTAATCCTCCTTGCTATATAATGGAAAATTTCATTCATTCCACCTTCAACTCCATCTTGCTGCAAGACCATCTTAATTGTCCAAAGTCTGCACTGCTCTGTGGACGTCAGACACCCTCCAAGTCCGCTTTGGCTTCCCTGGACCCTGCTGAACCACCATCGCCACCTTGCATCAAAGGATCGAAGACCTGAACTCGACGACCTCACCTTTACCACCTCAACAGAACTCCCTCCCCTCTCCCCCTCTACCTCAACCGAACTCCCTCCCGCCCTCCCACCCACCATCTCCCCCGCCCCTCTCTATCTCCCTCTCCCCCTCCCACCATCAGTACCTCCACCCCCCTCCATCGAACGCCCTCCCGCCCTCTCACCCACCATTTCCCCCGCCCCTCTCTATCTCTCCCTATCCCTATCCCACCATCAGTACCTCCCCCCCCTCCATCGAACGCCCACCCGCCCTCTGGCCCGCCCCTCAACCTCCCGCCCTCCAACCCACCATCTCCCCCGCCCCTCTCCATCTCCCTCTCCCCCTCCCTTCCGCCCTCCCACCCACCCTCTCCCCCGCCCGCCCCTCTCCATCTCTCCCTATCCCTCTCCCACCATCAGTACCTCCCCCCCTCCATCGAACGCCCACCCGCCCTCTGCCCTCCCGCCCTCCCACCCACCAGCTCCCCCGCCCCTCTCCATCTCCCTCTCCCCCTCCCACCATCAGTACCTCCCCCCCCTCCATCGCACGCCCTTCCGCCCTCCTACCCACCCTCTCCCCCGCACGCCCCTCTCCATCTCTCCCTATCCCTCTCCCACCATCAGTACCTCCCCCCCCCTCCATCGAACGCCCACCCGCCCTCTGCCCTCCCGCCCTCCCACCCACCATCTCCCCCGCCCCTCTCCATCTCCCTCTCCCCCTCCCACCATCAGTACCGCCCACCCTTCCGCCCTCCCACCCACCATATCACCCGCACGCCCCTCTCCATCTCTCCCTCTCCCTCTCCCACAATCAGTACCTCCCCCCCCCCTCCATCGAACGCCCACCCGCCCCCCTCCCACCACACCCTCCACCACACCCTCCCGCCCTTCCGCCCTCCCACCCACCCTCTCCCCCGCATGCCCCTCTCCATCTCTCCCTATCCCTCTCCCACCATCAGTACCTCCCCCCCTCCATCGAACGCCCACCCGCCCTCTGCCCTCCCGCCCTTCAGCCCTCCCACCAACCCTCTCCCCCGCACGCACCATTCCGCCCTCCCACCCACCCTCTCCCCCGCACACCCCTCTCCATCTCTCCCTATCCCTCTCCCACCATCAGTACCTTCCCCCCCTCCATCCACCGCCCACCCGCCCTCTGCCCTCCCGCCCTCCCACCCACCATCTCCCCCGCCCCTCTCCATCTCCCTCTCCCCCTCCCACCATCAGTACCGCCCCCCCTTCCGCCCTCCCACCCACCATATCACCGGCACGCCCCTCTCCATCTCTCCCTCTCCCTCTCCCATAATCAGTACCTCCCCCCCCTCCATCGAACGCCCACCCGCCCTCTGCCCCGCCCCTCAACCTCCCTTTCCCCTCAACCTCCAGCCCTCCCGCCCTCCTACCCATCATCTCCCCCGCGCGCCCCCATCTCCCTCTTCCCCTCCCACCACGGCCTCCACCACACCCTCCCGCCCTTCCGCCCTCCCACCCACCCTCTCCCCCGCGCGCGCCCTTCCGCCCTCCCACCCACCCTCTCCCCCACACGCCCCTCTCCATCTCTCCCTATCCCTCTTCCACCATCAGTACCTTCCCCCCCTTTCCATCGAACGCCCACCCGCCCTCTGACCCACCCATCAACCTCCCTTCCCCCTCAACCTCCCGCCCTCCCACCCTCCCACCCACCCTCTCCCCCGCGCGCCCCCATCTCCCTCTCCCCCTCCCACCACACCCTCCACCACACCTCCCACCCTTCCGCCCTTCCGCCCTCCCACCCACCCTCTCCCCGCACGCCCCTCTCCATCTCTCCCTATCCCTCTCCCACCATCAGTACCTCCCCCCCCTCCATCGAACGCCCACCCGCCCTCTGCCCTCCCGCCCTTCCACCCACCATCTCCCCCGCCCCTCTCCATCTCCCTCTCCCCCTCCCACCATCAGTACTGCCCACCCTTCTGCCCTCCCAACCACCATATCACCCGCACGCCCCTCTCCATCTCTCCCTCTCCCTCTCCCACCATCAGTACCTCCCCCCCCCCTCCATCGAACGCCCACCCGCCCTCTGTCCTCCCGCCCTCCCACACACCCTCTCCCCCGCGCACCCCCATCTCCCTCTCCCCCTCCCACCACACCCTCCCGCCCTTCCGCCATCCCACCCACCCTCTCCCCCGCACGCCCCTCTCCATCTCCCTCTCCCTCTCCCACCATCAGTCCATTCCCCCTCCATCGCCCACCAGCCCTCCCCCCCTTCCCCCCCCCCCATCACCCACCCGCCCTCCCCAAACAAGGTCCTCCCTATCCCCTCGCCCTCCCGCCCACTAGCTCCTCCCTTCCCCCTCACCCTCCCGCCCACCCGCCCTCCGCCCACCCCCTTCCTCACACCACCTCCCTCTCCTCGCCTCCACCCCTCCGCCCCTCCACCCAACCACCCACTGCCCCACCTTCACTCCTTATCCCCTAAACCCGTCCACCCACCCTCCCACCCACCCTCACGCTCACCCGCCCGCCCTCCGCCCACCCGCCACCTCTTATCCTCCCACACTCCACCCACCCACCCTCCCCCCCCCACCCGGTCACCCGCCCACCCCCTTCCTCCCATCCCCTCAATCTTCACGCGGCTCCCCCTATACCTCTTGACCCCCTCAAACTCCACACTCCGCACCTCCGCCCCCACCCACGACCACCCTCCACCCACACCGAATTCCCCAATCGCCCTCAACCACCCTCTTTCCCCCTCCCTCCTCCTCTGTCTCCACTGCATCCCTCCCTGCAGTTCCCACACGTGGCGGCTCTGGTTCTAGCTGTGATACAATGTGATACGACTCACGCAAAGTTCACCAGCATGCAGCTCCTTGAAACTCTCTACAAGGCCCCTTTCTACGGAGTACACTATGACCGATCCCAGAGCACCGGACGACATTTCGAAACTCACTCCTTCAGCACTGCATACAACCAATCCACATTACCCTCCTCCGGCGTCTGCATCAACTCCTGCATCTGCATCACCGCCCACAGGCCTCCACTCCCAGTCCCCTACGTTGCCCGTTTCCACTCAACCACAACATGATGCTTCGCCTTCATCACTTCCTCCTGCCATTCTACATATTCCCACTTATTCGATTCAATCTGATTCCACGGATATCTATTCCCCACCTCCCCTTCCTCGCCTTCCTTCTCCTTCTCCTTCGGCTTCTCTTACCTCGCAACCCAATTCGCCTTCCGGAGATTATATCCGTTCTTTTTGTCCACCCGATTTAGATATGCAGATTCGTATTCACTTATCTCTCCCAACCATAGAACTCCGTCGCCTTTTTTCTGTAGAAAATCTACAACAGGCTGGTCTCTGGGGCCTGGCCAATGTTTTCCTCAATGATCCCTCCAATTATAGTGACGTCTATGAAGCTCTCCGCCTCTTTCCTAATTTTTGCACAGGCACTCTATCCATTTCCGCTCTTGCTGACAGTCTCGGCTCCTCCCCCGTCGATTTCAGTAATCCTCCATTCTTATATTCTGGATTGTCCGCCTCTGTCACAATTGCCTTTTGTAGAGAACGCTTCGCCACCACTGCTCGATTTTCCCTCCGTATGACCTCCATCCTTAATACATTCATTTTCTTCTTTTTGCTTCGTAGTCCCACATGTTCACTACCATGGTCTGATATTTGAATTGCTGACACGCTTTTTTGCTTCCTAAAAAGCCGCCCATTCCCTTACGCCGCACTTATCTATGGTTCCTTAAATTTGCGCTCTCGTCGCCTTCGTGAAGCTGTCTCCAGGGGCTCTCGCACATTCTCCTTATATTCTGCTCCCTTCATAGCGTGGCTTTATCAAATTCCATCCAACTCTGACCCTCCTTCCCCTCTACTTCCGTCACAGCCCAGCCCTGTTAGCCAACGGCATGGTCATCCCTACATACCTTCCATTTCCAATCCTTTAACATCCCCTCCAATCTCCATAGACTCGGCTTCTGCTTCCACACCACTCCCCGCTCCCCCTAATCTCCATCCCCTTCCTCCACACTCCTCTTCGCCTATCCCTTCCGCCTCTCCTCCGAAAGCACCCATTCCTACAACTGATCCTGATCTCCCAACGGGCCCTTCTTCTACACTAACTCCCCGGCCACTCGTTCAAACACAGCTCAACCCCCAAAACCCAACCTCTACAACCCCTCGTCCTCCCCTTTCCGCTCCCCCTCCTACGCCTGCGGTCCCCTCCACACAACCCACACCGCCTCCACCTCCTCTCAATCATCCCGTTCCACCTGTCGCATCCTCCTCGCCACGTGACCTCCCTTCTGCCCCTTCCTTTTTGCAATTGCTCCACGACGCAAGTGCAGTTGCACTTGGTAGTGCTCACGCCTCCCAGGTATCATTGGATTCTATCTCAGCCGTAGCTTCTGTTCATCAGCAGTATATCTCTACCATCGACACCATCAACCGCATGGCCACTTCTCAATGGAAATCGCTCATTGAATCGGCTCGATTACTCAAAGAAGAGCGGGATCATTATCGCAATATGGCCGACTCTGCGATGAAGGCCTTATCAGATTTTCAAAACCGTTCTACCTTAGGGCTCTGTGACAATGCTGCGTGTCGACGGATCAAACGCGAACGGGACTACCTTAGGCAGTGCCTTAGTTCTCTCCAGCATATGATTGAGCAAGCTTCTGCTCCCCTGGCATCCTCTCCTCAAGCCCCCGCTGCAGGCCTCAATTCACCTTCTCAATAATTTTTCAAACCAACTTCTCAATAAATTGCTATCGGCTTCCGTTTAATTATAGATTTGCAAATAAAACTATCATCCTTTTGATTTTGTCATGATCAGGAATCATACATAATTGTAGCGTGCTTTATCCGATTTCTTGTTTCATCAATAATATCACTCCTTATCTATTTTCCTGCCTCATTTTCCTCTGTGTTTCTTTTGCTGTTCCATCTTTTTTGAGTTCTCCTCGTTGCTGTCTCTCCGGGACAGAGAGCACATTAGGTGGTGGGCATCTATTGAGCCCTGGCAGGTTGAAACCAGCAAAGTCAAGACAAGAGGTATTGCAGAAGTATTTTTGATAATTCCCTTAAGGTCAAAGGGTGTTCAAAGTAATTGGGAAGGTTCAGGTGAATCCCCCCCATGCAAAAGTAAAAACTTAAAAGGAAATGAGAAGTGGTGTGAAGCGGCAATCGTACGCACAGGTGAAAGTATGGGCCCCATTAAAATTTTGATTTTTTATCTAAAGTTACTACAATACAAATAGTTAGTCGTTGGCTGTCGTTTGAGAGGACACTCTTGGGACAAGGGAAGGCCAAGAGTCCAGTGCAGTTAGGCGCGTACGGGATCAACACACTTCAAGAGAGAAGCAAAGGCTATTCTAAAAGAAAAAGGCAGAGAGGAGTTCAAGAGAAGCAAGAAGTGAAGAGTCACTGGTGTGCGACGACCCCATGAAGTGAAAGTGAAGAGTGCAAGAAGTGTGGCTAAGGAAGTGTGCAGGGAGTGCGAAGCGAGACACACCAATCACAAGGTCTCTCACCGCGATCAGGCCGAAAAGGTATTTGTCCCTCAGCTTGTGGAAGCTTGGTACAAGGTGTGCACAAGGAGAAGCTGGAAGCAAGTGAAGGACTGGTGCAGAAGAGGCCGGCTGCTGGAAGACTCTAAGATAATTGATCTTTTATGATTGAGCATTCTCTGTAATTGTGCCCGAAGTATTAACTCGGATTGAATCAAACAGTGTAATTGTTCTACTGTAATCAAAAACTCAAGGTTCAAAGGTGTTTCTGCAGAAGCTTGTCTGAATTATTTCCTCTCTTGCCCTTCTTCTTTTTCTCCTACAAACCCTCAAACTCCTTCACGTCCAAGAATCCCCAACAAGTAAGATAATTAAGTTCATGTGTTCTTTATTTTCAGGTTTCATATGCAACCACCCTAGCATCTTGTGAAAGAACACATCCTATTTGACTACCACTTGCATCACATGAAACCACAAAAAGTACTCCCATTTGTGCTATTTTCAAAACTCACTTTTCATTGAATTTTTGTTTTTCTCATTCAATTGATTTTTTAGAGTTGTCGCTCCACATAAATCCTTCATTCTTTTTACTGAAATCTATGAAGGGATTAGCTATCTTAGAGAAATCACTAATATGTGCTCTTTCATATTGTGCCAATCCTAGAGAACGTCTTACATCCATTGCATTTTTAGGAACAAGCCAATTGACTGTAGTTTTCACATTTTCTTGGTCTATATGAATTCCCTCTTTACATATGACTCTACCTAGATACACACATGTATCCTTAGCAAATAAACATTTAATCTTCTTTCCACATATTATGTGTTCTCTAAGAGTATAGAAATTCTTCTTGATATGTACAACATGCTCATAATCATCTTAAGAGTCTAAAAATATATCATCAAGAAATACTAAGATGAATTGGTCTAGGAAATTATGAAAAATATTGTTCATGAAGCACATGAAATTGCTTGAAGTGTTTGTTAATCCCAAAAGTAAAGCCTTAAAATCATAGTGGGCATAACATGTCCGGAAAGCTATCTTTGGTATATCTTCAATTTTAATACTAATTTTGTGATAAACAAATCTTAATTCAATGTTAGTGAATACATTCGCTCCATTTATGTGACCTATCTATGTGAGGGAAGTACATGTTTAAGTTTTATTTTATTCAACCTCTTGTTTTCAATACATTATCTATAAGATCCTATCTTCAAAATATAATCTAATTGGATCTTAAGATACTTTGATTCATCTATGATAAATCTATAGGGTTCTCTACAATATGGTTCACTCCCTAGATATAGGTCGATAGAATATTCAATCTACATAGGTGGAGGTATACTAGGTAATTCTAATAGAAATACATCTACATATTCTTTCAAAAGCTTTTCTCCATAACTCAAAAGATTTCAATCATTATCTTTCTCATGGAGATTGCTAAAAAACACTACAAATGTTCTATAATCATCATCTATAACTCTAATTATCTACATAGAAAAAATGAGAATAGGCTTAGGATTATGTGCATCACCTAGAATGTGGATAGATTCACCATCTAGCCTTAAAGTGATTGTTTTTGGCTCACAATCAATAGTTGCCTAATTTTTCTAACCACTCCATGCCCATAATTGCATCACTCCATTTCATTTCAATCACATGAAAAGTTTTTAAAAAACACCTATCAAAAAAAGTAACTACAAGGTTTTCAATGTATCCTTTCATATAGTGTATTCATCCAATGGTGATCTCCACATGTATTGTTATCTTCATATTTACGAGTATCCATATCCCTTAATTTTGTACCAACTCCAAAGATAGAAAACAATGAGTATTACCCGAATCGGTAAAAAATTCTCTTCTATGAATAGAAATCATACATGAAATTATAATAATAGAAGCCCTTGGGAAAGAACTAAGCATGATGCAACATAAACTAGAGTTAGGGAAGTTACCTCCTTCATCTGCTTTGTCCATTATGGGATCTTCCTCAATGATGTTTATCACCTTCGATTGTGCAAGTTGAAAGATTGCCTTATTTGGGCATTAATATGACATAAACACTTTCTTTCTATAATGAAAACAAAAATCCAACATTTTTCCTACTCAACAATATCAGGGTCTTGTTGCAAATGGATGGGTTGACACCTCCTTGGGTTTTCCACTTGATGACAATTCTTACCTTAAATATTAAAAAATAAAGTCTTCTTTTATTTTCTCATGTTCATTGTGGCATGCCTTTGTGACCATCTTCTCATGTCATTTATGTATTTCTATTCGAATTCTAAATATTGAGGTTATCCATCTTCTCAAAATTCTCCATCATCACAATAACATCCAAGAAATCCACACACCTAGATCCCTTCACTTGATAACAAATATCCTCAAGAAGCCCTTGAAAAAACTTTCTCTTTAGAGCATTAGCCCAATCTCCAATGCATATTCATGAAGGCCTAGAAAGTTTTCTTTGTATTCACCAATAGACAAGCTACTCACTCTCCTTTTTGTCAAAAATTGAAGAAGTGCATCTTTCTCTCCATATGGAAGTGTGGAGAACACTAATGTTTTATTTTTTCGCTCTAAATTCTTTCCGTAAAATGGACAAAAACACATTTAGGTCTACATATTGGACATGCACCATTGCTTTGTGATGCCACTCACATGTACAATCCCAAAACGATCTTCTTCTGACCATCAAAATCAATATTCGTTTTTTCTTTCTTCAAGACTTGGTTAAGGGAAAACTCATGCGCCTCTATATATTCATAATTTTCTTTTCTCTCTTTTTGTAGGCACAATAGATATTCATTCACCTTCATCCATTTCATCATCTAGCTCCAAGAACAAATTTGTTCTACCTTTTGGTTGCTTTCCACTTAGTTCTTTGCCTAATTCTCTAAGAAGCTTTTGAATAAGCTCCTCTTACTCATTGATCTTTTGTGTGAAACCTTATAGCATTCCGGGGAATCTATTCTGGTGTGATACCACCTGTAAAGCTTCCTTAATCACAAGATTTTTTTCAATCACACGAATTTTTTCAATCACAAGCTTTTGATCAGTGAAGAATAGTAGAAGAGAAAAAGATGGAACTTGCACAAGATAAGAGAAAATCGGATGCAAAAGATTAAAGAAGATATGAATGGTGAAAGAGAAGTTTTGGTATTATAGATCTAAACCCATCTATACAATGGCTTTGAAAAATAGATTCCTGATGAAGCCTCTACCTCCTAACCACTACCAAGCTATCACAATCTCATTGACACTTACACTCTCAGTTTCACTCTCACTCTCACTCGCAATCCCAATTACATGGTAATTCTCTGGCTTTTGGCTTCCTCTCTCATAATGGAGAGAATACCTCTTAAAATAGAGTTGATCATCCCCCAAAAAAGTAGGTGATCTTCAAAATTTAGAAAAAGTCAGATCTCCTCATGATGCATGCCAAACCTTTATAAAAGCATGCATTTGTAGTAGTCAAGTTCTTTGTTTAGCGGTATTTCTCAAAAACAAAAGAAAAGACATGAAAAGACATATCTAAAGATATTAACAGATATGCATGAAATTCATAGATTCAAAAAGAAAAAAGTAAGCCAAAATGTTTTCTTTTAAGTTCCAAAAAAACAAGACTTTTCCAAGCCCTATAACTCAAAAAGAGTGAGGACTTAGCTTAAGCTTGTGAGAGGCAAAATTGTTTAGCTCTTCAATCTGCACAATAGTCTTAGAGATGTTCTAGCTCGAAGTTCACGTAGAGATACCACTTTTAAGCCCTACAAGTTTATAAATTTAGAGAGAGAGAGAGAGAGAGTAAAGTAAGGCATTATCCTATAGTGAACTAAATGTAGAGCCTAGAATGCGGTACTTAAAACATGATTCACAAAATTTTCACAGAGATGATATTATTCTATTATGCATGCTCTACCTTTCTCTCATACAATATTTCTCTTAACTTGTATCTTCACGTTCAATTTTCAACTACAAAGTCTTTATTTTATCCCATTATCAACAATATTTGATCAAGCTTGGCAATGTTCGTTCAAGATCTTGCGAGTGAAACTACTTTGATGTTTGTTGAAGGATTGGTAATCAAATTTCTTTTCTAAATTTCTCACTCAAGTTCCAGTTATCCAATGGAAAGTATGAAAAGAGTAAGTTGTTCCGAGTCTGAAGAGAGTAGATATCCCAAGTATGTAGTCTGCAACCCTGATGGTAGTAATTAAGTCTCTGGAAGGTATAATGTAAAATTGCACCTATCCTGAAATGGATTTCTTAAAGTGAAAAAATTCACAATTATGAGTGGATGCTCAGACTTAAACATTATAGAGATTCTCGAAAAATCCTCGAGATAGCTACTTAAAGCTGGCAGAAAAAAAGTAATCTAAAGACAAGAAGTAAAAAGCTCTTGTCAGTACAAATTAGTTAAGAATAAACCCATTGGACTTGAAATTGTAAAAATTCAAGTACTTGGAAATATAAATGGTTTTCTTTTGAAAACTTGAGCAAAGAAGAATAGATATTCCATCAAGAGGTTATCAAGTTTCCACGAGATCATGAAACGATTATGTGAAGGGATCAAAACCTAGAAAATCTAGTTAGAGGTGATGCCTGAATCTTGAAAATTCTCGTAAAGAATTGAAAAAAGAAGGTACTCTATCAAGAGATGTTTAGACTTTAGGATACGTATCACTCACAAATCAATGTGCATATAAAATAGGGTGGTATGGGATACAAAATTCTATACTCAGATTGATGTAGGAAAGATGGCATGCGACATCAAACCATGGATGATAATTATCTTTTAGTCGCACCATGGATTTTGAAGTTAGATTTTATCTTCTAAGGAATTAAAACTTTCAAAGAGAATTTTAAATTCAAGGAGGATAATATAATGATCTTAGGATACTTATGAAGATACAAAGTAAAATTAACTTCCAAGATATTCTTTTTGAAATAAGAAAAATACCTATTCTAATTTGAATGCTCAAAAACTTCAAGATAAAGTATTCTTGATTCAAAAATATTTAAATTTTGAAGAAGTTAGACTTTGAAATTAAAATGATCCTTTCTATTAAGGAATAAATTCACTAAGTCAAGCATCAAGTTCCTCGTGTAACTTGGTAAATTCAATCCTTAGACTCAAAGCAATGCTCAAGAATTGGATTCCTAGTAAACAGTCATAAAGATTGAATATAGGCATGAACTTAGTCTGAAGTAAAGTATTGTTTGAGAAAATACTCATCAATAGAACCTAAGTGGATTGACACACTGATCTTGGATACCACACTAGTATCTTATGGTTGAAAGGTTTTTTAGGTTTACTTAGAATCCTTTTGAGAGTCTAGATTATCTCTCTTAAAGATAGTAAAAAATGCTTCAAAACCTTGTTCACACAGATCGTTAAGAAGTTAAAGTCTTGAGTAAAATTCTAAGGTCGTCATCAAGTATTTGACTCATGTCAAGTTTATATCTTAGAACTTTGAATCAGATATACAAAAATTTAGCTATTCCACTCCACTTTCCAAATGTTTTGGAGTTGAATCGGATATGGTATCGGATTTCTTTCGCAAAAGTCTAGGGTTCGTCAATTGGAACTAGATAACTAAATTGAACATACTCAATAGATGTTTTTATAAGAACTTATTCAATCTTCAAAAGATGACAAGTACAAGATTGATCTATTCATATGGTTTTGCTTCAAGTTACTAGTATAACTCTCATGAATTTCTAGAGTTAAGTACACTCTAGAACACTGAAGCTAGGAATTTCTCATAAGATCGAAAATTCCCAAGAACTTAAATATAAAGTCTTTGAGAAAATTATCCTTATTTGGACGATTTTCGTTTTGGATTTGACTTGGTAAAGTTATAGTATGTTTTACCCAACATTAATGATAAAATTTCTCCTATACTTTATGAAGGATTTTCAAGCCCATCAGGACAAAGTAGTCCTCCACTCGGGTGAAAAATTCAAGTAACTATGGTTGGGAGTAAACCATTGTACAAACATTGAAGTTCGATGTTTGGGTCAACTAAACGTCAAGTTTTACAAATCAAATTCATGTGAATCAAGAGTTCTCAGAGTCTTGCCAAGGAAAAGAATTCCACCTTAGTTACTAAGTCCATGCATCATTTATGCCCATAAATGGACTAGTAATGGGGATACATCCATTTCATATCTTTGTGCTTAGATCACACATCGAGAAATAATGAAATGGTTGGGATATTTTTTGATCCACCCTTATAATTCATTCACTACTTTGTACTTTGACCAGTTTATCAAATTGGAAAGCGAGATGGTGTTTTGGGATCCCACTACAAAGATGAGATATGTTCTTCTAGATCTAAAACATGACCTTGTTCTTCCGGTTCAAGAACATGAGGCTCAGGGGTTTCCTATGGTTATTATATATAGCTTTATTTTCGAGGATCAAAATCTTTCCCAAGGGGGGAAGAATGTAATAAAGTAAGTCTATGATTCAAGGATCCGAGCGGTTCAGGCAGATATGAAATCAAACACTGTTTGGTCACTCTTGTGCATGGCCAAAGATCTTGAGACTAAACTTAATCATAAGTGCATGTGCTCTCTTAAATAAGTGATCCACTTACCTTGATGGTTAATTCTCAATGTTGTGAAGGAAGAGGTCTTGGATTCAACCCCCATGGGGAGCATGGGGAGAGTGTTTTGCCCAAGGAGCTCTAGAGTCTTCTAACTCAAGTTAGCATGAGTTAACTTGAGTCCATTGAGACTAAACTTGAGTGGAGAGTATACCAACCACTAGTGGACTCTAGTGGAAGATACTAAAGCAATTGTCAAGATCATTCCAACCACTAGAAGACTCTAGTGGAAGGTACTAAAGGAGTGGAGGAGATTGCACCTCCACTTGTGGACTCTAGTTACATTTGTGGTCCTTGTCGATTCAAGCAGCTATATATACAGGCATGAAGTTGGAAGGAGAGTCATCTCTCTAGCATGTGGTGGTTGTAATTCTTAGTTTCTTGCAAATACCTTGTTTCTTTTTTTCTTTATGATAACAAATGTTGTCATTAAAATTTCCTATATGCACAAATGCTTCGACATTAAAAAAAAAAATTGTCCAAAGCTCTTAGATCCACTTAAAATCATAGGAATCTTTTATCAACCTCTCATAATATACACGGTACTACTCCCAATATCGAAAACCTAGACAGTAAGGCATGTACACTACTTCCTCTATATCAACATTTACGAAAGCATTTTGGACACATAATTACTATATTTTCAATATCATATTTGATGCAGTATCCATTGAGTTCTAGTATTTTGTTTCATTCTTATGATAGGATAAAATTATGTTTCTAAAAGCCTTTATAAAATTGAGAAAAAAAATTATTGTTTTATTCGTTTCATTGGGTCCCTCTGACTTCCCATCAACTTTCCAGATAACTTCAAAGACCCATTTTTTATCTGTGATTATTTTGTCTATGATGGACACTGCATTGGTTGTTTGATTGCCATTCGTATCTTTTTGGTTTTTATACCACATAGCCTCTTTCCATTCCCTACACTGTTCGGCCTCTTCAAACACTTGGGCTCTTCGTTTTCTATCATTTATCGACACAAGAATCATGTCCAATTGTAGAGTAATCAATTTTCTTTTATCTTTCAAACCGCATACATAGTCCTTTCTATGCGCGTTTCATCTCCCTGGTATGGTATAAACATTCTATTCCTTGGCCTTCTTGTAGCAATAAGAATAATGTGAGGATTTCTTGAGATTAAATTATTCCGTTCATTTAGCTCTTGCGTTGCATTTGAGAATTTTGTTCCATTATCTTTGTTCCTTTTCTTCTCTTTCTTCCAAACTTATAAAAAACAACACGCCAATTTCTCTCTATTTATTAAACATGGCACTTAATAATTGCTATTTATAATTGCACATCCTTTTTTTCTCATTTCAAGCAGGCGGTATTAAAGAGATGCACCTTAGGTGGATTATGAAATCTCATGAAATAAACATTGAAAATTAAATTACGAAAAAAGATGATAAATGCGAGTATTCAATGTTTATCTAAGCTGTACCCACCACCATAAATTTCTTCTCTTCATCAGCAGACCCTCCATCTTCCGAAATTGATATCCAACATATTTGAGCTAGAACTTTTCAGTCTAAAAAGAGCATTTTTTTTTCTTTGGTCTTCTTTATAAATCATTCATCAATTAGTTCATAATATTTTAATGACCCTTGTATGAATTTATCAAAAAATAAAAGGAGTATAGTAAGATACATACAGAGATAAATAGATAGATATATACACACACATTATTACCCACACATATATACACATATAGATAATTAAATAGTTACTTACATACATACCCATATTTTCATATATATATATATATATATCTATATATATATATATATATATATATATATATATATATATATATATATATATATATATATATAGATATATATATATATATATAGAGAGAGAGAGATACAAAGAGAGAGAGAGATAGAGAGAGAGACATACATAGATAGATACATAAATAAACACACATTAATACCTACGTTCATACATATATAGATACTTAAATGTTTGCTTGCATACATACCCATATCTTCTTATATATAGATAGAGAGAGATAGAGAAATAGCTGTGTAACCACATACGTAGGCACGCATGTCTATATGTACACACATACATACAGACACACACATATATATATATGTGTGTGTGCGCGCGCGCACGTGTGTATACACACATACCTACATACACAAATACATACATGCATACATACTTGCACCATATATGCACATCTATATTCTTTTTCTAATTCTGTTATATGTTTTAGTGGTATAAGAGTCTTTTCATGAAAGTATGTAGGCATTTTGGAAAGATATGGGCGGGGTTCAATTGTGAAGCTTGGAAATCTCTTGGAGCATGAAACTCAGGTGTATTCCCTTCACCACATATTGCTCATATCCTATTTTCTTTACTTTCATATCTTACTAATTAGGAGAATTCGTAATTTATCATTTTATCTGAATTCATCCGTTATCTTTTTAGCTCGTTGACCATATTAGCGTATTACTTCTCTTCATATCTTTTAGAGAAATTTATTTGTGGAAATTTCGTTGCAAGAAATATAAGAGGATTTGAAGCTTGTCTTTACAAGGCGTTTAGAATCATTCTTAAGTTATGTTCATGTGTATTACAAGGTAAAAATACCCTGCACAAGTATTTGGGGGATCAAGAGTTAGGAGTCGAGTCAAAAAGCATGGCATGGGATTGTTCTCTAACTTGCTCCTTAGTTTGTGGAAGGCTAGCTTGAGGAAGACTAGTTTGCTCATAAAGCATGGATTGTCTTTGATGTCTATGGGCTACAACCTCTACTACTTTACACACTTTTTGCCAATTGTCAGTAAGACCATAGCGCTTATCCGGCTCTTCTAATCGCCGTTCAACTTCCCTACGAGTTTCAAGATGAAGAAGCTTAAGAAACTTCATCACAAGATCAGGTTCCAAAGTTATCTTATCCTCATCAGGAAGTTGTTCATAGCGTCTAATATACTCATTTTGTAAGTGAGTAATAGAGCTACTAGGCTTTGGGGAATCGACCCATCGTAAGAATTCCATCCCGATTATGTTGGCTATAATCTTCAAGATAGAATTCTTTGAGCATCTCCTTTCTAAAATCACTCCAAGGAAGACTATCATATTGAGTGACACGGTTTATGATAGAGCTATCAACAATTCATTCAAAGAATGATATCAAAAGATCTTCCGGAAGACCAAAAATCATAGCTTGCTCTTCAAACAAATCTAAGTAGCTTGTAATGTTGATGCCATTGAATTTTCCCTTCTCTCTCAACATAGAAGAGACTATTCTTTGGACTTGTTTCTCAACAATAAGGGATTTGAACCCTTCCTCCATCTTATGTGAATAACCGAGTGATGCACGATGTTCTAGATCTTTCACAAATGCATTTACTTCACGACGAAGATGTGCACGATATTGTGAGAAATCCAGTGCAAAAACCACGAATGATGATGATGTTATCATGAGGATGAAAAATACGAAACAAAAAATATGGATCACAACCTCCCAAGAAGATCAGAAGCAAATGCCACGAAGCGTTTCACCTCGGGTTCAAATGTGGAGGTGATAGCAATCGGGGTGGATCGGGTTTGGTCGTGGCACACGCAGTGTATGAAGCTAGTGAGTGTTAGAAGGTTTATGTAATAAAAAATATGAAGCTGAAGATGAAGTTGGGTATGGGAACAGATGAACAAAAGATAATCGCATGAACATGAATGATGAGGACAAAAGAAACCATTCACACGAATCAATTCGGAAAGAAAGAATGGTCATAAAATATAGAGCTTCTTAAACACTTTCCAAATTTAATTCATATTCATAGGTTCTTTTGAATGGAATGAATGCATGATGAGAAAAAAAACTAAAGCCACACACATGAATCAGTCTCGAAAGGAAGAATGCTCCAAGAATGGAGCTTCTTATACACTTTCGAAACTAAAACATATGCATGGGTGTTTGTGGGTGGTATGAATGCACGTGGGTCATGATTTATGAATGAAAAGAAAACTATGCTCTCAACCTTAATGGATCATCCTCACTGGTTCAATGCAATACTACAGAGCCTTCTCACACATAGAAAGAGATAGAAGGTGACATGTAAAAACATAGAAGAGACAAAGAGATAAAAGACATGGAACATGAACTAGAAGATCTTGTTATATTATTGCAGCGTTTTGGCCTTGAAGACTGTAAGCCTATTGCCACTCCTATGGAGATAGGTCTACAATTGAGTCTTCATGATGCTGGAGATGCATTTGATGCTGTTCTCTATCAGTAGGATGTTGGATGCTTGATTTATTTATGCATTACTCGGCCAGATATTGATTTTTTTGTCTCACAGATGAGCAGGTTTATGCATTGCCTAGGAGTCACGCATTGGAAGGCGGTTAAGCACATCTTTCGCTACTTGAGTGGTACTCGGATACTTGGGTTGTTTTATCCCAAGGGGGGATCACTACCGCCAAATTTGTATGCTTTTTCTCACTCAGATTGGGCTGGTTGCTATGACACTCGTGTGTCCACCAGTGGTTTTTGCTTCATGCTTGGTAGCTCATGTATATCTTGCTTGAGCAAGAAGCAGCCTACTGTGGCCACTTCCAGTTGTGAGGCTGAGTATAGGGCAGCTTTCACAGGGACTGTTGAGTGTGTGTGGCTCAGACGCCTTATGGCTGATTTGAGTGTTGGCCAGTCTTCTGCCACCACCATCTTCACTGACAGTCAGAGCGGATTGGCAGTTGCGAGGAACCCTGTGTTCCATGCTCGCACTAAGCACATTGAGGTGCATTATCACTATGTAAGGGAGAGGTTCTCTGCTGGGGAGATCAGCTTGGCATATGGGCCCACGCAGGAGAACATAGCAGACCTTTTCACGAAGGCTCTGCCTAGGGAGAAGTTTGAAGCTTTCCGCAAAGCTTTGGGCTTACTTCCTTTTGTGGAGTGATTTCCACATAGCTTGGCACTTCCTTATACATGAGTGCCAGCTCCTTGTTCACCGCATCACTCCCAGGGGGGATTTGTTGATATATTTAGCTAGTGATTTGTGTGAACACACTAGGACCGTCGGGGCACTTTTTTCCCTCTTTAGGAGGTTTTTTTCCCTCAGCTTGTATATACGCCTATTGCCCTAATGGGCTACTTATCTTTGTACATTCTTTAGTAATACATTCACTATTGTGTGTTTGTGCTCCAAGCTTCTTCTTCTTCTTCCTTGTGTTGTTCGCATGCTTTCGCTGACTTCTATCTCCAACATAGCTCGTCCTTGGAACATTTGCACTAGACCTCGATCCACCAGACATGCTTGAGACCTTTGATGCCATGATGATAGAGAACTAGATAGAATGATAATGGAGCTAAAAGATTCCAAGCACCAATAAGGATAAAAAAGGATTACCAATTATCATATTCTACGAATTTTTTGAGTAGAGTGATCACACAAATAAGTGTATCAAGGAGTAAATCAACCATTGTATAGTTGACAAAAAAATTATGGATAACTTTTATCAGAGTATTCTCTACAAAATGATCATATGAATTGTGTCACAATCTCATAAAATTGCAAGTACTCACATGTTAAACTGCATAGTAAATCACTAACTCCATTGCATATAATCAGTTACCCGAAAGAAGCCAACTAGGCTTATTGAGCACCTATGAACAACTAACATACATCTCCTATGCTGAGGCTCAATAAGTCTTGCACCTGAATCACTAAAGAGACCCCAACATCTAGGTGCCTTCGAGCTAGGAAATCCTCACTAGGACCCTCTTTATCAAACATGAAAGGCTTTATGCAAAAACATTACCTCTATATCAAGGGTATCCACAAAAGTGTACATAGTGTGTATGTTTCTTATATATGAAATAAAATGGAACTAAAAAGGCTGAATTCATAGCCCGAATACTAGCCAACAACTCCTACAATTGTCTCTCTACTTTGTTCTTTAAGCTAAAAGAAAAAACCTAAATAGACTTGTGGTGGGTGCTCCCACCACAACTAAAACCTTTCAAGAAGCCTATAGATTTACTAGCATGGCTAGAAACACAGCTCCAAAGGTGAATATTCATTGTCAGAGAAGTAAAAAGAGCACTCCTCTTGATGTTCTTGAATCTGTGTAAAGATAAATATGCACAAAAGTACTCCAATTTGGCACCAAGAATCACCCCAAAAATGCTTCATTACAAGATTTGAAAGCAAAGAATGGAGCTTTGAGGGCCCAAAGAATGTTCAAGGTAATTTAAGCTTAGTCTTTCCCCTTCTTCAAACACCACAAGAGTGTAGCTTAGTCGCAAGAGATTTCCAATCAAGCGAGCTTCGGGGGGAACACTACTAGGATGGGTGACCTCCAAGGAAGTACCAAGAACCTCTATCGTTGAGGTCCTCCCTTGTGCGTAGCCAAGGGTGACTTCACTGACTTGGATGAAAATATATGCCAAGGTCTATGCCTTGGTTGCTGCCTTAGTCATAAGCCTTAGGTGGGCAGGTGAGTGCTTGCTTTTCTCACACAAAAGGAACAAATCTTTTGCATCTGAATGCTCTCATATGAGTGAAGTATAGTGATAACTATGCACCTCAATGGAATCTCCTTCTGGAGAGCTCCATGATGAAACATTTGATGTAGAGAACCTATATCAAGACATGATAGAGAGTACTCTGCATAGATCCTATAGACTACACAAAAAACACAATACACAAAGAGCATGAACATAGCTTTCTTGGGTGTGACAAATGTGATCAAACTTACAATCTGTGGGTGAACATGCCATTATATGTTTTATTAAAGAGCATATACAAAAGTGTCTGACAACCATTTGGCCTTTCACATGGACACTAAGCGTAACAAAAAAATTGAAGGGACTTTGATGAAGGATCCAATTCTAGAAAAGATAGACTATTCAAATGGGAAAAAATATTCTTAAGAGTAGATACTAGTCCTATTGGAATTGGTTAGGTAGTCTAGTCCTATTGGAATTGGTTACGTGGTTGGAAAAGAGGATGAGAAAGAGAATAGGCATGCCAAAATATTTGGGGCATAAAGAACCAATCCTAACCATCCATTTGATAAATCCAATGGTTGTAATCAAAAGAAGCCGATCTTAGGGGTGAGAGTTGATTTCTCTAGATCCAAGGGCCCAAATTCATTCAAAAAACTATATAAATCCCCCTCCAAACTCCTAGAGCATCATTGTTAGGCATCCATAGGGCCCTTGCTAGCACATGGTTTCCTTGAGACGATCACCCTCAGTTGAGCATGTGAGGATCCAAGGTGGGCTAGTAAGAGCATAGTTCCTAGATTCAATTTTTATACTTCATCTCTAGGATAGGCTCATAAACCTAGTATCTCTTTCTTTGCTCACCCTCAGTGGAGCGTGTGAGTGAGTTAGAGCTAGTTTTATGTGTCTTAGACTCCTTTAGAAACACATACGCTCCTAGAAAGACATAGGGTTAATGAAGTGGGACCTATCCTCTTACGTGTGACATTCGGTTGAAGTGTCATGGTAAGAGGGTCTTGCGGACCACCTTTGACCAGTAGAATGCTTAGCTTGATGTTTCACAACATTCATGTATATTTTATATTTCGTTTGACACAAAGCCATTCCACCATCAACTTGCATAAACTGAATGCCTAAATAGTGATGCAAATGCCCCAAATCAGACATCTCAAATGAGGCATGCAAATCATCCTTGAAATCAGCAATATGCTTCTCAATAGGACCAGTGAGCAGCATGTTGTCAACATAGACAACAATGATCAGAAGCATATCATTAGCACGCTTAACATATAAGGTGCTTTTAGTTGGACTGTTCTCAAAAAAATGTGCAACCAGATAGGCATGTATCTTCTCACACCAAGCACGTGGTGCTTGCTTTAAACCATATAATGCCTTCTTTAACCTGCACACCTAGTTTTCATGCCCTTTCTGCACAAGGCCACAGGGTTGAAAAACATACACTTCTTCATGTAAGTCACCATTCAGAAATGTTGTTTTAATGTCCAACTGATGTACATTCCAACCATGATGGGCTACAAGTGCACAAATGCTCCGAACAGTAGTCATACAGCATGTAGGTGCAAAGGTCTCATCAAAATCAATGCCTCCTTCTTGCGCATAACCCTTTGCAACAAGCCTAGCCTTATACCTATCAACTGTACCATCAGGTTTACGCTTCAGCTTGTATACCCACTTAGCGCCAATGGCCTTCTTGCCAGGAGGCAAGTCACATAGAGACCATGTACCATTCTTCATTATAGCATCATATTCAAATTGCATAGCAGCCATCCAATTTTCTGAATTCTGTGCTTCATCAAAAGAAACAGGCTCATTCTCATCACAGAGACTAGATGCAGCCATAGCATAGCAATCTGATGCAAAGGAGGCACTATGAGAGCCTGAAGGAGTAGGATATGACAAAGGTGCATCTAATTTGTTGTCACGCAAAGTCTGCACTAGCCATTTTGGCATAGTTTTTTCCTACTCAATATCAGCTCTCTCATCAACAAGTGCATCATGTAAATATGCATCAGAAATAGAATGATCTGCACCATCATATGAAACTTGCAAAGTCTAAGAAGTTGCCTCATTAGGACCAGCACTAGACTGTCCACCTGTAAAAAGAGGCATCAAAGTATCATACATGTCTTTGGAGCTAACAGATGTCTTCTTAGTACATGAAAGCAATGGCTGAATAGCATCTTCCACAAAGACAACATCATGGCTAACCAGAATGCATTTAGTCTGTGGATGATACAGACGATAGCCTTTACTTTCAGAACTGTACCCAACAAAAATACATTTTACTGCCTTATCATCCAATTTTCTACGATGTTGTTCAAGCACTAATGCATATGCCAAACAACCAAAAACACACAGATGAGCAACAAATGGCTTGCGGTCATGCCAAGCCTCATATGGAGTGATAGACTGCAGCGCTTTAGTGGGACACCTGTTCAGTACATATGCTGCACACATGACAACCTCAAGCCAGAAACTATGTGGTAAAGCTTGACTCTTGACCATGCACCTCGCCATCTCCATGAGTGACCTGTTCTTTTGTTCAGCAACTCCATTCTGTTGAGGTGTATACGACACTATACACTGGTGTTTTATCCCACGTTCAGCCAGAAATGCATTAAAATCAGAAGACATGTATTCCCCCCCTCGATCAGAACGGAGGGTGCCCATTTTACATGCTGACAGATTTTCAGCCAAAACCAAAAACTGTTTGAAGCACATGAACACTTCGGACTTTGCCTTCAATGGATATTCCCATGCATGCCTGGAGAAATCATCGATGAAAGTCGCGAAGTAAAGGTAATTCCCAAAAGAGGGTGTCTGCATAGGATCACAGACATCACTATGTACAAGCTGCAATTTTTGCGTAGCCCGAATTGAACCATCTTTTGGAAAGGAGGAACGTTGCATTTTGCCCAAAATACGGCCTTCACATACATGTTTTCCAGGTGCCTCAAGCTTGGGCAAAGAAGACACCATATCAGATTTCTGCAGGCGTAGCAAACTAACAAAATTCAGATGACCAAAGCGTGCATGCCAAAGCTTTGCATCTGACATAGCCTGAGAATCATGAACTGCACATGTCGAATCATTCACAAATCTTTCATAGTCTATGAGCTTATACAGCCCACGACATAAAATGCCAGAAGCAATAATCACATCGCCATTTGATAGATCATGAACTGTACACCTGTCATCAACAAATTTCACAACCAAGCCAATCTTGGCTAACATAAAAACTGATAACAGGTTCTTTTTTATCTCTGGCACAAATTAAGCACTGACAAAGTGAAAGAACTACCATTAGCAGTAGTCAAAATGATTTTACCAACTCCCATAACAGGATAAGAGGAGTTGTTGGCGCATGTGACAGTATTCCTTGTAGGGGCAGGCTCGAGAAGAAACTGCGTTGCGAGGTAATATGTTTGGTCGCCCTACTGTCAAAGTACCAAACATCTGAGTCCACTGCAGACATGCACTGCTCATGAGAAGATGGGTCAAAACTGCAAACTGTAGTAAACGCCTATTCCTCTTCCTGCACGAGATTAGCAGACTCTGTTTTTGGTGTAGAGGCTTCTACGACAACCATTCCAGCCTCCTTTTCTTTGCCTCTTTTGCAGCCAGTTTTCGACAGTTCTTTATGATAGGATCATTCCCTTTATAGTACTTGCAAAACAATTTCTGCTTTTCTGATTTCTTCTCATCTTTATCTTGGTTCTTCGAATGTGTAGCATTTGCAGATTTCTGCTTACTAGTAGAAGAGCTCCATTTTCCTTTGCCTTTCTGACTAGCCAGGAAAGCTTGATCTGCAACATGCATAATGGACCTGTTCTTCCTGGACTAATCTTCCTGCAATAGAACAGAGACCAACTCCTCAAATGATAAGGCATTCGGATTTCCTTTCATCATCAGCCGAAGAGTAGAAGCAAAACTCTGATATGAGTCAAGAAGACCATTCAAAACGGTCTGCACAAGTGAGCTATCTGGTATAACCTCATCAACAGAAATCAACTGTTCCTTCAAATCTTTGATCTTCGTTAGGAAACTGTCCATAGAATCACCTTCATTTATGTGCTCACTCTCCAACTGTTTTCGGAGGTAAGCAACACGAGCCTCATTCCTAGCTTGGTAGAATGTGGTAAGTGAGTCCCAAGCATCCCTAGCTGTTCTGCAAGAGCGAATATGAGGAATAATGGCACGTTTGACAGACAAAGCTATCAATGCATGTGCCTGGGCATCTCTGCACTCCCAACGAATCTACTTTGCAGTAGGTGCAACAAAAATAGCAGCACGAACAGGAATCTGTAGAATATCATCTTCATTAGCTCCAGCACTTGTATTTACAGTACCAGTCGTTACAGGTGTAACAGGATGTCTTTCAACACCCTGCACAATGTTCCATAATCCTTTTGCAACCAAAACATGTCGCATCATATAAGCCCATAATGGGTAGTTGGTACCATCCAACTTATCCTCAACAGCCAACATACGGAATACATCACTGCTTTCAGCCATGGCCGGTGACTAAAATACCTTGATGCAGAAAATTGACTGTATCTCAAAAAGTTGAACAGAACTACCCAGACGAGTTCTGCTACACCTGTAGCAGACTTTGAGACGCTTAAATTGGCGAACAAAAACTGGTATATACCTTTGGCACAAAAAAGACGAAATAGCCTGCACAAGCACTGCGATAGTGCGCTCGGAGGCCAAAACGAGCTCAGATCGCGATTTTGGCACCATAGAGGGAAGATGTTTTTATCTCGGAAACATGTTGAGTATGCTTACCAAATCTGGTGCGAATCTGAGACTGCAAACGGAGGAGTGTCGACGGCACCCTAGATGAAGCGATGACCCGCTCTGATACCAATTGTTGGAGATAGAAGTCTGCGAAAGCACGCGAACAGCACAAGGAAGAAGAAGAAGAAGAAGCTTGGAGCACAAACACACAATAGTGAATGTATTACTAGAGAATGCACAAAGTTAAGTAGCCCATTAGGGCAATAGGCGTATATACAAGCCGAGGGAAAAAAACCTCCTAAAGAGGGAAAAAAGTGCCCCGGCAGTCCTAGTGTGTTCACACACATCACTACCTAAATATATCAACAAGCTATAACTTTCAAGGCAAAGACCATTTTGAGATTCAAAAATTTGATGGCACAAACTTTGCTCTATTGAAGAATCAGGTTAAAGATATGTTGATTTAGAGGAGGCAATGGAACCCAAAATTGATCAGAAGATCACGTTCGTAGTATCTAATATACTCATTTTGTAATGACTCATAGAGCTACTAGCCCTTGGGGAATTCACCCAATGTAAGAATCCTTTGCAATTATCTTTGCTATAGTCGTTAAGATAGATTTCTTTGAGCATTTCCTTTTGGAAACAACTCCAAGAAAGACCATCATATTGAGTGACATGGTTTATGATAAAGCTTTCAACAAGTCATTCAAGCGATGTTATCAAAAGATCTTCGGGAATCCCAAAGATTATAGCCCGATCTTCAAACAAATCTAAGCATCTTGTAATGTTGATGCCATTGAATTTTTCCTTGTCTCTCAACATAGAAGAGACTATTCTTTGGCCTTGTTTCTTAGCAATGAGGGATTTTAGTAGTTCCTCCATCTTGAGTGAATATGTAAGTGATGCATGATGTTTTATATCTCTCACAAATGCATTTACTTCACATAGATAGGTTTTTGATTCTTGAGTACAGGTGGCTTGAAGTTCCTTACATGTTCAGTGGAGCTTGAGAGGGTTGTTCTATTCAACTTTTCAAGATACAATAATTTTTTGCATTAGGGTATCTAAGAGCAATGATGTATTCCATATGTTGGTTGTTGAGGATAGGTTGGATCATACTTATTACACATTGTGGACACATATGATGCATCATGTATTGGTAGCAAAAGGGTTTTGGAATATTGTGCAAGGTCTTGAAAACCGTCCTACTACACTTGCAAATACAATCATTGAAGGTGATGTAAATGGCATCAAAGATGATGATCTTCAAAATCATGATTGTGTTGGAGTTCCTCTTGCACATTGTGCAAATAAAATTTCTTCGGATGGAAGAGATGCTCAGGCACATGCATTCACACCTTTGTTGCGAAACGACATTATCCCTTATATTTGCTCCTACAAAATAACATAGTATGCTTGGGATACACTTCCCACTTTGCACCTAGCAACAAATAAGCCTTCTCTTGCTTATCTTTGAAATCAATTGAAGCATGAGCAATGAAGGAATGAGATTCTATGGATATCTTTTTGATGAACATCAAAAATTTTAAGGAGTAATTGATTTCTACTCATGAGGTCTTGCCAGATAGTTCACTTATTCATACTATTCTTAATAGTCTTCTAGATTCATATTATAGTTTTACTTCTACTCTTATATTGATGATGGACAATTCACATCCCTTACACATTTGAGGAGTTATTCGCTATTTTGTTGCAAGAGGATGATTCTAGGAAGAACAAGTCCATTGTGCATGTTGTAGGTGAAGCTTTCGTAGCTAGTTAGAATGGCAAAGGTGAATGGAACTCATCTAATAGTAAGAAGAAATCTACTAATGGTACACAATTGAAGAAGGAAGACAAAAATGAGAAGAAAATAGAAAGGAAGAAAGGTTTCTATAAATACTTTAAGGGAGTTGATCATGTCATAAAGATATGTCCAAAACTGGCTGCAAAAGAGGCAAATAAGAAAGAGGATCAAATGGTTTGCAAAGACCTCTACAACTAAAATAGAGTTTGCTAACCTTTTTCACAATGAAGAATGGGCATTTACTACTATATGCAACTATGTTTCATCTTCTCATGAGTAGTGCATGTTTCTAGTAGACACAAGTGTTTGGTACTTTGATAGTGGGGCAACCAAACATGATACTTCATAGCATAGTTTCTTCAATTCACTTCAGTGTGCCCTCATAGCGAATACTATCACATGTGCTAGAATCTCGTCTTATCCTCTAATGGGGGTTGGTTATATCATTTTGAGTACTACTAATTGTAGTTCTTTCACATTGCCAAATGTTTTTTATGACCAAGGATCAAGAAAAATATATTGTAAGTTTCATGATTAGCCAAGATTAGCTTGGTTGTCGAATTTGTTGATGATATATGTGTAGTTCATGGTTTTTCAAATTGTGATGTTATAATTGTTTCTCGAATTTTATGTCATGGGTTGTATAAGCTCATAAACTCTGCAAAATCTTTGATTCATTGAGCATGTTTAGGTCAAGATTCTTAGGCTATCACATATGCAAAGCTTTAGCATGCAATCTTTGATCATTTGTATTTTTCTAGTTTGATATGCCTACTTTATTTTTGAGAATAGTCCAACCGAGAGAACCTTATATATAAAGCATATAGATGATGTACTTCTGTTCATTGTTTTGTATGTGGATGACATGCTGCTCACTAGTCCTAATGAGAAGCATAATTTTTAATTTATGGCTAACTTTCATGCCTCTTTTGAGATGTTAGACTTGGGGTGTTTGCATTATTATATGGGAATTTATGTTTAGGCAAGTTGATGGGAATTTTTCTACTTGAGTGGTACCTCGCAAGGAGGGATCATAACTGCCACATTTACATCCTCTTTCTGACTCTAATGGATCTCATTGTTATGACACTCATATGTCCACTAGTGGTTTTTTCTTCATGCTTGGTAGCTCGTGCATATCTTGGTTGAGCAAGAAGTAGCCTAATGTGGCCACTTCTAGTTGTGAGGCGGAGTATAGGGTAGCTATCATAATTATTATTGAGTGTGTGTGGATTAAATGCGTTTTGGCTTATTCAGATATTGAACAGTTTTTGTTCACCACCATCTTCACTGATAGTCATAGTGCATTGGCAGTTGCGAGGAACTCTGTGTTCCATGCTCGCACAAAGCACATAGAGGTGCACTATCATTATGTCAAGGAGAGGTTGTTTGTTGTCGAGATCAATGTGGCATATGATCCTAGACATAATAAGGTTGGAGAGCTTTTCACAAAGGCTCTACGTAGGGAGAAGTTTGAAGCTTTGTGCAAAGCTTTGGGCTTATTCCTTTTGTGTATTGATCTCTTTCCACATAGCTTGCCATTTGCTTATACATGAGTGTGAGCTCCTTGTTCAATGCATAACTCCCAAGGGGGATTTATTTATATATTGCAGTAGTGATGTGTGTGAATGCACTTAGGACAATTGGGGCACTTTTTACCTTCTTTAGGATGTTTTTTCCCTTGGCTTGTATATATGCATATAACCCTAAGATGTTACTTATCTTTATACATTAACTTGATAATTCATCCAGTGTTGTGTTGTGCTCCAAGCTTCTTCTTCTTATTTTTTGTGTTTTTTGTGTGCTTTATAAGACCTCAAACTCTAATATATTTGGCCTTTTTAAAATCATCCAAAAGACTTGAAAATTGGATGGCCTCAACAAAGCCTTTAATCTACTTTCTCTCCAAATTTCACTAAATTTAGGCATTCCTCCAAACAAAAAAATCAAAATCTATCTAAGGCTACTACCTCTCTAACTATTCCACGCTTATCTTTGAAACTTAAAAATGGTGAGACATTTGATCCTTTTAACTATGCATGTGCAACCATTATTTTGGATAGACATGGGATCATACCCATGCACATTATAATCAACTAACATCAGTCAAAGCAAATTACTAATCCAAATCACCTCATGAAAATGAAATGTTTACATACGATCTACTTGTCAAATGAAAGTGCACATTGATGGATGTTGTTCTAGTCATTGTGTTTATTGAGCACTCATTAAATATTATCATAAACAATCACATGCAAACATGTGATACTTGTATGGATTATGTAAACTACAACACTAACTTGTTTCGGCTAGGAATAGAATTATTTATCAAGTGTTCATACATATCCTTCTAAGAGAATGTATTCAAGTACTCATGAATTCCCAATTACATATATTTTTGTATTCACATAAAGGCATTGTTGACATGATTTGTCATGATTTCAACTATTCATTTCATCTATGTGACTCTTTAAATATCACTTGAAGAGAATTTTCGTTTTTCTTGAAAAACATATCCTCCAAGTTACTCTGAGAGATAAATGTGTATGACAAAAGTCACTTACCTTTCCCCATATTTCTCTATTAACAATGCAATTCTTCATTTTATACTCACAAACATGGTCATGTTTGACCAAAATATTACTCATCTTAATGATGAGAAAATAATAAAATATCGTCTTCAACATTTTGGGTAGCATTTCTATTGGAGGAGATGGAGGATAATCTTCAGTGATGAATTGGTGTTTGTTAAACGGCCGCCAAAAAAGGACAAATGTACTAGGACAGGCGTCTTAAATGTAAAAGAACCTTTCGGGAAACGCGCAGGTAACTTAAGATTCGCGCACTCTTGTAAAAAATCTTCTATATAAGGCAATGAGAAAAGAGTGGCGGAGATCCTGTTTCGGGAATTGTAAGCGTACTGTTTGAAGTGTGTATGTCGTTGAGAAGATTAAACTCTACTCTGTTATGTTCTGTTTTGTGCTCCGTCTAGTCGTTTATTCGCACTGTAGTGTAGAGTTACGAATTGGTAGTCTTGTGTTACGAATCTGTTCGGTAATGGTTGAGTGTGTCTCTGAGTGTTATGAAATTGTAGTGTGTTGTTGGTCAGTCTTTATGCTGAATAAGGGAATTTGAAAAGCAGCCCCGAACTGTTTGCGTGTTAACATTTTCTGTAAGAGACCAAGTTCGATACAGTAGTCTGCGTTCACTGTTGATTCCGATCACAGGAAGACTAGTATCTGTATTGGTCAAGGCGCGAGTAGGACACTGTTAAATCTATGGCTAGTCGATTGTTGTTAGGAGATTTGTTACTCGAGTTGGGAATACGGTGAGTTTGCATAACTTTAGGGTATAGATGTCTGTTTGGTATATCTATCTGTGCTGAAGAAGTGCGTATTAGGTGATCTTCGTTTACTGAAGTATATTAGTCTATTGGATACAAGTAACCGGACAACTGCTCAAATCGCTATAGCAAGATTAGTTCTGAGATTCTAAGTCCAGTACACCGAGCAGTTATCAGTTGTTCAGAGTTGAGTACTGAGCTAAGACGCGAGAGAGCATTTATGATTGTGTAAGGAGTTGGGAAAATAGTACATGGCCTCTCTCTAACAGACCCCTACCACTCCCAAGGACCCACGTGGCTTAGAGTTAATTTACTTTTAATTATCACGGTAGTAGTGATCAGATCAACCAGCTAACCTGCACACGGAAGAGTAGAGAGTCGGACGCCCAACATTCTAAAGTATTCGGAGTCCGAAATCAGAGTCTGTAGCCTCAACGGCTAACATTTGGCACCGTCTGTGGGAAAGTGGCATCAGACTGCCAATTACCTGTGGGAAAGTGGCATCAGACTACCAATTACCTGTGGGAAAGTGGCATCAGACTGCCAATTACCTGTGGGAAAGTGGCATTAGACTGCCAATTACCTGTGGGAAAGTGGCATCAGACTGCCAATTACCTGTGAGAAAGTGGCATTGGAGTGCCAACTGTTTGTCAGAATCTAACATCACGTTTATCGTTCGATTGACTGACAGTAGCAATAGAGCCAGATTGTTGCAAACTGGTCAGATAGTGCTACTGCGCAATGATACATGCCGATTACTCGGTCTGGCGAAACGTATCCTAAGAACCATGGCTGGAGCATGCAAAGTGCTAAAGACAACCCTAGGAGAAGAAGGTATAACGCGGTCTGACCCAGTGGTCAAGCAAGTTAAGGACGTTAGAATTAATTCCGGTCATATTCCGGTGGAATGATCAACGCCTTTGGTACATTCTGGTGATACTTCGACCCAGCCTATGGAAGATGTAGTAATTCCAAAATCTACCAAGATGCCGCTGGAAACCAGTTTAACAATCTTGGATAAAGATTCAGAACTATCCACGATCAGAAACACTCTAGGAAAAGAGATCCGTAAAAGCGGAAAAACACTGCATTCTGGCACAATTTCGGTGCATTCCGGTGATATTCCGGTGATAGAATCACCAACTGTCGGCCAAGGTTTAGCATTTTTTGCGGAATCCTCAGCCCAACCAGCGTGCTTGGAAGAAAGATTTCGGATATTGGATATCCAGAAGGTAGGAAAACTATTCAAAGTAGAAATTCGACGCATTCTAAGTAAAAATAGCACACCGGAAGGCACACCATCCGGCGATACAAGTTCCAATAGTTCATCCAATCAACTTCAAGATACAGAAGGAGGGCCTAATATACTCACAATGAACGGACAACAACAGCAACAACAGTTATGTCAACCACGGCCGCCTCCAACAGGAGTAACATACACGAAATTCGGTGGATTCCCAGGAGACGATCCGGACGCTCACGTACGTACTTTTGAAATAAGTTATGCAGTTCTTAACCATCCACCGGATCAGGTGTATAAGGCCATTGTTTTTCAATCTACACTGGTCGAAGCAGCTAGATGGCTTACGGAATATGATATTAATCATTTCGGTACCTATGACGCAGTACGAGATGCTTTTTTGCAACGATTCAGGCTAAAGAAGAATCCCGCCCAAATCTTTGATTATTTACAAAACAACCGACAGAAGGCAAATCAGACTGTCCAGGAGTATGCTACACTCTTTAGAACACACTTACGACAGATACCACAGGCCCACGCTAACTTACTTGATGATGTCATCACTCAGTGGTTCATCAATGGCTTAACCCCACAACTGAAACAGATCATGATCATAAGGTGTGTCGGAGCTATGACGCTGGATGTAGTCATTGCCATGGCTCTGCAACTGGAATCCAAAGTCGGTGGATTTACAGAAGATCTGGAGTGGTTAAAAACAAACAAAAATATGGCTGAAGATATAACCAGACAAGTATACTGCGTCACATGCAAAAATTCAGGTCATACTAGTGCCAATTGTGCACTAAATCAAACGTTTTGCGCTATCTACAACACTACCGGACACACCACCGGAAACTATGTCTACAACGCCAGAGTACAGGGAACAGCAACGGTCAATGCAGTTATTCAAGAACATGGACAGCCAGCGAATCACTATGTGCCTCCCCAACTACGAAACACTCAACCACAGGGATATCGGAACTACCGAGGACCGAGGAACAACAATTATAATGCAAACTGTTGGCAAAACGGACCACCACCGGAAAATCCCAATTTACCAACGCCACGCTGTCATTTTTGTGGTGAATTCAAACACATTAGAAGATTTTGCAAAGATGCAGCTGAGTATGATCAAAGGAAGAAGGAACGACAAAACCCAATGGCCAACATGGTACAAATCACACCAGTAGAAACACAGACTGCTACAGTCCAGACCCGATCCGGTAAACAACTGCAGCCGGCAGCAGAAATATTCCAACCTGGGATACGAGAACAACATAGGATGTATAACAAGGCTAGTCACTGGACCGCAATTGAACCACCAGTGTTCCCAGAACCTATTCCGGTGACTCAGGCTTCATCAACAAAGGAAGGAACACAACAAAAGGAAGCACCAGCGGAGCCATCATCAGCGGCTCTCGTGTTAACATTGCGAGTGCAGCCTTATGCAAAAGGTTAGGATGGACCGAAATCGAACCAGTTCAATTTTTTGTCAGAATGGCAGATCAATCTAGAGTCCATCCCATAGGACTTGTGCATAATGTACCCATTACTTTACAAGGTACGACCTTCAAAATGAACTTTGTTATACTAGATCTGCCGGAATCCACTTTGGATTACAACCTTCTGTTCGGCCGACCTTGGCTGAAGCATGCAAAGGTAATACAAAACTGGTCTGCACAAGAGCTTACGTTCAAAGATGCCAACCGTAGATATGTAGTAAAATTAGATGCTATACAACCTTGCGAACTTCACGCCTGACCATATTTTGTTGAACCAGTCCACATGTTAGATGATCTATCAGATGATGAAGAAGAGGAATTTTTGAAGAATAATGCTGATTTAATGTCTTTAGGGATTGTTGATCTACATTCCGTTATAGATAACTGGAACACTTCAATTTGTACAATAGTACGTATCACCGAAAAAGCTAAGCAGGAAGATACTGTCCCAACACATGACGATGAATTACAATCGCTGTTCAAGTCAACAGACGATACAGAGAAACCGCAACAGTTTTATGTCCCCGAAGACCAGTTGACCACGTACAATCTAGGAGACAAAGATCATCCGTGACCTGTAAAGATAAGGCAAAACTTACCAGAATCATTTAAAGCTGACTTGATTCGACTACTTTGCAAATTCTTAGACGTCTTTGCATGGGATTACAAAGATATGAAAGGATTAGATTCGCGCATCTATCAGCATAGAGTCATGTTGAAGCCTGAAGCTAAACCGAACAAACAGCCCAGCTACCGGATGAATCCCAATTATGCATCACACGTAAAAGCCGAACTTGATAGATTATTAAAGGTCGGATTCATCATACCAGTGGAGCATGCTGAATGGATCTCACCAATTGTGATTGTGCCAAAGAAAAATAAGCAACTGCGAATTTGCGTGGATTACCGAAAATTAAATACAGCAACAATACCAGACCCTTTCCGGATCCCCTTCTTGGACACCATGCTCGATAGGGTAGCGGGTCATGAAATGTATTCAGTCTTAGATGGATACAGTGATTACAATCAGGTTAGAATGGCTGAAGAAGATATACCAAAAACTGCCTTCATTACCAATTGGGGTGTCTTTGCTTGCACCGTAATGTGGTTCGGATTGAGAAATGCACCAAGCACCTTTCAGCGATGTATGCAGGAGATTTTCTCTCCTTATCTCACTTCATTTATGCAAGTATATCTCGATGACTTCTCGATTTTTGGGAAGATGACGTCACATTTGCTTCATCTACGATGCTGTTTTCAAAAGTGCCGAGAGTACAGACTCTGTCTTAACCCAAACAAATCTGTGTTTGTGGTTTCGTGTGGCAAACTACTTGGTCACATTGTATCTGTCTAAGGTATCCGAGTAGACCCAGATAAGATTTTGGCAATTTTAGAAGCCCCAGTACCCGCTACTCCAAAAGAAGTAATGCGTTTCATGGGTCAAGTACGGTGGCATGGCAGACACTTACGGTGGCTTGCTCATCTGGCTGTACCACTGAACAGATTAATCACCAAAACTCCCCGACAGTTCGAATGGACTCAAGAATGCCAAACTACATTTGATCGACTCAAGTATTTATTGACGTAGGCACCAATCTTACAACCACCGGACTAGGATAATCCATTCCATGTTTTTGTCGACGCTTCAGATATTGCGATCGGCAGTGTTTTGATGCAGCAAACAAATAAGTGGTTTCGCCCCGTTTATTATGGCAGCAGAAGGCTTGCACCTGTAGAAAAGAACTATTCTACCACCGAAAGAGAATGTCTAGGATTGATTTACTCGATCAAAAAGTTGAGACATTATCTACTAGGACGAAAATTCACCTGCCATATGGATCATGCTGCCCTCGTCTATCTAGTAAGACAACAGCATTTAGGTGGACGATTAGCACGATGGGTGCTGCTCTTGCAAGAATTCGATTATGAAGTCATCCACCGACCCGGAAATGCACATGCCTTAGCAGATTTCTTATCTCGTCTAGATTCCGGTGAAGCTCTGATAGGCATAGATGACACGACTCCAGCGATCTATAGTTCTGAGCCACTGACCGATGAGACTGCCGAATCACAAGCACCACCTACATATTATGATCAGATTCTAACTTTTCTCACCCAAGGATGCTTTCCATCCCAGACAACCAAGGCAGTCCGAAGGAAAATTGCAGTCTTTAGCCGCCGATTCCGGTTAGTTGCTGGAGAACTATATTATGTAGATCACACTGGAATCCTACTTCGCTGTGTCCCTCCGCATGAAATTAATTCAATCATCACGATGGCTCACTCGACCCCTACTGGTGGTCACTTTGCCACAGATTCGACTCACCGGAAAATTCTGCAAGGAGGTCTCTGGTGGCCAACTATGTACAGAGATGTAGCCCAATTTGTCAAACACTGCGATAACTGTCAAAGGTCTGGACAACCACTGCAACGACACTACTTTCCCTTGAACCTATTATGCCACTAGAACCATTTCAGAAATGGAGATTAGATTTTATCGGTCCAATCAGACCTCCAGCAGTCTTCAGTAACAACAGATAGATACTAACCTGTACAGACTACGCAACGAGATGGGTAGAAGCTTGGGCCTTACGGTCTGCTACAGCGGTTGCAGTAGCAAAATGTCTACTAAATGATGTCTTCCCATGATTTGGCTTACCACTCGAATTGGTGACAGATCAAGGTACTCACTTTGTAAATCAATTAATGAAGGTACTCACGCAATCCTTCCAGGTGACACACAAACTCAGCTCTCCGTATTACCCTCGTGCCAATGGTTTGGCCGAAAGTACAAACAAATCACTATTGAATATCCTCCGGAAACTGATCATGGAAGCACCGGAAAGATGGGATCAACTACTACCTGCAATATTATGGGCATATCGAACTACATATAAGGTAACAACAGGCTTGACACCTTTCAAACTAGCTTATGGCTTAGAAGCAATAGCACCCATGGAAGTAGTCATCCCAAGTCTGCGTGTAGCAATCACTCAGAAGATGCTACCGGAAGATTCGCTGACAGCACGAATGGACGCACTCAGAGAACTTGATGAGCATCGATGGCTCAGCTTTTTAACCATGCGTGAAGTACAACTAAGGCAAGCCAAGACACACGATCGATATTTGAAAACTCCAATCTTTTCGGTAGGACAGCTCGTACTCTTCTACAACGCAAAGTCGGATAGAGCAGCAGGAAAGTTTAAACTACGATGGTTCGGCCCTTTCAAAATCTCAGAACAAGTCGGTCCGGCGACTTTTCGGTTGACTACGTTGATCGGAAATCCACTCCCAAAAGTAATCAATGGGTCGAAGCTGTGGCCATATCATCACGCCACTAGCCCGCATTAAATTTTTCGGCGGTGGACCGCGTTTTGTTTAATCTTTTCTTTTTTCTTTCTTCTTTTTTATAAATAGCCGTGTTTTGTAAAATCTTTATGTTACTAGCCACCCCACTCAACAGTCACCCAAGCACGCATGCGAGCATGCAAACCTTATCATCCCCACACCGCACAATGATACCCACCCCCGTTCCCCTCCCCACTGTGTTGTTCCTACTTAACCCTTTCGACAACGCCAAAATCGCTACTGTGTTGTGTGTTAATGTTCTGTGCAACCTCTTGCGCTTTGTATTTGTGTTCATAGTCTGTCTCAGCAAATGCCATGGAAGCGCTAGCCAACTATGCTGCCTTCCACGATGGTATCCCTACCGAGGTAGGTGAATACCTGTGTTGCAGAGGGTTGGCCAACTTCGCTGAGTTGCCCTGGCACTCAGTGGAAGCCCATCCCTTCTCCGCGCAAATCATCTCTGCCATTGCCCAGTCCCCCGCCACCGAACGCCAATGGGTTTGCCCTTTGCTACCCTCCAGAACCGTCATCACCTTCCCAGCCTTTTCTGAAGCTTTCTGCCTCACCCCGCAAGGCCGAGAAAATGGCCCCAGTATCCCCCTCGCCCGCATGGCCGAACTATTCCCCCGCTCTTCCTCCAACGAGTACGCTATTCTCTGCCGTCCTGAACCCGAACGATCCGCCCTGCAATTCTTAGTCGCCATACTCAATTTTCAAAAGCGCACCTATGGCATCTCACGCCCATTCTATTCCGCCCCAAATTTAGCTGCCCGAGAACCAGTCAATTTTGCCTCCTATTTTTTTCAGAGAATCCACAAAGAGTGCGTAGCTATAGTAAAGCAGGTAAACAAAGGAAACACCCCACGCTCTCGCCTCCCCCATATCCTATCCTTCCTTTTTCCAGCCATTCTTGCCGCACAACCCCCACCCCGAGGTCCCGTACTTAGGCATGAAGAATCAGTCCAACCACTCGACGACGATGAAGAAGAGGATGAGGAGATCAACCAACTCTTCCGCAATAAGAGAATCCGGATCAGCTCCTCAGAAAGCGAAGCACAAGGATCCGTCGGAAAGGATCAGGACACCCGAAACGAAGAACAAGAAGAGACCTTCCATGACACAGCCACTTCCATCCACAACGAATCATCGGCCGACCACCAAGACCAGCAGAATCACATAGAAAGAGAACTAGTCTCAACCAAAGAAGCATCAGAACGACGAGAAGACGAACAGCAAGTGGCTGACAGCGCACTCGACACCCTACTGAAGGCCGTCGAATCCACCACCGCCCATACTACAGGTGAACACCAACCCGTCCATCAGGAAACTCACACTGCATCCCCTGGTGCTCAATCCCCACTAGTCAACCCGCCCCCCCACCCATTTCTGAATCCTCTTCTTCCTCCCTCAACTATTCGCCCCCGACATCCCCCCAAATCCAAACCCAAACCTCTGCGCAACCGCAACACCCCCTTCTCCTTCCTGCCGTTCCGATCTTTTTGGAACCGGCCGCCATGGGCCAAATGCTCATTACCCTTTCACAACAACTTCCGGTACAGCTGAGTGAAGTCACGAACACGATTCGTCAAGACCTGCAGCACAAAGTCGACCTAATGGAAGCCGACATCATCCCTCTCCAAGAAGAAGTCGACGCCGTAAAAGCAGAGAATCATCAATTACAAACACAATTAGCAGATCTCCAAGGATAATTTTCGGCACAATGGGGCCTGATACAACAACGAAATGACGCATTGGAGAAACTTCCCGCCAAAGACCAACTCTTGAACGCAGCCTAAGAAGAAATTAGGAAACTGAAGACCGCACTACAAGAAAAGGAAGGCATCAACACATCCCTCGAAGAATTGGTCGTAGAAACGAAAGCACAATTGCAGGAGTTAACCCAGAAGAATCAAGAACAGCAGCGAGAAGCAAAACAAGTTGAAGATGAGCTCCGAAGAGCTCAGGAATGCTTGGATGAGTCAAACAATATGCTGAGACGCCAATTAACCAGGGAAGCCAAATACCAAAAAGATCTAGCAAATGCTCGTAGAGAACGGGATGCCTACTACAAAACGATCGAATTTCAGAACCAGCAACTGGAGCGACTAGATAACCAATTGCGAAATCAGAAGGAACGAGTCACGGATATGCAGAAGAAAGTCACCGAAATAAAGACAGCCTGGGATGCTGCATTATCCAATGACTTTTATTTACAAGAGGCCTTCTTACAGGACCAAGCCGAAATTTTGTTAACCCAAGCCATAGCTCTTAGCTCCGTTAGAACGGACGCTCAGTTATTAGAACCGACTACTCTGATTAAAAAGAAAATTACCTGAACATTTAGGCTCGCCTGACGTATGTATTTAGAAGGTCTCGTAGCAGAACCATAGGAACCTGCGGGTTCGAGTCCACCGTGCGTGCCAGTGTTAAACGGCCGCCGAAAAAGGACAAATGTACTAGGACAGGCGTCTTAAATGTAAAAGAACCTTTTGGGAAACGTGTAGGTAACTAAAGATTCGCGCACTCTTGTAAAAAATCTTCTATATAAGGCAATGAGAAAAGAGTGGCGGAGATCCCGTTTGGGGAATTGTAAGCGTACTGTTTGAAGTGTGTATGTCATTGAGAAGATTAAACTCTACTCTGTTCTGTTCTGTTCTGTGCTCCGTATAGTCGTTTATTCGCACTGTAGTGCAGAGTTACGAATTGGTAGTCTTTTGTTACGAATCTGTTTGGTAATGGTTGAGTGTGTCTCTAAGTGTTATGAAGTTGTAGTGTGTTGTTGGTCAGTCTTTATGCTGAATAAGGGAATGTGAAAAGCAGCCCCGAACTGTTTGCGTGTTAACATTTTCTATAAGAGACCAAGTTCGATACAGTAGTCTGCATTCACTGTTGATTCCGATCACAGGAAGACTAGTATCTGTAATGGTCGAGGCGCGAGTAGGACACTGTTAAATCTGTGGCTAGTCGATTGTTGTTAGGAGATTTGTTACTAGAGTTGGGCATACGGTGAGTTTGCATAACTTCAGGGTATAGATGTCTGTTTGGTATATCTATCTGTGCTGAAGAAGTGCGTATTAGGTGATCTTCGTTACTGAAGTATATTAGTATATTGGATACAAGTAATCGGACTACTGCTCAGATCGCTATAGCAGGATTAGTTCGGAGATTCTAAGTCCAGTACACCGAACAGTTATCAATTGTTCAGAGTTGAGTACTGAGCTAAGATGCGAGAGAGCATTTATGATTGTGTAATGAGTTGGGAAAATAGTACAGGGCCTCTGTCTAACAGACCCCTACCACTCCCAAGGACCCACGTGGCTAAGAGTTAATTTACTTTTAATTATCACGGTTGTAGTGATCAGATCAACTAGCTAACCTGCACACGGAAGAGTAGAGAGTCGGACGCCCAACATTCTAAAGTATTCGGAGTCCGAAATCAGAGTCTGTAGCCTTAACGGCTAACATGTTGCTTAAACCCCCTTCACACCAGCCAAGAACAAGTGCTCGAGAGTTTCCTAGGTCCCTTTAGCTTGCTAATGATCATAAATAATCACCTATGTTGCTTGGAACATGTTCACTATATTGAACATTGCTTGTAGCATAGTAGAAATTATTCTAATTCCTTTTGTTGATGTCTCATTACCTTAGACAACTACCAATCATGAGTGATTTCATCAAAAAAGATGAACTACACAATAAGTATGATGTTTGGCAAATTATAGGACATGCCCGACATTTTTAGGGTGCATCACTCAACAGATGAAAGGGTAATGAAATGATAATATCTCACGATTTAGAGAAGCAATGATAATGAAATTTTTTAGCTATATATGAGAAGATATGTTGAAGCTATTATGCTTTAAATCATGGAAAATGCTTGTTATCCATTCTTCCTTGATCTCTTCCAATCCAATCATCAATTTGAATGTGCTCATCTTAGTTCCATCCAAAGACTTTGTGAGTATATCTACACATTGTAAATGAGTTGATACATAGGATAGTTAAATATCCTTGCTAAGCAATTTCTCCCTGACATAATGGTATTGCACTTCAATGTGCGTAGTCTTTACATGATATACAAGATTAGCAGCCAAATGAATTGAACTGGTGTTGTCTCCAAAGATTATTGGAGTGTAAGAGTGTAACCCCAAATTCTGCATAGAGTTGCTTGAGCCACATAAATTCCTAAGTTGCATTTTCCAAACCTCTATATTCTGCTTTTGTGGATGATTAAGCCATAATTTTTTACTTCTTAGATGACCATGATATAAGCTTTGAACCTGCAAAAGGCAAGTATCCTAAGGTGCTCCTCCTATCATCCTTGGAGCAAGCCCAATGTGCACCAGAATACATCTTTATGTCTAAATCAGAAGTGAAGGGATAAAATAACCCTTCATTTATGGTACCCCTTAAATACTTTAGTACCCTCTTAGTAGCTTCCATGTGAGGCTTCCTTGGTGCATGCATGAACTGACTTTAAGTACTTACACCATAAGCTATGTCTACTCCTGTTAGGGTAGCATAGTTGAGACTCCCAACAAGTTTTTGATAACCTGTAACATCCTTAGGGAGTTCTTCTTCATGAGAACTAAGCTTATTATTGAGTTCCATGGGTGTACCTACAATTTTGGTATTCTCCATCTTGAATTCTACCAATATATCATGGACATACTTCCTCTGAGTAATAAACACACGAGAATCTGTATATACAAGTTCTAGACCAACAAAGTATGTTAACAAAAAAAGATCACTGATTTTGAATTCTTCCATTAGTTGAGCTTTAACCTATTTTATGTCATTAGCATCATTCCCTGAATTGCTTTCTTCCTCTGCCCCTTCCTCTAGTACCTCTTCCTCTACCTGTGTAGTTAACTTGAGAGGTACTAACCCCTTCTTCATTTTTTTTGCTTTTACCCTTATCCTTACTTTAATTTTTATCTATATAAAGGGTAGAAGATTGGTTACCTCTAGAGTTGTCACCATTCTTGTTGAGCTTTGTCTCATGGGTGAAGAGTTGTCCCATCAAGGTGTTGAGGTCAGGTATTTGCATATCTATATAAAGGTCCATTGTTGTGGTGAATGAATCACATTTATCATCAGCTTTGATGCCATTGATGATCTGCCTTTGTTGGTGTAAGTTACAAGCCTACACATTTGGCTTGGAAGCTCTCTTGAAAACTCAACATATGAGAAGGATCATAGGAACTTATGCTTATAAGTTCTTACCAATTTACTCCATGTAAAAGTCTAAATGACTTGGAATCTTTTGTATACACCTACTTGATTGAGTCGTGGAAAAGTAGGACATGTGATTGAGGGAATATCTCCATACTTTTAGAGGCTTGATTATAGGAAGAAAAGGATTTGAATTTGAATTCAAATTCTTGCTGACTTCATATATAAAGATGTACTTAAAAAGTCGCGGCAGTGTGTGTCACCATTCCTGAGGCTTAGACTACAGATCATTGAGTGTGTGAGGTCTACTCCATAGCTTACACCTCTGAGTACCATTGGGCAATGTTCATCATGTCAATGGGAATGTACATCAATGTGAATTAATACATACATTTACATATATCATCTTTGTGCTCTCTGTTTGATCACTCCAAAGTCTGGCAACTTCAAAGAGGCATATCTCAGTGATTACTCCATCAAATCAAGTGATTCAAAACTTGGTAGATTCAGCTCAAAGTCTTCTATCAGCTTACAAAGTTTCAAGAAATTTGATTCAGCCATGTCTGAGAAATCGGCGTCGAAGTGCTCTCTGGTCTATCTCTGCAACTCTCCTAAAAAGTCGGGGGTAATCATAATTTTGCTAAAGTCATTTCTCTGAGTATAGTTCATCATTTTATCTCATTCCACTTGCAAATGGTAGCTTGTTAAGCTAATTTAATATCCCTAGAAGGAATTTGATCGATTTCAACTATGCTGGTCACACTGAGCATAACTCTAGGCAGGTGTCAATACCAAAATAGCAAGTTCTCTTGGATTTGTGAAGTATCAAGTAGTCTGTTTTAATTTGATCACTACACACATCATTTGCAAAGTATATATATGATTTATTGGTGTCATTTGGGAGCTAAGCAAGTGTACTAATCAACTCTGAACCAAAGGAGGGCTGGTGCAAAGCAGGTTTAGCAGCACCTACTCATTCTCTGAGTGCATCCATCCATCATTCCCAACAGTGGTATCAGAGCAAACAAGGTAACATGGGAGATGGCTTTCCCTCATTCATTGATAAATTAGACAGGAACAATTATCAAGCTTGGTCTCTAAGGATGAAGACCTATCTACAAGGAAGAAGTCTATTTGGATTCATCTCAAGAGATGAGGAATTACCCTCATTCAAAGCAAGGGGTCTACCCACCAAGGAAGAACAAGAAAGGCTTAATACATGGTGTGCAAAAGATGCATTGGCAAGGTCTCATCTTCTTAACTCTATATCTGATTTTCTTTTACCTCACATCAGGAATTGTAAGACTTCCCAAGAAACTTGGGAAACCTTGTCATCATACTTTTCATCTAATACAAGGGCCAGGAAGAATCAATTGTGGATTGAATTCACAACCCTTAGGAAGCAACCAAAACAATCAGTCTCAGAATTTGTGACCAAGATCAAGGATGTGGCAGACCAATTAGCAAGCATAGGAGAGGAGATTGAAGAGGAACAAATAGTAAGGCAAGTAACCAATGGACTAAAGGCAGATGATAAGTGGGAAAGCTTCACCACTGCAATGGATCTCTACATGGACATGCATACCCCAGATCTCACAACTCTAACGGGCCAACTATTTACACATGAAGCAAAGTTCACAAAGGTTGGAGATACATCTAAAGGTAACACTCCTTCTGCCCTATATACTGATAAAAAGATTAAAGACAAAGGTAAAGGAAAAAAGCAAGAGGATGAAGGTTCTACCTCCCAAGCCAACTATTCAGGGAGAGGTAGATCTTCAAGAGGCAGGGGCAGAGGAGGTAAGCAAGGTAGGGGGAGACTCTCTCATCACCATGCAATATTTGTGGACTGTCTAACCACACCACAGATGAGTGCTACAGAAACTACAAAAATCAGAGAGGAAGAGGCTATCAAAGAGGTGGATACTCTCAAGGCAGAGGAAGGTTCAACCAACACCAAGGCTACAATGGCTACAACAATAACTACAACAACAATTACAACAACAACCATAGTGGTAACTACCAAGGAGGATTCAGAAATAGGAAAGACTACAACAACTACACAGAGGAGCAAGATGACTCCCTATTGATCATGAATATGACTTCCAAGTCAGGTATCAATGATGATCATCTATTTTATATTGATTCAGGGTGTTCTAATCATGTAGCTGGCAATGTGGCACTACTCTCTGATCTTGAGGAACCAAAGGGCAAACATCAAGTACAGACAGGTGATGATACTAAGCATTCTGTAGTAAAGATTGGAAATGTAAAAACTTGTGATGGTAACTAGAACCTATTGAGCAGGGTACTTTATGTACCAACCATTACCAAAAACCTAATGAGTGTTGGTGGAGAAGAGTTTGCATGTCAAGTTCAATCAACATGGAGCATATGTGGAGGACCCAAGACATGGATTCAAAAGGATAGCCAAGGGAGAAAAATCAAGTAGATTATTTACTTTTGAGCTAGAAGACACCAAAAACATTTCTTTATACAATTACAAGGATCAAACACTTTCAGAATTAGAAATATGGCACAAGAGATTAGGTCACATCGGTGAAAGGACCTTAAAGCAAATGCGCACGGACCAATGTGTGCTTGGGATACCTAATGTATCCAAGCAACACATGATTTACAAATGTGGTGCTTGTCAGTTTGGTAAGTCTCACAGATTTCCCTACTCAAGGAAAGGTTTTATGCATGAAGACTACCTAGACTTGGTGCACACAGATGTTTGGGGACCTAGCAAGGATCCCTCCATTTCAGGATCAAGGTACTATGTGTCTTTCATTGATGATTATAGCAGACGGACTGTGTTATACTTTATGAAGCACAAGGATGAAGTGTTTAATTGTTTCAAAAGATATCTTGCACTAGTTGAAAATCAAACAGGAAGGAACTTGAAGAAGCTAAGGTCAGATGGAGGAGGTGAATACTTCTCAAATGAGTTTGAGGATTTCTTGCAGGAAAGAGGCATCAAAAGGGAGATAACCACAAGGTACTCACCTGAACAAAATGGGGTAGCTGAAAGAAGGAATAGGCTTATTGTTGAAACAGCTAGGTCCATGTTTAATGAAAAGAGGGGAAAGCTAGATCCTAAAGCAGAAAAATGTATTTTCATTGGTTATGACTTGAATCAAAAAGGGTACAGATTCTACATCCCAACCAATAAAGGGTTCAAGGTAAGCACAGATGTCATCTTTGATGAGAATGACTCATGGTATGAGAATGAATGCAGGAAGGTTAGTCTACCCTATGATTTGGAAGAGGAGTTTCCAAAACTCTGAAGGGAGGAACCAATCCAGAAGGAAGACTCAAGTTCAGAAGATGATGACACAATCAATCTTGAAGAATTCAAGGCATGGAAGTCCAGAGGCAAGTTGAAGATGAAGAAGCTTGAGGATATACCAGAATCTTCAACTCAAGCAATAAGGAGATCTCAGAGAGAAAGTAAGAAGCCTATCAGATATGGGTATGATACATCTCTTGTAATTAAGCATTCAATTTATCTTGCAAAGAACTTGTTAAGTGAAGAACCAGGTTCATATGAAGAGGCAATCACCAAACCATAATGGAAAGGAGCTATGGATGAAGAAATAGAAGCTCTCAAGGAGAGTGACACATGGGACTTGGTACCCAAGAAGGACTCTATGAAGGTGATAGGATCTAGATGGATCTACAAACTAAAGAGGAACTCTGATGGTACAATCAGTAGGTACAAAGCTAGGTTGGTAGCCAAGGATTTTGCACAAACCCAAGGCATTGATTATGAGGAGAAATTTTCTCCTGTGGCTAAGATGCCAACAATCAGAGTATTGGTGAGTGTAGCTGCATCCAAAAATTGGAACATGTACCAATTAAATGTCAAGAATGCTTTCTTGAATGGATGGATATCTGAAGAAGTCTACATGTCACAACCACCTGGCTATGAAGATCCCAAGAAGGTAAATTATGTTTGTAAATTGAAGAAGGCTCTATATGGATTGAAGCAGACACCTAGGGCATGGAACTATAGGCTCACAACATACCTCCAAGACCAAGGGTTTACTATGAGCAAGGCAGACACTTCATTGTTTATCAAAAGGAGCAATTCAGAGGTAATCTATCTCTGTGTTTATGTTGATGACATCATCATTACAGGTAATGATGTCCAAGGAATCAGAAGCATCAAAAACCAGATGATGAAGGAGTTCAAGATCAATGATCTTGGATTATTGAAATACTTTCTAGGACTTGAATTGGTTTATACTAATTCAGGTATATATATCACTCAGAAAAAGTATGTACAAGACATGTTGAAGAAGTTTAACCTGCAGGATGCTAAAATCTCAAGTACTCCAATGGAAGTCAACCTAAAGCTAAGTGCTCATGAAGGGGATGAAGTTCAAGACATTACAGGATATCAAAGTATGGTAGGTAGTTTGAATTATGCTACCTTGACTAGAATTGATATAGCATATGGAGTTAGTGTGCTAAGTCAATTCATGCACAAACCAAGGGTACCTCACCTTGAAGCTACTAAGAAGATCTTGAAGTATCTAAAGGGAACTCAGAACCATGGTTTGTACTTTCCTTATACATCAAATATTGACATTAAAGTGTATTCAGATGCATATTGGCCAGGATGCAAGGGTGATAGGAGGAGCACATCAGGATACTTATCTTTTGCAGGTGATAAACCTATTTCTTGGTCAACCAAGAAACAACCAACAGTGGCATTGTCATCCACTGAAGCAGAGTATAGAGGGTTAGCCAATGCCACCCAAGAAGCTATTTGGTTAAAGCTTTTGTATACAGAACTAGGCCTATACACTAGGCCCCCAATTATCCTTGGAGACAACACAAGCTCTCTTCACCTTGCAGCTAATCCAATATATCATGCTAGGACAAAACACATAGAGGTTCATTACCACTATGTGAGAGAGAAGTTGCTAAGCAAGGACATTCACTTGACCTATGTGTCTACTAATATGCAATGTGTAGATTTACTCACTAAAGCTTTGGATGGAAACAAATTATGCAGATTCAAATCCATGATTGGATTGCAAGATGTGATTGAAGATTGAAGATGAAGACTTAAGCCAAAGTGTTTGGCTTGAGGGGGAGCTGTTCGTGCAAGTTACAAGCCTACACATTTGGCTTGGAAGCTCTCTTGAAGACTCAACATATGAGAAGGATCATAGGAACTTATGCTTATAAGTTCTTACCATTTTACTCCATGTAAAAGTCTAAATGACTTGGAATCTTTTGTATACACCTACTTGATTGATTCGTGGAAAAGTAGGAAATGTGATTGAGGGAATATCTCCATACTTTTAGAGGCTTGATTATAGGAAGCCAAGGATTTGAATTTGAATTCAAACTCTTGCTCAGTTCATATATAAAGATGTACTTAAAAAGTCGCGGCAGTGTGTGTCACCATTCCCGAGGCTTAGACTACAGATCACTGAGTGTGTGAGGTCTACTCCATGGCTTACACCTCTCAGTACCATTTGGCAATGTTCATCATGTCAATGGTAATGTACATCAATGTGAATTAATACATACATTTACATATATCATCTCTGTGTTCTCTGTTTGATCACTCCAAAGTCTGTCAACTTCAAAGAGGCATATATTAGTGATTACTCCATCAAATCAAGTGATTCAAAGCTTGGTAGATTCAGCGCAAAGTCTTCTATCAGCATACAAAGTTTCAAGCAATTTGATTCAGCCATTTCTGAGAAATCGTCGTCGAAGTGCTCTCTGGTCTATCTCTGCAACTCTCCTAAAAAGTCGGGGGTAATCATAATTTTGCTAAAGTGATTTCTCTGAGTATAGTTCATCATTTTATCTCATTCTACTTGCAAATGGTAGCTTGTTAAGCAAATTTAATATCCCCAGAAGGAATTTGATCAATTTCAACTGTGCTGGTCACACTGAGCATAACTCTGGGCAGGTATCAATACCAAAATAGCAAGTTCTCTTGGATTTGTGAAGTATCAAGTAGTCTGTTTTAATTTGATCACTACACACATCATTTGCAAAGTATATATATGATTTATTGGTGTCATTTGGGAGCTAAGCAAGTGTACTAATCAACTCTGAACCAAAGGAGGGCTGGTGCAAAGCAGGTTTAGCAGCACCTACTCATTCTCTGAGTGCATCCATCCATCTTTCCCAACAGCCTTACTATGTGTTGTTCTTCTATCTCCTCTCCAATGTTTGCAATGTGGTCAACCACATCCTTCATCTTGGTTACATAATCATCCACACTTTGTTTTTGTTGTTTCTTTAGAGTTTTGAACTCCATCCATAGCTGATTCTTCCTAGATCTTGTATTTGATGAGAAATATAATGAGATTAGTACCTAAGTCTCTTGGGAGGTCTTCCGATTCCTAATATGAGGGAATAAGAAATCAGATATTGAGTTTAGTAGATAAGACTTCAAAAGGGCATCCTTTGCACACCATGTGGTCAACCTTTCTTGCTCTTCCCTTGTGGGTTGATGCTTGCTTCCGAATGTTGGCATCTATTCATATCCTTAGATGTATCCACATAGACTTCTCCCTTGAAGGTAGGCTTGCATCCTTAGTGAACATGTAGAGTAGTTGCTTCTGTCTAGTTTGTCAATGAATGATGGAAATCCATCTTCCATCTTGCTTGTTGTTGCTCTGATACCACTATTGTTGGAGATAGAGGATAATATTCAGAGATGAATTGGTGTTATTTAAATATGCTTCACACCATCCAAGAACAACTACTAGAGTGTGTAGTGGGCCTCTTTAGCTCGCTAATGATCATCAATAATCAGCTATGTTGTTTTGAACATGATCCACTAATCAATGGATCAAAAGAGATAGGTTGAAAATTAATCCAAGGTCATAAACTTGCTATTCTTGTCTCTACACCTGTTCAATATATTGTACAGTGCTCTGAGCACAGTAGTAATTAGCCTAATTCCTTTTGCTGATGTCTAATAAGCTTATACAGCTACCAATCATGAGTGATCTCATACAAAAAAATGAACTACACGCTGAGTATGATGTTTAAAAAATCATAGGACATGCCCGATATTTTTGGAGTGCATGAGTCAAAAGACTAGAGAGTGATGAAATGATAATATCTCACAATTCAGAGACGCAATGATAAGTGATTTTGTAGCTATATAGTAGACAGTATGCTGAAGCTTGGATGCTTTAAATAATTGCACATGATCAATCATGCACTAAGAACAAGCTCTAAGAGGATCACTGAACTGACGTAGTTATTGTAGATAAGTGAAATGAAGATGTAATGATAATGTATGTATTAAATCATGTACAAATACAATTTCATTGGCAATAATCTATTCCTTAATGTATGGGAGGTGAATGAGATATGAAGTGAGCTCTCAATTCACAATGTATCCGTTTCAAATGATCTCATGGAGTCGAGATATCACGCGGGTCATTTGATCCTCTTTTTGTAGTTGTGTTTGGAGCCAATGCTTGAATTCAAATTCAAAAGGTCCACCTAAAAGTGAATCCTAAAGTACATGATATATTCTCTCATCAATCAACTACCAAATGAATGATGATTTTGAAGCTTCCTATCTCCACATGCAAATAATGCACTTTTACAAAGTTAAATGTACTTGATTTTACAAGGGATTGATCATATAAGGTTCCATGAGTATTATGCTAATCATCCAAGTATGTGGGCTTGGATTCTCTTGCACCAACGATTTCCCCTATAAAATGGAAATTAAAAAAAAGTATATAATCAACAAGGGGCATAAGCCTAGTGGCAGCAAGACACTTTCTCTTTCCTCCATAAACATCCAAGAAATAAACATATGCATAATATAATGTTGGGCACTACACACCCTCACAAAGGTATCCTTTTTTTTATTCTAGGAGAACTTGAAAAATATAATGTTCCACACTACATGCCCTCATGAAGGTATGCTTTTTTTTCCAAGAGAACTTACTTCAATACGTGCCAAAAAAACCATGAAAACATAGGAGAAGACATGTGCATACGTAAATGTCATTTAAAAGTGTCATTTTTTAACATACGTAAATGAAATTGCATGTGGAGATATGTAATATTAAATATATTCAACTCCCAAGTGATAGTAAATGTGATTTAAAAGTGTCAAACACCATAACTCATCACAAATGTCATTCTACAAGAACCTCTTACTAGTCAATATCCAACTAAAACATTGTGCACACATAGGTTGCATAGGTTAAGATATTGCATGTGACCAATCAACGATAGATCTTGAATTTTGGAATCTAAGCAGAGATCAATATCTCAATTTGGATGTTGTATGATAATGTTATGGCCAAAATAGTGAACCTATGTATATGGATAACTCTTTAAGAATCAAAATAGCAAACCAAGTGGTCGCCATTATTGGTGCATGAAACAAGTCTTAGTACTTATTTAAATGCAAACTGTACTTCTCTTGATTTATGAAGCATAAATGTACACTCATCACAATATATGATTTGGAGATTTCAAAGATTAAATATATAGTTTATCTCAATGATAGATAAAATAGATGAATAGAGCAATTCTTATGGATTTGGTGGAGCCAAATTCCATGAATCAATTTGAATACAAATGTCATATCATACCCTAGAAGTTAGAATCACTTTTAGGTTGAATCTCTAGCACTCATCAAGAAAAAAGATCTATATATACACTATGCCTTTGAGTCTGAGGAGCACTTCCTTTGTATCATATGTCCATTAGCAATATATTTTATAGTTCACTCTTATTGATTTGTGAATTTTTGTTTTTTGTTAAAGTACATTGAGTACCTCTAGCAAGTTTTTTGAATCATTTCTCTATGTGTGATTCATCATTATCAAAATCGATTGATGCTAACACTAAGCTAGATTGCAATAAACATTTCTGCACAATTGCATAGCCATTGGATACATAGATCCTAATATATGAGAAAATCTATGTGATAGGATCTGTGTATCATCATCTTCTTGAAAATGTCAAGATTATCCCCTAACTTCATATGCACATTTCTCTAAGTGTTGTCATCCTAAATTCATAAAATAACGTGTTATAGCTTGCTTAACACTGAATTTTAAAGTTTGCAAAAGTTCATCGGTCAATTGCTACTAGGATCTAATAACTGAGAAAAACATTGAGAGCCTTCTTCCATAAACAAAAGGTTTTCTCAAAGAACTTTTCAAAATCCTCAAAACCAAATTTTTCAAAATCATAAACCATATGCTATGGAAGCTCCTCTTGCACCTAAAGTGCCATACTTTTCCCCCAAGCTCTTCAAATGGATCAATACCCTTATCAAAATCCTAATTATCCTCTTCAAGTAATACCTTACCAACAAAATCCTCAATTTCAAAGTTTCCCATCACAAGTTAATCAAAATCCTCCAAATCCGAATGGTTTTCTGCATGGTCCTCATAGACGTCCTTGATGTGATTTATTAGAGAAATTTTTGAGAGATTGTGAGCCATTGAAAGCCTCTAAGGAGCAATGAATAGTAATAGATATAGATAAGAAAATGTATGACTATCAATCTAAGCTACCTTTGCAAGGAAATTACGATAAGGGAGGAATGAAAAACTACTAAAAAAACATAACCATGATTGACATAGGAACTAGATGAGCGAAACTAGAAGCTCTTGATGAAGAAGATGAAGAATAAAGTAAACCCGTAAAGGAAGTTGATGTTTTGGTAGAGACTTTCGTAAGAGCATGAGATGAAATTAGGCGAATAATGGCTTGGGAGTCACCAATAGAAGAGCAATATCTTATTTCTCACATATCCAATGTATGAGAAAAACAGAAAAGAGATGAAACAAAGCCTAGTGAAAGAAGAGTAACTAAAAAAGAGACCTCAGAGGGAATATAAACAATCATAGAGTAGGAGGAAAACATCACATCGTAAAATTAAAAAACAAGAATCACAACCTAATGAATAAAAACAAGAGGATAAATTGAAAGCTAAGAAGGCAAAGCCAAAACAAATAGAACCAAAGCCTTTAGAGAAACAAGAGAAACCAAAACAAACTCAAGACCAGAGACATGAATGTAAACAAAAACAAGTTCTTGAGAAAAAACAAAAGAAACAAAAGAGAAAAGCTAAAGCCATCTTGATTTCAGAATTTGAGAGAAAAATAGATCCTATGGAGATTTTGGATGAGGTTTTTCTCAAGAGTCAAGTGACCATGTCTTTAGAAAAATTTTCCTCCATTGCAAATCCTATTTTTAAAGTCAACTTTAATGGTGTAATTAAAAGGAATACATTTTTGCTTAATCTAGATAATGAGATGCAAGATTCTCTAGATGATGATCAAGCTATGAATGAAACCTTAAAATCTAATGAATGTGATGGAGAGTACCTTGATGACGATGAAGTAAATTTTAATAGAAAATTGTAGGACCTTTTCAACCTGATCATGGAAATTAGGAAAACAGTCTTGAAAGTCACTTTAAAAATAAATTTTGGTGTAGAGGTACATGAGAGATGCATGTTAAAATAGGAAATGATAAGAATGAGTATGAATACTATAGATAATGGTGTAGGTGCCTTGTATGGAGCTTGTGTTAGTACTTCTATATCCATAGGAGTAATCATGTTGTTGAAGAGCATTCAACCTCTGCTTCTTCTGGAACTCTGTGAACCTATTATTTTGATCCACGACCTCAACAATAATAGGATCTAAGAAAGCTTTATTTGGAGATAGAAAGGATATACAAGAAGTTTGACAACTGAAGAAGGCATGGATACAGGACAAGCTAAGAAAGGACTTCAAAAGAAGAAAGAACAAGGGCATTATGTTGCTGAGGTTTATGGAGGAGCAAAAGAATGGAAAAATATTTGAAGTGCTGAATTAGAAAAGGTCCTTGTGATCGAGCAGCTTAACTCTAAAGGAGAAAGAATTAGTCGCTTTAATTTCCTCATCTCAATCGGTCAGGCTCTAGTATTCAACTTATGTGCTGCTAATGCTCAAGATATATCGAAGTCAATAGAAAAAGTAAAACAAGAGATGAGAAACCCAAAGTGCTTTGTTTTGAGAGAGGATATATTATAGCATTAACCTAAAAGCTTATATTGTTAGGTGAAGAAAATCTTCCTACACCAACAGAGAGAATATTGTTCCTTCGTACATACGAACTTGCAGACATTGTTCTCATCGTGCAGCTCGCTATAGGAGAGAACAGGATATAGAGTGTTCAATTGTCTTTGGCTAAAGAAATTTTTTTTTAATAAGTTCAGCCTTAGCCTATTCTCTCGGACTTTAATTAAAATAAAGAAGAAAAATTACAAGTGAATGGGACTCGTGCCCATGGGACCCCCAAATTCCCACAATGCAGGGGAGGAGTATGGCAAGCTAGAGGGCATTACAAATGAGGCGGATAAATCTAGCATCACCCTCATGTGGGACCCATTTGGGTTTCAACTTGTTGTTTTCGAGGAGATAAATAGAGTGATGTCTAAACGGTGGAGCTCTCTTATCTCGGGAGATTCTTTTACCTAGAAGAAACAAGGATTTCTCAATCAACCATTCCTTAAGAGTTTGGCCAAAATTGATAGCACATCGCTCCCTCCAAATGTTCCAAAGAGTCTCACCCCTAATGGCATTCCATAGCCTCGATGAGCAACCGACTGCCTCACCCAACAGCACCTATTGCCAATTGATTTGGTTCGTGAGTCTCAAAACCCGGGTCACATGACGCCAGATAACATGAGACTTGGGGCGATCGAAGAACAGGTGAGCTAAATCTTCAATGCATCGATGGCAACGCTTGCACCATGGTGGCACACCACGGATTTTGTTAGCCCTTGCATTGGACCAGATACCTTTATGCAAGATCTACCACATGAGAACAGACTTTTTGATCTCAATTAGGGGATGCCAAATAGACATGAATTTTAGTTCCCATCTAAGTTTGGTCCAAGGAAGGCACCATCTCTTGTTAAGAGTGTGATGAACATCTAAGTTCTCTTTGAAGTTGGGGAATCTGGATAGTTTCTTTCCATTGCTCCATTTGAGGCCCTCCAGGCAAGGAAGATCCTGACCGCAAAGAAGGCGGGTAGTTGGGCGGTCCCATGCTAAACATCTTCATTGAAGAAGAGTCCATTCCTCTAGGGTTAACTCTAAGTCTCGGCTCCAAGTCTCAATCCTCTTAGTTCTTCCTATCGAAAGAGTAGAGGCTTACACTTAAGTTTGAGCCTCCTAGTTCTTCCTCTCAAAAGAGTAGAGGCTCGAACTTAAGCTCGATCCTCACAATCGAATTAAGAATGAGTATATTGGTCATATGCCATAAGTCTTGAGCTTAAGTTTGAGCCTCTCAATTAAGTTAAGTTTGAGTTTCAACTTTTTACTCAACTTAACTTGAAATCTTTTTGGTCACATGTTGTGAGGGTCCAACTTAAGTTCAAGCCTCTATGATTTTCCAACCAAAAGAGTAGTCTCTATAAGTTAGATTTGCATTGAGATTTGATCGAAATAGGCTCAAAATTGAATTTGAGCATGGTATCTCTTCAATCTAGAAGACATAAGAGTCTTGAACTAAAGTTTGAGCCTCTTAGTCTTCCACCCAGAAGTGTAGAGGGTCTAACTTAAGTTCAAGCCTCTGAATCAAATCGAATTTGAGTCTTTTTGGTCATATCTTGTGATGCTCCAACTTAACATAGAGTCTTGAGTGATTTTGCCATATTCTACAAGGCTCAAATTTAGGTTATAGCCTCTCAATCAACTTACGTTTAAATCCTTTTGGTCTATGAGGCCGGAACTTAAGTTCATGCCTCTAAGCTTTTCCATCAAAAAGTGTAGTGTATCTAAATGAAATGTACATTGAACTTTGATCAAAAGAGGCTCCATCATAAGTTAGAGCCTCTCAGCAAACTTAAGTTTGAGTTTCAATCTCTGAATGAAAAACTTTGTATTTTTTTGTCATATGTTACAAGGGTGGAACTTTAAGTTCAAGTCTCTAAATTAGCTTAAGTTTGTTTCTTTTTCTTCATATGCTACAAGGCTAAAACTTCATTTGGAGACTTTTCAAAGACATTAAGCTTAAGTAGAGGATAAAAAGAAGTTCAGATTTTGTGAGGATCAAACTTATATTCAAGACACTCTTTCATAAATTAAGAGGTTGGAACTATAATCTATCATTGTTCTTAATTTTGATATTTAGAGATGACAATATTGATGATAAGTTTGATGATTATGGATGATAAAGATGTTTTTGTTATGTTGATATTTGTTTGTTATGATCCAAGAGAAAATATTTTTGTCTTCACTTCAAGAGTAATGGAAAACTTGAATATTGTTGAATTTCAAATAAATGGTCATGATAATGTATTTTCATTGGAAAGTTTATAAAAAAACAAGTGAGGCAAAGGCTCCTAAAAATAGGATTAAGGTTGATAAATCTTTTGATGTGATGTGTAAAGAAGACATGAAATGGTTTTCTAGCACTTATGACCATGAAGGAAACTTCAAAGCAGATGTGCATTTATTTTTGACAAATACAAGATCCACATATGGTGATATGGGTAATATTTCTCATATGAAAGAGGATGTAAAATGCACAAGGCACATTGTGTTTTATGTGTAAAGTGCTTCTAGATGGTGAAAGTATTCATGCAAATAAATTTTGGTTATCCTCGGAAACTTTGTGTTTGGAAGATATGAAAACTTTTGATCAATCGTTAGGATCATATGGATCAATTGCATTCATAGAAGAATTCCCAGAATTAGTAGACATTATAAGAGAAGCTAGAATTTTATCAAAAAAGTCAAAATGTTTTAAGAGAAGTTCATATCTATCTGGGAGATCCAAGAAACAAAAACTAAAATGTTATTCAAACAAAGATTTTAGTATCATCATCAAGTCTTTACAAAACGACAATGTAGCTCTCTGACATTCATATGATAGATGTGAAGAAACTGACGATATGGTAGTGTAGTTAGAAGAAAATGAAATGATGGATTTACTACCTCAAAAATAAGAATATTATGATTTGGGTTCAAATAAAGTATTTGTTATTCATATAAAAAAATTACTTTCTAGCACCATCGAATTGTATATATTGAAAATTGAATAAAGAATGGTTGCACAAATTAATGAATGACTTTGTCTTGGCTCCTAGGGAGAATGCAATTCTTGTAGTTGTTATGCCTATTGATCCCAGTTCCAGAACACTTTTACAAACTTTGTCCCATGATGATAGGGATAAAGTTGAGTATTGTGTATTATCTAGACAACATGCAATAAGGGTGATGAAAACTTTGCAAAGTGTTTGTGCAACTATGGTGACATTACAATTAGGACTACAATTGAGATATAGCAAAGCAAAAATTATAGTAAATTCCCGTCAAAAAAACGCAGATCTTGAAAGAAGATAATTTGCTAGTGGAAATGTCATTACAAAAGGTTTATAGCTAGATCTCAACAAAAAGCTAAAGTATGTGTATCCAAGCCTTTTCCAAGTGTTAGTTAGAGTAAAGGATAATTTTTATCATGGAAAGTATGATTATATTCTTAGTATTCTCTACTTTATTTTAAAACTTATATCTTATACATGTGTAGATGCTCAATATTCTCTATTTTTGTTTTAAACTTGTATTGTTTTAAACTTTATATATTGTTTTTTCATAGACATTCACAGAGTCTACAAAGAGGACTATACAAAAAGGATTTACAAATAATGATTTGCACATTCTTTTATGCGATGATGATGAATCGATGGATTGGATATCAATCATGCATTTGTATACTCAATGAGCACTACTCAATACGAAATGTAAAGTGCAAAATAGTAAAGGATATTCATCAAGAGATGTTAGATCGATGAATGCAAAGATAGTAGCAATGAAAGGTGGTCAAATAAAGCAAGCACATGGGATAATTATATTATTTTTGATGTTATTTAGAGGCATTTTAGGTTAAGATAAAAAATAAAATATTAGAACTTCAAAAGGTAATGTTAAATTTGGTTAAAAAAGCAAAATCTTGAAAGCACATTGTTGACATGGAAAAAATGGCATGGAGACTAAAAATAATCATGTATTGAGAAAATTCATTCATTTATTTTTTTACTGATTTAACAACATAGGTTTGGACTTAGGAATGTCTCTTTGAGAAATAAAACATCATAGATATACAATATGTGAAAATTACAAGTTAGAGTGAGACATTGGTGAAAGATTCATTAAACAAGGCAAAGAATTCTCCTCCTCTACCCAAGGCTCCCATAAAGTTGCTTAGTCATTTATATAGAGTTGCAATGAGCATAAAGACCATAGAAAATATTATTCCATGGTCAATCTAAGGATTTGGTTTTGCTTTAAACAAAGTGGAATGTTTTTGTATAGAGTAGGTTCTTTTGTTCAACATTCTTTTCTTTAGACTTGATTGAGAACTTTACAATCTACATGCTTAGGAATGTATTTTAGCAACCTTAAGGTCAACACTTCAAATTAATCAAGATTTTTTTTAATATTTCTTCTGAGTCTATATTAGTAATGTTATAAAGCTTCAAATTAGTTAAGCTTATTTTGAACATTTCTTAAATCTACATGCATTTCTTAATAATATTTTGTGGATATTTTTTTGTATATATGCATAAGCTATCTATGTGAGAAATAGAAATTAATTTGAAAATAAGGATTGATATGTCTCCAAATTGTATTCACTATTCATAAATATCTTCTGAATTAGGTTTTTATTTATATAGATTTAAAAAAAAATAAATAGTTTATAAGTGATGAATGGCATTGGAAAGCTTGTGAGCCATTTGGAGGGTGAAAGGAGTATTTTACATAAGCAAACCTCTTATCAAACATCATATAAGCTATACAACATTATGGAGAAATAACATGGTAGGCCTTTTTGTATTTTACCACGTATATTGTGTAATATAATAATTATTTCATTTGAATTATAACTCATTTATTAACTATTTTCTTTCATGTTTGTAGACTTAAATATTATTGAAAAATGTAATCCATTCTTTAAATCAAATATAAGGAATATTCAAGTAACATGTATTCTATAAGATTATGCATATATTCATATCAGAAAGTAATCTTAAGGCTGTTTTTATACTTATTGTGTATTCATTCATACTTATTGTTTGTTATATGCAACAAATATCCATCATCCAATCATTACAAGGAAGCATATACTCCTTCTTAATCTAAATGGTCTTCTATTTGCCCAACATATAAGACGGAACACATTAGAGAAAGATTATTTCAAATTTTTACAAATGTTGATGGAAAAACAATATCTATATGTCGAGGATGTTTTGGATTTTTGGATTCTATTTTTCAACACTTTCATGCTAGTGTTTGGTCATCCACCTTGAAAAGTAATGCTCTAACTTATTTGAGATTCATTGAGGAACATACCAAAAAAAAAGATCCTTTCTTCATGGTATGGAGCCAAGAAGATTATTATATGGATCATCTAGAAGAAATATATAGGCTAGACAAACTTAATTTTCAGTCTATGTTGAAGCTCCTTCATAAAGTTTAGTGGTACTTCCAAGGCTTTTGCACACAAAAAATTACATTGCTCATTGTTGATAGTTTCTTCAAAGAGCCTATCCCATTAGAAAATTGCATCTCTATTAACCTTTATCAAGAAAGACATAATCCTATACTATTGAGTGATTACTTACCTTACCGTTTGAGTTGAAGTCATATGGATGATATTCGAAGATTTTATTATCTGAATCAAGTTATAGAATCACCTATCACCAAAGCACATGTACTATTTCCTATGTTTTGACCTCTATTGAAGAATTTATCATCCATGTGAGACCATGAAATCTTAATTGGATCAAATGATCATTCAAATAACTTGAGAGCAGCATCTTCTGTTGACTCTCAAGTGCAAAACAAATTATAAGAAAAAGCAAGAACTTCTATTTAATTGTGAGGAAATTGAAAAGGGAGATCTAACAACAATAGCATGAACATTTGATGTTACAGGTTTACATAAACAGCAATTAAAATTATTACAAATGTGCTTCAAAAATAAAAATATGAGAGAAAATCATGGAATAGTGTATCTTGAAACGTTGGTTAATGGCAAAGTCAAATCATAAGTGGAGTCAGAGCAAAAGCATACATATGAAATTTACAAAAGGCATACTTTTTTAAATTTTTAGGTAGCAAAAAAACTTCTTCATATAATATTTATGTTTTTCTCATATCTACAATCAAATATTTATAATTCTTTTTCTTTTGTGGGAGAAAGAAAAACATTCATAGCAAGGTTTAGTTTAAAAATTATCTCAGCATTTTTTTATGTGTTTTGAAGATAGTCCATTATTATTTTTTCAATGTTAGTTTATTTTCAACGAGCATTTGTTTCTTCACAAATAAACTTATAATTATAGAAATTAAATAAATTAAAAAATTTTATATGGTCTCTGCATGAAGGGGTAGAAAGGCTATCAATTTTCCTTGTTATTGGATTAAACTTCCTTGTCTCAATTTGAGTTTATATTTTAGAAAATGTTATAATAAAAATATGTTGTTTTATCTTCATTAGCATTAATATAGATCTAATTGAACATAAAATCATGCACCTAGATCATGTAATATACTTTCTATGCATCATATATATATATATATATATATATATATATATATATATATATATATATATATATATATATATATATATATATATATATATATATATATATATATATATATACACATTAACATATTAAGTTTATTCAAACCTTAATCTACTTTGATTAAATTGATTTAAAGAACAACCATAAAGATATATCATGGAAGTCCTCTTCAATGTAAAATCATGCATTTAAATCATGTCATATATTTTCTTATTTATCATCAATTTTAATTCATTTTGAGTTTTAAATATTGAGAGAAATGATAGCATCTTAATTAGAAATAGCTCCAATTAATTTATAGTTATGAATTAGTATAGAAACGCATTAATATAGAAGTTCTTGAAAATAAAACATGCATTTAAATCATATAATAGATTTTTGTATAATCATTTTTATTCATCTTTATATAAATATCATTAGCTTTGTCCATTTTTTGCTTAACACAATGCTAATTTGCATTCAAATTACAAAGAAAACACAGTTCTGGCATTGACATGTTGCTCGGTTCATGCATGTATGCATCTTCATCAACAAAGCAAAGATTTTCTTCATTCTCAAGAGATGAAAGAAGGGTGTTAATTTTTGAAATGAATGGTGTTTTGTTCAGGATAATTGATAAGGAAAGGGGTGATCTACTATCTAAATGTTTGCAAAATCATATGGATTTTGTTGAACAAAACCCAAAAATTTCAAATTATGTTTGCAAGGATGCATTATATCTCTTGGATTTTTGTATGGATCTTGTTGAAGTGTGGATTTTGACCACGATTTGACAACTCAAAGAATACTCGCGTTCTATTTTGGAAAACACCATCAAAGGTTTCATGTAATAGGAGGACATAGAGTATGCCAAAAAAATTGATAAGCACATTTGATATAAGTTTGTGCAGCATAAGAACTTGGACACAATTTGGAAATTTTTTCATGATTTGGATGGAAATAATATCATTTCTTTTTATGATACATTGTATCATGTAATTTGGAATATGCAAGGGACTTACATGGTTATGCTAAAGCTATGGAGGCAATCATAAGCAGAGTTGGAAAACGTTTTGTTCAAAAAAATGGTTACATGGATTCTTGGATGGATTTTCATAAAGAATAGTCATTCTTATACATGCAATACAATGGTAAATCAACCATCTTGTTATAGAGAAACATTTTTTTGACTTGCACAATATATTAAGAAACACTATGAACAATTTTAAAATGTTTGAAAATCATGTATTCAATATTTTTGTTGTTTTAAACACCAAATATTTTTTGGATCATTCATCCAAGTGAACAGGTATTGGTAGGTTAAATTGCATCTATTTGAGTTATTATTAAATTGGATTGTTTCGGTCGGATTGAATGAATCATCTTATGAGGATGATAAAACTTAGACATGTCAAGTACATAGAACCTACATTGGTCACATTTTGCCTAATGAGGATGTGAAAGAAATGGAGATTCGATTCAATAAGAGCTTTTGGGCAAGAGGAACCCCGAAATTAAAAATAAAAATAGGTAATGAATCTGAGTCACGATTGACTCTAGCACTCAGTAATGAATCTGAGTCACGATTGACTCTAGCACTCATACAATTTAGGTCATGGAGACATATGATATCAAAGGAAGTGCACAATAAAGTTTTGTGGTTGATAGACAAGGATCATAGATGGAGAATGATAACTACAAATAATGGATTGAGAATTGTGTTAGGAGCATGCTCCCAATGTTCCTATCATGATAAGTGGATTTTAGAAGAATTATAACTTTTTTATCCTAGATAATTGTTCTTATGATGTTATTCTTGGTCAACCATTTATAGCCAAAATGAAAATGGAAAGTAAGTTGATGGATGAACAAGATATGCACAAATCGGATGTAGATATGACCTTAGCTTATCGCAGGTCATCATACTATGGAGATATCGTCCATAAAATACAAAATAGCTAAGAGGAGTCCTAGTTCCTTTTATGATCATGCATGTGATGATTATGCATCTGTTAGGGATTATGGGGTATGCTTTGATCAGAGTTTGTGTTCAACTCCAATCCTAAATGGGACTAGTGTGATAGATGTTTGAATGTCTTCTTACAATTGCAATGTGTATACGAATGAGAAATCTTTCAATCTATATACCTACTTCAAATATGAAACCTTTAAAAGGGAAAAATCTTCCCAAGAAGTTGATAAAAGTAAGAAAAAAAATAAAAAAACTTAAGACTAATTTCACATCATCAAAAGATTGATTTCATGATCAAGATGTGGAGGAGATCTACTATGTTTAAAGAAATAGAGAGTTGCATGGAGAGTGAAGGATCAACATTTTTGTTCCTCAACATGATTGAGGAGTACTTGCTTGTGGTTATTTATGTAAGTGAATATGTATTTATAATTAATATATAATACAAAATAGTTTATATGAAAGTGAAACCTATAGCTCAGCTGTTACCAAAAGAGATTTATGAAAAATTACAAAGAGTCTCTAAAGATCGATTTTTAGAGATCATAAAAAGATATAGATTTTTTTTTTACTGAGGAGTCAATAATATATGAAAGTCAGAGGAAACTTATTTCTAAAAAAAGTAGCACTAAAACATGTGAGGGGCATATCGGGCCTTATACCAGCACAAATACATAGGTGCAATTTAGCCCTTGCATCAGTAAGCAGAGCTATCCAAGCTGGTACAATAAAATCAGTAGAAGCATCCATATGGATGCTCGTATACGCATCTGTATTCACTGAGTACTCTCAATATAGGCATTGATATGGGCATCCATATATTTTCACAGGTATAGGTGTTGGTATTTACGTGCAAACCAATGGTATAAGGGGCAATATATGCATCCGTATGAAAATCACCCATGTAAGCAACGATATGTCCTTGGGAAAAATCATCGATATACACATCGGTATGTTGCTTGGCATACCAGTACTCATAATGGTGCGTATACTAAAAACCACATCTACAAAATCGTTCTTGGGTAGAGTGTGTTGTCTCTTGCTGTAGCAACATGACAATGTTGTGTAGCAAATGACAATACACTCTGTCCAAAAGAAAATGAAGTACATATGACATATACTCTAGTGGTTCTCGATTTAGGGTTTAGTTGACTAACAACTACAACATGATTTGATAAAGCAAAACACATTATCAAACATAAAAGAGATATGTATAAAGAGAATGAACCATGAACCATGTACAAAAGAGATATTCCATAAATGAACCATGAACAAAAGAGATATAGATTCCATGAATGAACCATGTACAAACGTTTGGCAAACCACTACCATATAGTGAACCAAATACAAATTATAAAAAACCACTACCATATATGAACCAAATACAAAATTATTCCACACAAGTGCCATATATGAGCCAAATACAAAATGTTTCCAACCACTCCCATATATGAACCAAATACAAAATTGTGGTGCACCACTACCATATATGAGCCAGATACAAAATCGTGGCACACCACTACCACACACATGCCTAGAGGGATCCAACGATCTATATGTGCAATCTTGCAACAAAGCACAAATGATATTTAAAAACAAGAACTAAAAAAACACTAAAAAAGTTCACAGGTTCACCTAATCATAAATGCTCCCATGAAATGACCGCACTGCATCCCTCCAAGTCCTCCAACAATGCAACCAATCCATGAGAATATCCATAAGCCTCCTTTGATCGTGTCAACCCATTAGCAACTTGTACAACAAATATGAAAAACATGAGATCAAAAAGCATGATGTGCTTTAAATAAGTAAATTCAATCATCAAAATGATACTTACAAAATCTTTGTGGAGGTGATTGCAATCCGGGTGGATCGGGTCCATTCACGACACATATAGAGTGTATAAAGCTAGTGATTGTTGGAAGGTTTATGTGATAAAAATTGTGAAGGTGAAGATGAAGTTGGGTATGGGGAGGAGAGATGTCATGATTTGATTATGAAAGGGGAACATATGGATGTATGCATGATGAGAACAAAACTAATCCACACACATGAATCAATTTTTGAAAAAAAGAATGGTCCAAGAATGGAGCTTCTTATACACTTTGGAAAATTAATTCATATGCATGGATTCTTGTGGATGTATGCATGATGAGAAAAAAAAGAAAACCACACACATGAATCAATTTTTGAAAGGAACAATGGTCCAAGAATGGAGCTTCTTATACACTTTCAAAATTGAATCATATGCATGGGTTTTTGTGGGTGGTATGGATGCATGTGGGTCATGATGTATAAATGAATAGAAACTTTTTCTCTCAATCTCAATTGTTCATCCTCACTGGTTCAATGCATGACTGCGGAGCCTTCTGACACATAGAAAGAGATAGAAAGAGACATGTAAAAGCATATAAGAGACTTAGAGACAAGAGACAAGAGACAAGAGATAAGAGACATGAATTAAAAGATATTGTTATATCATACATATACATGAATCTTGTGACACGTCAAGCTAAGCATTATATTGCTCAAAGGTGGTCCACACGACCCTCTCACCATGATAGTTCTATCAAATGTCACACATAAGAGGATAGGTTCCACCTCATTCACCTTATCTCTTTCTAGGATAATAATGTGTGTCTAAGGAAGTCTAAGACTCATAAAACCGGCTCTAACTCACTCACACGCTCCACTGAGGGTTATCAAAGAAAGAAAAACTAGAGGTATGAGCCTATCCTAGATTGGAAGTCTAAAAATTGATTCTAACAACTATGCTCTTACTAGCCCACCTTGGATCCTCACATGCTCAACTAAGGGCGATAGTCTCAAGGAAACCATGTGCTAGCAAGGGCCCTATGGATTCCTAAAAATGATGCTCTTGAGATTGGAGAGGGGTTTTTATAGTTTTTTGAATGAAATTGGGCCCTTGGATCTAGAGAGAGTGTCCACATTGTATGGAGCAATTGTCATATGCACTAATGCATGGCTTTTCTTTCGCATACATCACTGGAGCTCCATCATGTATAGAGTACACCTTGGAGTCATCATGTTCATGAGCACCCTAAGGTGTACGTGATGTACTATGTGGCATACGCACATTTGAGGTACTCTCTGTTGGAGATAGACGTCTGCGGAAGCACGCGAACAACACAAGGAAGAAGAAGAAGCTTGGAGCACAAACACACAATAGTGAATGTATTACTAGAGAATGTACAAAGATAAGTAGCCCATTAGGGCAATAGGCGTATATACAAGCCGGGGAAAAAAACCTCCTAAAGAGGGAAAAAAGTGCCCCTGCAGTCCTAGTGTGTTCCCACACATGACTACCTAAATATATCAACAAATCCCCCCTGGGAGTGATGCGTTGAACAAGGAGCTAGCACTCATGTATAAGGAAGTGCCAAGCTATGTGGAAATCACTCCACAAAAGGAAGTAAGCCCAAAGCTTTGCGGAAAGCTTCAAACTCCTCCCTAGGCAGAGCCTTCGTGAAAAGGTCTACAATGTTCTCCTGCGTGGGCACATATGCCAAGCTGATCTCCCCAGCAGAGAACCTCTCCCTGACATAGTGATAATGCACCTCAATGTGCTTAGTGGGAGCATGGAACACAGGGTTCCTCGCAACTTCCAATGCGCTCTGACTGTCAGTGAAGATGGTGGTGGCGGAAGACTGGCCAACACCCAAATCAGCCATAAGGTGTCTGAGCCACACACACTCAACAGTCGCTGTGAAAGCTACCCTATACTCAGCCTCACAACTGGAAGTGGCCACAGTAGGCTGCTTCTTGCTCAACCAAGATATACATGAGCTACCAAGCATGAAGCAAAAACCACTGGTGGACACACGAGTGTCATAGCAACCAGCCCAATCTGAGTGAGAAAAAGCATGCAAATCTGGCGGTAGTGATCCCCCCTTGGGATAAAACAACGCAAGTAGCCGAGTACCACTCAAGTAGCGAAAGATGCACTTAACCGCCTTCCAATGTGTGACTCCTGGGCAATGCATAAACCTGCTCATCTGTGAGACAGCAAACTGAATATCTGGCCGAGAAATGCATAAGTAAATCAAGCATCCAAGAGCCTGCTGATAGAGAACAACATCAAATGCATCTCCAGCATCATGAAGACTCAATCGTAAACCTGTCTCCATAGGAGTGGCAATAGGCTTACAGTCTTCAAGGCCAAAACGATGTAATAATGTGCCAATATATTTCGTTTGACACAAACCCATTCCACCATCAATGCCCAAATAGTGATGCAAATGCCCCAAATCAGACATCTCAAATGAGGCATGCAAATCAGCCTTGAAATTAGCAATATGCTTCTCAATAGGACCAGTGAGCAGCATGTCATCAACATAGACAACAATGATCTGAAGCACATCATTAGCACGCTTAACATATAAGGTGCTTTCAGTTGGACTGTTCACAAAACCATGTGCAACCAGATAGGCATGTATCTTCTCATACCAAGCACGTGGTGCTTGCTTTAAACCATATAATGCCTTCTTTAACCTGCACACCTAGTTTTCATGCCCTTTCTGCACAAAGCCACGGGGCTGAAAAACATACACTTCTTCATGTAAGTCACCATTCAGAAATGCTGTTTCAATGTCCAACTGATGTACATTCCAACCATGATGGGCTGCAAGTGCACAAATGCTCCGAACAGTAGTCATACGACATGTAGGTGCAAAGGTCTCATCAAAATCAATGCCTCTTTCCTACGCATAACCCTTTGCAACAAGCCTAGCCTTATACCTGTCAACTGTACCATCAGGTTTATGCTTCAGCTTGTATACCCACTTAGTGCCAATGGCCTTCTTGCCAGGAGGCAAGTCACATAAAGACCATGTACCATTCTTCGTTATAGCATCATATTCAGATTGCATGGCAGCCATCCAATTTTCTGAATTTTGTGCTTCATCAAAAGAAACACGCTCATTCTCATCACAGAGACTCGACGCAGCCATAGCATAGAAATCTTATGCAAAGGAGGCATTATGAGAGCCTGAACGAGTACGATATGACAAAGGTGCATCTAATTTGTTGTCACGCAAAGTCTGCACCAGCCATTTTGGCATAGCTTTTGCCTGCTCAATATCAGCTCTCTCATCAACAAGTGCATCATGTAAATCTGCATCAGAAATAGAATGATCTGCATCATCATATGAAACCTGCAAGGGCTAAGAAGTTGCCTCATTAGGACCAGCACTAGATTGTCCACCTGTAAAAAGAGGCATCAACGTATCATACATGTCTTTGGAGCTAACATATGTCTCCTTAGTACATGAAAGCAATGGCTGAATAGCATCTTCCACAAAGACAACATCACGGCTAACCAGAATGCATTTAGTTTGTGGATGATACAGACGATAGCCTTTACTTTTAGATCTATACCCAACAAAAATACATTTTACTGCCTTATCGTCCAATTTTCTGCGATGTTGTTCAGGCACTAATGCATATGCCAAACAACCAAAAACACGCAGATGAGCAACAGATGGCTTGCGGTCATGCCAAGCCTCATATGGAGTGATAGACTGCAACGCTTTAGTGGGACACCTGTTCAGTACATATGCTTCACACATGACAACCTCAAGCCAGAAACTATGTGGTAAAGCTTGACTTTTGACCATGCACCTCGCCATCTCCATGAGTGACCTGTTCTTTCGTTCAGCAACTCCATTCTGTTGAGGTGTATATGGCACTGTACACTGGTGTTTTATCCCACCTTCAGCCAGAAATGCATTAAAATCTGAAGACATATATTCCCCCCCTCGATTAGAACGGAGGGTGCCCATTTTACATGCTGACAGATTTTCAACCAAAACCAAAAACTGTTTGAAGCACACATTTTGCCCAAAATACAGCCTTCACAAGCATGTTTTCCAGGAGCCTCAAGTTTGGGCAAAGTGGACACCATTTCAGATTTTTGCAGGCATAGCAAACTAGCTAAATTGAGATGACCAAAGCGTGCATGCCAAAGCTTTGCATCTGACATAGCCTGAGAATCATGAACTGCACATGTCGAATCATTCACAGATCTTTCATAGTCTATGAGCTTATACAGCTCACGACATAAAATGCCAGAAGCAATAATCACATCACCATTTGAGAGATCATGGACTACACACCTGTCATCAATGAAGTTCACAACCAAGCCAATCTTGGCTAATGCAGAAACTGATAACAGGTTCTTTTTTATCCCTGGCACAAATAAAGCATCTGACAAAGTGAAAGAACTACCATCAGCAGTAGTCAGAATGATCTTACCAACTCCCACAACAGGATAAGAGGATTTATTGGCGCATGTGACAGTATTCCCTGTAGGGGCAGGCTCGAGTGAAGAGAAGAAACTGCGCTGCGAGGTAATATGTTTGGTCGCCCCACTATCAAAGTACCAAACATCTGAGTCTACTGCAGACATGCACTGATCATGAGAAGATGGGTCAAAACTGCAGAAAGTAGTAAACGGCCATTCTTCTTCCTGCACAAGATTTGCAGACTCTGTTTTTAGTGTAGAGGCCTCTGCAACAACCATTCCAGCCTCTTTCTTCTTTGCCTCTTTAGCAGCGAGTTTTGGACAGTTCTTTATGATATGATCATTTCCTTTACAGTACTTGCAAAACAATTTCTGCTTTTCTGATTTCTTCTTATCTTTATCCTGGTTCTTCGATTGTGCAGCATTTACAGATTTCTGCTTACTAGTAGAAGAGCTCCATTTTCCTTTGCCCTTCTGACTAGCCAGGAAAGCCTGATCTGCAACACGCATAATGGACCTGTTCTGCCTGGACTGATCTTCCTGCAACAGAACAGAGACTAACTCCTCAAATGACAAGGCATTTGGATTGCCTTTCATCATCAACCGAAGAGTAGAAGCAAAACTCTGATATGAATCAGGAAGACCATTCAGAACGGTCTGCACAAGTGAGCTATCTGGTATAACCTCATCAGCAGAAATCAACTGTTCCTTCAAATCTTTGATCTTCGTTAAGAAACTGTCCATAGAATCCCCTTCATTCATGTGCTCACTCTCCAACTGTTTTCGGAGGTAAGCAACACGAGCCTCATTCCTAGCCTGGTACAAAGTGGTAAGTGTATCCCAAGCATCCTTTGTTGTTCTGCAAGAGCGAATGTGAGGAATAATGGCATGTTTGACAAACAAAGCTATCAATGCATGTGCCTAGGCATCTCTGCCATCCCAGCGAATCTGCTCTGCAGTAGGTGCAACAGAAACAGCAGCACGAACAGGAATCTGCGGAATATCATCTTCGACACCATCTTCATCAGCTCCAGCACCTGTATTTGCAGAACCTGTCGTTACAGGTGTAAGAAGACGTCTTTCAACACCCTGCACAATGTTCCACAATCCTTTTGCAACTAGTACATGTCGCATCATATAAGCCCATAATGGGTAGTTGGTACCATCCAACTTATCCTCAATAGCCAACATACGGAATACATCACTGCTTTCAGCCATGGCCGGTGACTAAAATACCTTGATGCAGAAAATTGATTGTATCTTAAAAAGTTGAAGGGAACGCCTAGACGAGTTCTGCTAGACCTATAGCAGACTTCGAGATGCTTAAACTGGCGAACAGAAACTAGTATATACCTTTGGCACAAAAGGACAAAATAGCCTACACAAGCGCTGCGATAGTGCGTTCGGAGGCCGAAAGGAGCTCTCCAAATTTCGTGTGAATCTGAGACTGCAAACGGAGGAGTGTCGACGGCGCCCTAGAAGAAGCGACAACCTGCTCTGATACCAATTGTTGGAGATAGACGTCTGCGGAAGCACGCGAACAGCACAAGGAAGAAGAAGAAGCTTGGAGCACAAACACACAATATTGAATGTATTACTAGAGAATGTACAAAGATAAGTAGCCCATTAGGGAAATAAGCATGTAGAGGTCGGAAAACTCTTGGATGCCTTGGGATGAAGCTTCAGGGAAATATTCCTTTCCATTACATGGACATATCTGAGTTCTGAGCAGTCGTTGCTCCTCCCCCTCTCACTATCTTTCTCTCTCTCTATTTCCCTCTCTCTATCTCTCTCTTTCTCCGTCTCTTTCTCTCTCCCTCCCTCTCTCTTCCTCTCTCTCTCTTTCTTCTCTCTCTCTCTCTCTCTCTCTCTCTCTCTCTCTCTCTCTCTCTCTCTCTCTCTCTCTCTCTCTCTCTCTCTCTCTCTCTCTCTCTCTCTCTCTCTCTCTCTCTCTATTTCTCTCTCTCTTCCGCCACCTGCCCTCTTCTCTCTCTTCCGCCATTCTTCCCCCCTCTTCTCTCTCCTCCGCCTCCACCTCTCTCTTCCGCCTTCCCTATCCTCTCTCCTCTGCCCTATCCTCCACCCTCTGCCCTATCCTCCACCCTCCGCCCTATCCTCCACCCTCCTCCCTATCCTCCACCCTCCGCCCTATCCTCCACACTCCGCCCTATCCTCCACACTCCGCCCTATCCTCCACCCTCCGCCCTATCCTCCGCCCTATCCTCCGCCCTATCCTCCACCCTCTGCCCTATCCTCCACACTCCGCCCTATCCTCCACACTCCGCCCTATCCTCCACACTCCGCCCTATCCTCCACCCTCCGCCCTATCCTCCACACTCCGCCCTATCCTCCACCCTCCGCCCTATCCTCCACACTCCGCCCTATCCTCCACACTCCGCCCTATCCTCCACCCTCCGCCCTATCCTCCACACTCCGCCCTATCCTCCACCCTCCGCCCTATCCTCCACACTCCGCCCTATCCTCCACCCTCCGCCCTATCCTCCACCCTCCGCCCTATCCTCCACCCTCCGCCCTATCCTCCACCCTCCGCCCTACCCTCCACACTCCGCCCTATCCTCCACACTCCGCCCTATCCTCCACACTCCGCCCTATCCTCCACACTCCGCCGTATCCTCCACACTCCGCCCTATCCTCCACACTCCGCCCTATCCTCCACACTCCGCCCTATCCTCCACACTCCGCCCTATCCTCCACCCTCCGCCCTATCCTCCACCCTCCGCCGTATCCTCCACCCTCCGCCCTATCCTCCACCCTCCGCCCTATCCTCCACCCTCCGCCCTATCCTCCACCCTCCGCCCTATCCTCCACACTCCGCCCTATCCTCCACACTCCGCCCTATCCTCCACACTCCGCCCTATCCTCCACACTCCGCCCTATCCTCCACCCTCCGCCCTATCCTCCACCCTTCGCCCTATCCTCCACACTCCGCCCTATCCTCCACCCTCCGCCCTATCCTCCGCCTCCGCCCCACCCCGTCTCATCCCTCAAAACCCCCTCTCACCCCAGTGGCCCCCCCCCCTGCCCCCTCACGCACCCAATCCCACATATGCACAATCACATACACACAAATGCACACACACACCCCTTCACACTCACATACACACAAATACACACACTCACACACTTACTATCACACATTCTCACTCACACACACACATGCAACACACACTCTTCCACAAACACATATACATCCACACACATTTTTGCATATGCACACCCACCATTATACACATCTCTGGGACCTCTTCCTTCAGCAAGACTATGAAGTAAAGCACGCCCTCTGAAGTATACCCTAATCTAAAGAGTGCCAGGAAGAAGGAATATGGACGGGATTTTTAAAGAAGTAACCTATTGTGTCGATCGACCCCTTTGACCAGGATGATTGGCAAAACAAGTTCAAATTATTGGAAATGATTTATTAGTCACCAATCCTATGACGGTATGGGATAAAGGTATGAAGTGGACGCAGTGGAAGCAGGGAATAGCTTTTTGCCACCAACCACTCATGGCGACTACCTATTTTTGAGGATCTAATTCAAATCAAGTGGAATATTTGACCTACCCCTCCAATCTTGGGCAATTGACCGGCGCGTGATCAGTGGACGTGAAGATTCGGCAAGGCTCTCTTGGCCTATTGAGGCCTATATAAACAAGGGATTTGTGCTCATCGGGGTACACACACTGAGAGTACACTGTACACATTTTTTTTTGGTACATTTTTTTGGAGTCACTTTGCCGGGTATATACGTGCAGAAGACATCTCTTGCACTTGGTGGTTTCAAGTCTACTGTGGAAGCTACTCTGTCGTGTATACAGAGGGTAGGCTTCACAGTGAAGGGCTATGAGCACTATAATGTAAGAGAGTAGTTTGGGGTTATTTTTTCTGTGAGTCAGTGTTATTGATTAGGTTCTATCCTCTTGAGGAATTCTTTGTATTGTTCTGAGTTGCTCTGCATATCATTGGCCTTATGTGGATGAGAAGAATCTGATGTACTGGAGTGAATTACTTTTAAGGTGGCTTGTTAGCCCTAAGCTTGTGGCTTGTTAGACCTAAGTTTACACTTGTGAGCACCATTCATCATTTGCCCAACTTTGTAATCATCTGATTGGAATCAGGCAGAGTACGGTCTTCCTTGGTTATTTGGTTGTCCATATTTTCTGAAGCATTTACCATTTTGTACAATTCTTGTTGTCGGCCTGCTCACAAAAATGTTAAAGGGTATACTTCCCTAAAGAGAACCCCCCTTGAGTAGGTGACGTACTGGACGTGTTTAATCTTCATTTTGTTTAATCTTCATTCTCTACCTTGGTTAAAAGCAGATACCCCAGTACCTCCTCTACAGTTTGGCACGCACGGTGGGACCTTGCATTTTTGTGGGAGGTATCTAGTGTGCACTATATAATTGTCATTGCATTAATTTCTTGATTTTTGCATTCTGCGAGTCGGTACATGACCCACACTCGAGTAGACAGAGAGCCCCTTCGTGTACAAAAGAGCCTCAAGAAGCCAGCTCTACCTTCGGCTAGTACCCCTCTACCCTTAAATTTGTCCATCGATTTGACTTCAACCCCGCTTTCAAAAGAGAAACTGAGGAAGACGTTGGATTTTTCCTCTGATACTTCAGAAGAAGCACCAGTGCCCATGGAGGAACTTTCTCATTTACTCTCTAGGTTGAACATCAAGTTCCCTACATTCAAGGGATTGGCTTATGAGGATACGGACGACCACGTGAGGAGATTCATCTCATTATGCCGCGGACGAGGATTGCAGAACCGAGAGGATGCAATGTTGGTACTCTTCCCATCTACATTGGAAGGCCTCGCAGACAAATGGTATAGTCAATATGCAGATGGACACTTCGCTACATGGGAGGCACTGAAGACGGCATTCTTGCAGACATTCCGACCAAGCAACTCCTCTGAAAGAGCTCTAGATCAGCTGGAGAACCTAAAATTGAGATCAGGTGAATCCTTCCGCGAACTTCACACTAGAACAAAAGCACTTGTTTCACGTCTGCCACATGCTCCAGGTGATTTCTTAGTAAAAAAATGGATAGAGAACAAAAAAATTGAGATCAGGTGAATCCTTCCGCGAACTTCACACTAGAACAAAAGCACTTGTTTCACGTCTGCCACATGCTCCAGGTGATGCTTTTGTTGCAACTGCATCGCGCATTGAGGAGGCTAGACTACATTTTGAAGGGGAGGCCCAACCAAATTATGCATCAGACTTGGATCCCATCGAGCAACTCAGGAAGGAGTTGGAAGCCTTAAGAATGCAGCGAAGTCGCCAAGAAGAGAATGTTGTGTCGCTACCCCCGCCCCACACTGTTGATGAAGTAGCTCAACTTCGTCATGAGCTCGAAGATTTGCGAACCACACAGGACATACGAAGACAGGTTTGGTGTACAATATGTAGCAATAGTGGACATTCCAGTTTTAATTGTCCTAACAAGGTCAGTGGTCAATTCTGTGGCAAAGAAGGTCATGAAGCTAGAGACTGCTACTACCTCAAAGGAGCACAACAACGAGGTAACCATCAAGCCTTGGATTCATATTGTGCTACTGTTGTGGTGAGTACGGCCACATGCAGAATAGGTGTTCTCTTCCAGAGGATGCACATCCTTGTCAACATTGTCCGGAGGCAAAGGATCATTATACCAGAGATTGCCCAAGAGGTCGTCCTACTCCAATCCACATGATTTCAGTCTCTCCAAAAGAAGAAGGTATGACCACTCAATCTTATGCTGTTTCATCTTCATCCATGCCAATGATGACTAGAGCCAAGCAAGCGGCAGTAGCCCATAAGGAGGAACAACAAGGACCCAAAGATAGAGATGCAGAAAAGAGGGTGGGATGGAAGGACCAAGAAGACATGGAAGAGGCTTATGAGAGGGTGACCAATTTGCTAAAAGATCGACCAACAAGTACTCCTGAAGACACACAAGAAGTGAACATTGAGGAAATCTTGAAAGGTACTCACCATAAGATTAGTCTATACCAACTCATCAGGATGGATTCTAAAGTAAGAAGTGATCTGCTGAAAATTATACATTCTGCATGCTTGTGCCCACCTCCTAGCATAGATGGTTTTATGGTGGACTTTCCTCTTGCACCCCTGGCTGATTATCAAAGCTCAAGATTATCTTTTTTTATCAAAGATGAAGCTCTCACAGGTGTTATTATAGATGGAGGTTCCGGCATCAATTTGATGCCTGATTTCACTATGAAAAAACTAAGGCTGAATCCCACAAAAGCGGCACCCTTCACAGTCACATTAGCATATCAACGTCGCGTTGCACCACTGGGCATTGTTGAAAAGGTACTTATGATAGTGCAGGGTTGTCATTTTGTTTTAGACTTTGTTGTTATAGCCCTGCCACAGGAGACCTCATACCCTCTACTCTTGGGAAGGCCTTGGTTAAGGCAAGCAAAGGCTCTACAGGATTGGGGAAAGAACAAGTTATGGATTTCCACATGTACTAACAATCATTTACAGTTACACTTGGAAGAAGGATTAGACATCAACAAGGCTACTGGGTATGCGATGGAAACTCAGGTAATGCCTTCAGAAGATGATGCCTTATTAAGTTGGATGATGGGAAGTGCAGAATGCTGCACAGTGGAGATATGTGAGGTAAATGAAGATTTTGCAGAAGCAACACAAGGAGGATGGGAAGAGGGAAAAACTGATGTTCTTCACTTGAACAAAATAGAAAAGAGTAAGCAAGGAAGTCAAGCTTATCTTTTGCAGGCACCTCCGGAAGGACAGAAATCTCTAATTGAGTCAAATAATCAAAATTCAACACTTAGCACCACTAAGATGGTATGTAAGGAAAAGGCAGGTAAACATGAGGAATCAGATGATTTTATGCTTGCAGGACCAGAAAGTGACAAAGTTGTGCCTGCATCGGAGGAAGCTAAGTGTGACCTTCAAGAACTTCCATTCTCAAATATACCTTTAGGATGGATCAAGGAACAGATTGTGGATCATAAATTGAACTCTGCTCCTGCATACAATGGAGAGGAATTTTCAAGTGAGCCCAATTCTGAAAAGTTTGTTCAAGAAGTAAATCTTGGTGATGAAGAGAATCCTCAGATAGTTCACTTGGCTGCTTGGTTATGGCACTATCCCTCTTTATTGCAGAAGGTAACCTCCCTACTTTCTGCCTATAAAAATGTCTTTGCATGGTCCTATAAAGACTTAACAGGGATACCAGAGGAGCTTGGATTACACCGAATACCCTTAGTGGAAGGAGCTTCACCTGCAAGAAGTAGGCCTTACCGACTTAATCCAAAATATGCAGAAGCAGTAAAGCTAGAAATAACAAAACTGGAAGAGGCAGGCATTATTGTTCCTGTAGAACACTCACGGTGGCTTTCTTCCATGGTCATTGTACCAAAGAAAAATGGCAAAATAAGAGTATGCGTTGATTTTCCTGCCTTGAATAAGGTAACTATTCAAGATGGCTTTCCTCAGCCATTCACAGAGCAGGTGCTTGAAGAAGTAGCTGGACACTCTCTATACAGTTTTCTTGATGGATTCAGTGGCTACAATCAGATAGCCATTCATCCTGAAGATAGAGACAAGACGGCTTTTGTTACTCCATGGGGCACATATGTCTATACCCGTATGGCCTTTGGCTTGAAAAATGCACCAGCATCCTTCAATAGGACCATGTATCTCATACTAGGGAAATGGTTAACCTCATTTCTGCGCATTTTTGTGGATGATTTTTCAGTATTTTCAGGAACAGACAAGAGGGCAATAGTTCAAGATTTCAATAACCATTTGGAGAATTTAAAAGAAATCTTTGAGCAGTGTCTCAAAACAGGTTTGAAATTAAACCCTCCGAAATGTCATTTTTTGGTCACTAAAGGCACTCTCCTTGGCCACATAGTCTCAGTAGAAGGGATAACTGTTGATCCGGCAAAGATCACTGCTATTCTCTCCATGCCGATTCCTCGAACTCCAAAGGAGGTACAAAGCTTTTTAGGCCATGCAGGATATCATAGACGATTTATAAGAATGTATTCGGAAATAGCTAAGCCTTTATCCAGGCTTACAAGTAAGAACGTCCCTTTCTCATGGACTCCTGAAGCTGAGAAAGCATTTTGCGAATTAAAGTTAAGACTATGTACTGCCCCACTTTTAATTGTTCCTAATTGGTCATTAGAGTTCCATGTACATACAGATGCCAGTCTTCATGCAGTTGGAGTAGTCTTGGCTCAACCATCATCACATAAGGTAGACCAACCTATCGTCTATGCTAGCAGATTGCTTACCAAAGCAGAAAGAAACTACAGCACTACCGAAAGGGAAGGTTTGGCCATCGTGTTCGCTCTTCAAAAATTTTGGCATTACCTCTTAGGTGTGCATTTTATTGTCATAACTGATCATCAGCCTTTGAAGTACCTGATTAACAAGCCCAGAGTAGCTGGAAGGGTTTGGCGATGGCTATTGTTATTTCAAGAATTTGATTTCGATATTCATATTAAGCCAGGGAAAGAACACTATATGGCGGATCAGGTATCAAGAACTGCTCTAAGTGAACAAGCAACAGGTATTGATGATGAATTAGTAGATAGTACTCTTTTTCTGGTTACAATGCAGACTGATTGGTATAATGAAATTCTTGAGTTCCTCTCCATCGGAGAATTTCCCAAACATCTGACAGCATTAGAAAAGAGGAAATTACTCTTTAAGTCCAAATCTTACTCGCTCATAAATGGAAATTTATATAAATATTGTCATGACGGTATCTTAAGAAAGTGTGTTTTTCCTAAAGAAGTAAACTTTTTGCTTGAGGTACAACGAAGGGCATATGAAGGGAGAAGAGTAGGCTCACAAGATTATCCACCGAGGATTATGGTGGCCTCAGATATACAAAGATGCAATCAAATTTGCCAAGGAGTGCGATATCTGTCAGAGATGTGCTCCTAAGCCAACCAAGATGAGTTTCCAGCCATTAGTTGTCTCCACTGGATGGCTACCTTTTGAACGATGGGGTCTTGACTTTATTGGTCCGATCAGTCCAATGGGTCAACCTGGAAGAAAGAGATATATTCTTATGGCCACGTGTTATGCAACTAAGTGGCTAGAGGCTAAAGCCACTACAGATTGCACGGCCTTGACAGTGGCTAAGTTTTTGTTTAAACGTATTTTTTCCAGATTCGGTTGCCCACTTGAAGTTACTAGTGACAGGGGCACTCACTTTGTGAATCAGTTGCTTCAATTCATCTTTGAGAGGTATAAAATCTTTCACAGGAAGTCATGTGCTTACTATCCCAGGGCGAATGGCCAAGCAGAAAGCTCTAACAAAATTTTGATTGGGCTCTTACGCAAATTAGCCTTTGATCATCAAAGTTCTTGGCCACAGGCACTAATCGGTGCAATGTGGGCCTTCCGAACTACTAGAAGGGGAACCACTGGTGAAAGTCCATTCCGCCTAGTCTATGGTAAAGAGGCATTGGCACCTTTCGAATTTATTATCAAGAAGGAAATCGGAGCCAGAACCATGGGGATTGAACCTCCAATCAGAAGACTTGTGGCATTGGAAGAATGTAGGGAAGCAGCGATGAAGAAACTACAGGTAAAGCAAGAGGAACGCAAAAGGCTGCATGATAGGTATTTGAGGACCAATGAAGTTCAGGAAGGGTCCATGGTTTTAGTGCATCAAGTTCCGACAATTCCAACTAAATTGGCACCCAAATGGGCAGGACCATATAAGGTTATCAAGGTGTTACCACATGGTGCAGTGCATCTGGAAGATCTGCAAGGTAAAAGGATGCCCCTCGTCAACATCTCCAGGGTAAAAAGTTATTTGAATTGATGCAAGCAGATGAAATTCACTCCCTGTACATACCATAGTTCTTTCATATTCTGCAGTTCCTTTTGAAGAAATAAGTAGAACAAGGAAAAAAAATATTAGAAATTGCACCAGGGACGGTGCAAAAGCTTGATGTGGGGGCCTGTAGAGGTCGAAAAACTCTTGGATGCCTTGGGATGAAGCTTCAGGGAAATATTCCTTTCCATTACATGGACATATCTGAGTTCTGAGTAGTCGTTGCTTCTCCCCCTCTCGCTATCTTTCTCTCTCTCTATTTCCCTCTCTCTATCTCTCTCTTTCTCCCTCTCTTTCTCTCTCCCTCCCTCTCTCTTCCTCTCTCTCTCTTTCTTCTCTCTCTCTCTCTCTCTCTATTTCTCTCTCTCTTCCGCCACCTGCCCTCTTCTCTCTCTTCCGCCATTCTTCCCCCCTCTTCTCTCTCCTCCGCCTCCACCTCTCTCTTCCGCCTTCCCTATCCTCTCTCCTCCGCCCTATCCTCCACCCTCCGCCCTATCCTCCACCCTCCGCCCTATCCTCCACCCTCCGCCCTATCCTCCACACTCTGCCCTATCCTCCACACTCCGCCCTATCCTCCACCCTCCGCCCTATCGTCCACACTCCGCCCTATCCTCCACCCTCCGCCCTATCCTCCACACTCCGCCCTATCCTCCACACTCCGCCCTATCCTCCACACTCCGCCCTATCCTCCACCCTCCGCCCTATCCTCCACCCTCCGCCCTATCCTCCACCCTCCGCCCTAACCTCCACACTCCGCCCTATCCTCCACCCTCCGCCCTATCCTCCACAGTCCGCCGTATCCTCCACACTCCGCCCTATCCTCCACACTCCACCCTATCCTCCACCCTCCGCCCTATCCTCCACCCTCCACCCTATCCTTCACCCTCCGCCCTATCCTCCACCCTCCGCCCTATCCTCCACCCTCCGCCCTATCCTCCACACTCCGCCCTATCCTCCACACTCCGCCCTATCCTCCACACTCCGCCCTATCCTCCACACTCTGCCCCATCCTCCACACTCCGCCCCATCCTCCACACTCCCCCCTATCCTCCACACTCCGCCCTATCCTCCACCCTCCGCCCTATCCTCCACCCTCCGCCCTATCCTCCACCCTCCGCCCTATCCTCCACCCTCCGCCCTATCCTCCACACTCCGCCCTATCCTCCACACTCCGCCCTATCCTCCACACTCCGCCCTATCCTCCACACTCCGCCCTATCCTCCACCCTCCGCCCTATCCTCCACCCTCCGCCCTATCCTCGACCCTCCGCCCTATCCTCCACCCTCCGCCCTATCCTCCACCCTCCGCCCTATCCTCCGCCTCCGCCCCACCCCGTCTCATCCCTCAAAACCCCCTCTCACCCCCGTGGCCCCCCACCTGCCCCCTCATGCACCCAATCCCACATATGCACAATCACATACACACAAATGCACACACACACCCCTTCACACTCACATACACACAAATACACACACTCACACACTTACTATCACACATTCTCACTCACACACACACATGCAACACACACTCTTCCACAAACACATATACATCCACACACATTTTTGCATATGCACACCCACCATTATACACATCTCTCGGACCTCTTCCTTCAGCAAGACTATGAAGTAAAGCACGCCCTCTGAAGTATACCCTAATCTAAAGAGTGCCAGGAAGAAGGAATATGGACGGGATTTTTAAAGAAGTAACCTATTGTGTCGATCGACCCCTTTGACCAGGATGATTGGCAAAACAAGTTCAAATTACTGGAAATGATTTATTAGTCACCAATCCTATGACGGTATGGGATAAAGGTATGAAGTGGACGCAGTGGAAGCAGGGAATAGCTTTTTGCCACCAACCATTCATGGCGACTACCTATTTTTGAGGATCTAATTCAAATCAAGTGGAATATTTGACCTACCCCTCCAATCTTGGGCAATTGACCGGCGCGTGATCAGTGGACGTGAAGGTTCGGCAAGGCTCTCTTGGCCTATTGAGGCCTATATAAACAAGGGATTTGTGCTCATCGGGGTACACACACTGAGAGTACACTGTACACATTTTTTTTGGTACATTTTTTTGGAGTCACTTTGCCGGGTATATACGTGCAGAAGACATCTCTTGCACTTGGTGGTTTCAAGTCTACTGTGGAAGCTACTCTGTCGTGTATACAGAGGGTAGGCTTCACAGTGAAGGGCTATGAGCACTATAATGTAAGAGAGTAGTTTGGGGTTATTTTTTCTGTGAGTCAGTGTTATTGATTAGGTTCTATCCTCTTGAGGAATTCTTTGTATTGTTCTGAGTTGCTCTGCATATCATTGGCCTTATGTGGACGAGAAGAATCTGATGTACTGGAGTGAATTACTTTTAAGGTGGCTTGTTAGCCCTAAGCTTGTGGCTTGTTAGACCTAAGTTTACACTTGTGAGCATCATTCATCATTTGCCCAACTTTGTAATCATCTGATTGGAATCAGGCAGAGTACGGTCTTCCTTGGTTATTTGGTTGTCCATATTTTCTGAAGCATTTACCATTTTGTACAATTCTTGTTGTCGGCCTGCTCACAAAAATGTTAAAGGGTATACTTCCCTAAAGAGAACCCCCCTTGAGTAGGTGACGTACTGGACGTGTTTAATCTTCATTTTGTTTAATCTTCATTCTCTACCTTGGTTAAAAGCAGATACCCCAGTACCTCCTCTACAAAGCATATATACAAGCCGGGGGAAAAAAACCTCCTAAAGAGGGAAAAAAGTGCCCCGGCGGTCCTAGTGTTGTCACACACATCACTACCTAAATATATCAACACTCTCTCTAGATGTTATCATTTTTTTTTCAATATTAGTTGAGAGAAATTAAATGCCATCACCGGCTAGCAGTTGAATGTAAGCTTGGTGGGTAGGTAAGCCTAGCAAACCAACTAAAGAGATGTGTGGCATCCTCAAGAGGAAGCAAACAAGAGACTCTATTCCCCTCTTGATAGGTTGTAATGGGGTTGAAATGTAAAATGGAAGAAGAAAACAATGCTATTATTGTCGGCCATTTTACTCAACTCCTCGGGCTTCGACACTCTTTCTCCCCACAGACAAGATTGCATGGCAATCATCTGGTTAGTCTCTCCCTTGAGAATACCGCATAATCTAAAGTCTCTCCTTGAAACACCCATTTTAGATAATGAGATTATTTTAGTTATTGATACGTTCCCCAATGGGAAAAGCCCGGGTCTTGATGGCCTCATAATTGAGTTTTTCAGGTTTTTAAGATAGGTGGTGGCCAATCCATTGCACTTGGTTTAGCAAGAGGGGTTGACTTTTGGTGCACTTCCCAAATGCATAAACAATGGTGTCATTAAGTATATCCATAAGGAAGGTAACAAGAACATGATTGAAAATTGTCCCCCAATCACGATGCTTCAGACAGGGTATAAGATTCTTGCAAAAGTAATTGCCAATAGAATTTCACTTGAAAAGGTGGCTTAGTGAGGACCAAAAAGGATCCATCAAGGGTAGATCAATACTAGAAGCTATTATTGATATTTGGGAAGGTCTCGATTTTGCTGAAGAGTTTGAGAAAGATTTGGTACTCCTTAAAATGGAATTCGACAAAGACTACGATAGGCTAGAATGGCAATTTGTTCTCCAATCTCTCGAAGATCTTGGTTGTAGTCAGAAACTCACTAAAATGATTGCTACATTGCTAGGAACATGTGAACACAAAGAGATATCAACGGTTAGTTATCAAAGGCTATCATATTAAAATGCTCGATTAGGAAAGGGTACCCATTGGCCCTTCTACTTTTTGCTATTTCCATAGAGGGGCTCGATTGTTTTGTAAAACATCAAATGGAAATGGGCCATATTAAACATCTCTCTCCACCTCGCCACCATGTCCCAATGATCATGAGGCTCTTTGCAGATGACATGAATGCATTAATGATTTGACCAGTATTAAAACCTTTGGGGGTGCCCTAACACATTCTCTAAGGTGTCTGGCTCCAAAGTAAACCACTCAAAATCAGTGGCACTATGGAATTCTATAAGAGGGGAAAGCCTCTACAAGATTTGGAGTGTGCCTAAAATTTTGGACACCCTCCTATAGAGTGGTTGATTGATAAGTCTCTATTCCTCCTCGGCAAAAGAATCTCCAACTCGAAGAGGTCTCCACCATTTAGGCATCGTAAAGTGTTTCTCATCAAGAACATCAAGCTTAAACCCAAGTGGGCACCCCATGAGGGAGAGGAGAGAGTTATTAACCTCCTTTGTAACAATCTCTAGATCTGCAAGTTCTGACTCTATTTTATGAAATTTAGGGGGTCCCAAGGGTACTAGTCCCATTCACTTGTAACATGTTTTCTCTTTCTCTTTTTTAATTAAAGTTTGGCAGTGTAGGCCAAGGCCAAACTTCCTTTAAAAAAATTAAGCATCATTTTTGCTTCTCAACGATCCTCCATCCTATCTCGAGAATTCTAGTTGATGAATTAATTAAGGCAAAAGCTCGATACATTGATGTGTGTTCGCAGACCACCCCATCTATGTAATCGATTGATGTCTCATGATGAAAGGAGGACATCAGGGTGACAAAGAAAGGTTAGCAAAACCTAGCAAGATACACTCAAACTAAGTCTTTTAGAGAGAGAATATCAAAACAAAGAGACAAGGAACTCTCTGCAAACGATGCAACAGCCATCTTTGACATAACACTATCCCAGAGAGAGAGAGAGAGAGGGGTGGGTTTTGATCAGTTACCATGAACTTGATACTAAGAAGCAATGCAAGCGTGGCATCGTTAGAACGAGAAATGTGTGCCTCCCTATCCTAGATCGTTGTGCCAAGAAATAGCTGCTCTCCTCTTGCTTGGAGTGGGGTATCAAGCTCCTATACCCTTCTATTGTTTGTCTGCATCAAGGAGAATGAGAGGAACGAGGCCTACGCTTCATCGAGTGTAGAGACTCAACTAATATACAACATAGAAAGATAAAGAGGCAGAATGGAGTCTCACATTCTCTCTGTAGCTGGACCTAGGATCTCTTCATGACATCATCGATGAGGTGTTCAACTATTTTGCACAAATACATTGAACCTTTCATGTCAATCTCACCACTACTCTCTTCACGAAGTGAGAGGAAAATGAGAGCCACATGTTTTTTGATGGACATCTGTTTTTGACTAAGTCTAATTATTTAACATCGTTTCTTATATCGTTTCGAACTCTCATTCGTCGAATTCCATGTTGCTACCTTTATAATCTATTTTATGTCTTCAAATCATTCCCATTAAACAATTCATCATTTTGTTTGAACTACAACTCCTTTACGTAGAAAATAGTGTGAGCCAACTCATTGGAGGGACTTTTAGTTAATTTTATTTTCATATGAAGTCATGAGAACCACGTGGACTCTTTCGCAAGGATTGTTAAAACCTAAGAATCCATAGGATTGAAGAGACGTTACCACATTATTGGCAAAATATCTTTTAAGAACTTTACTTTTGTACACATCTTGTGGCACTCATTATTTAGCTTTGTACTCTTTAATCAAGACATGTACTTTAAAATTTCCAAGGGCCCTTTAATTATAACCCTAACAACTCCTCATTGTAATCATCAAGGTGTTCTTTTTCTATATTTCAGCAAAGGTGGCAACACTCAAGTTTTCGCCACCATTTGGCTCACTCGGGAACTAAGTGTCATACTTTTGTAACTTCAAAAGTATAAGAAAGCGTCCACTAAGCGTTTGTGTTTTGAGAGGCTATTGTAAGCCACTAGCATGGTCTCTAACTGCATTTGGGCTACTCTAAGCCCCGAAAGTGTCAAGAAGCACGAAGGGATAATCCAAGCACCCTACGCCTCTAAACTTTTCATCTCAACTCCATTCTTGAAGTGAGGTGATTCATCTCTAAAGCTCTTTTGGATTCAAAAGAGAAAATGTGTACCATTATGTCTTCTAGTGAGTTGTGCTTGCCTTCAATTATGCCTATTTTCATGCCCAATGATGAGAGGTTAGGTGGAACAAACTACAATTTATGGAAAGACATGATTAAGTCTTACATATATAGAAACTTGTTGTATGAAGTAGTTGAAGATATGGAACATGCACATCCTAAGAATAGTGACTAAGATGCTTTGGAATATTTTGAATATAAAGGATAAGTGAGCGCTTGGAGAATTATTGATCAGTTGTGATTTGTTAACGAAAGTATATATTATTGCTTGCAAGACTTCGCAAGAGTGTTGGAAAAACTTCAGGATTTCTACAAGGATTAGACTCCCTCTAGAGTCTATGCATTAGAAGAAAAGCTCCATAATCTCTCAATTACGCCTCAAGATCCCATTACCAAAGTCAGCGCCACTTTCAGAGATTACAAAAGTCATATCCCATTATGTAGCAGACAAATTTGAAGTGAGAATAAAACCATTAAGCTTTCGAGTAAGCTTTATAGGTCATATGAAACCTTTTTTAGAATACTTTACAATTGTAGTCAACTAGTAACTTAGGAGGAAGTGTGGGGACATTTGATCCTCCACGACTTGCAAAAGAAAATTCAAAATTTCAATAGGTCACCACGAAAGCTCAGGGTTCCTTCAAGCAATCAAAGAACACCAATCAGTCTAACAATTTTCCTAAACAAGGCTTTGCCAACTTATCTTAGAAGTTCACTTACAATTATGGGGATAAATGAGGGCATATGGAGAAGCTCTACTATAAAAAGATGACAAACTCTAAAGCCTCTAATTCCAAACCTCAAGCTAAAGCTTGTCTCCATTGGTCTCATTGCTCAAGTGAAGATCTATTTATCTCTATAGAGGCAATGCCCTAATCACTTTTAACTACTCAAAGAAGTGGATATTTAATTGTGGTGCAACCTCTCACATGTGCCAAGATTGGGAAGCTTTTTAGGATTCAAAAGATCACAACGACAAATGTTATTTAGGAAATAAAAAGAGTATTCCAATAGAAGGCAAAGGCAAAGTAAGAATTAAAAATCACCAAAAAAAATGAAAAGTCTTAACAAGTCTACTTTCTATGCTGAACTTATGTATGAACCTCTTCTCTGTCAAGGCAGTAACCATTCATGACAAGAAATTTCTCTTTCATAACACATCATTGAAGGTGATTGGTCTCAACACTCAAGATATCATAGCTTAAGGACTTAAAGATAAAGGATTTTACAAGATTCCATGCTTTCTTTCTAAGGAGCCAATTAAAAGCCTATGGCACTAGATATATGCACACACATCCTACTTAGCAGAAACCTAAACATCTCAATTGGTTAAGGGATTATCTTAGATTGATCAAGTGCACAATATCTTCCAAGCTTGCACTCAAGGAAAGTAACATAGGGCTCTTGTTCCTAAAGAGGTCTTCCATCTAAGCATGAAAGCTTCTAGGGCTCTAACATGCATTCACACCAAAAACCAATCATCATCTGCTATGGCCAAGAATCTAGTGTTCCATGCTTAGAACAAGCACATCGAGATCCACTATTATTTCATCCATAAAAAGCTCATATCACATAAAAAGACTCTAGATTAGTGTACCTCTTAGAAGGAGGTGGCAAAAATATTTACAAAAAGCGTACCTCCAAATCCATTCTAATGCTTGGAGGACCTTTGCACCATTTAGTCCCTCTAAAATGGAGTTGTGGAGACATTGTTGATGACATGATTCCCTCTACCTAATTTCCATTTCTATCCAAATAGTTCTTTCTTTTGTATCTAGAAGAAATATATTTTATACCATTTATATTGTATCTCATTGTATTCATGTACTCTTATATAACTACCACTAAACTACCTAGAAATCGAAGTACCAAAGACTCAAGCAAGACCGCTTCCTACTAGAGAGCACTTGTATCACCCATCAATCTCCACCTATATATATATATATATATATATATATATATATATATATATATATATATATATATATATATATATATATATATATATATATATAAATATATATATATATATATATATATATATATATATATATATATATATATATATATATGTGTGTGTGTGTGTGTGTGTGTGTGTGTGTATAGGACAAGGGCTTGCATGTCCTTGGGTTTGGAAAAGTGTCTACCTAAGCTAACCTCATGTGGAAACTTTCCCAAGGGTGATCACATGCTTTCTAGTTTCTGAAGGTCTATCACAAGCCTTCAAAATAAAATGAGGATTCTTCTATCACATAAATCCTAAAGTGGAACTTAGAGAATCTTCTCCCAAAAGTAAGGTTCCCAGAGCTTAAAACAATTTAAGCCTAAGGGTTCACAAACATTCAATTGGGATCTCGTTTGAATAAATATCCCAAGGGTTAAAACAAAGTGTTCAACGTGAGAGTTCAAGCGGATTCCAATGGTAATTCAAGGGATAAGCCAAGGAAAATATAAATCCTATTCAACCCTCTAGAATATGTATATTTTGTCTTCTAAAAACATGAATTATACAATATTATTCCCCCTTAAACCACTTTTGTGCTCAAATATAAGTAGAAGTATCATGTGGAGTATTCCCCTCTACATCATGATCTATACTTTGAGCATGGTCATACATCTCTTTAGATTTGTTTACTATAATCAAATAAGGGGGACTAACTTTTGTATATACAAGAAGCAAAATTAAAAATCACTACCCAGATCACTTTTCCTCACTATGAATAAATGAATATGCATACCTTGTACCTCTGGACTTCTTTGGTGGTCCTAGATTAATTATTTCCCTTTGAAACCTTCACAAATCTTAGGTTCCATAATTTTTTTACATTTTTGCACTTTTTACATTCTTAGAAATGTATAACTTCTAGGAGGACACAAGAGAAGTCTTATCTCTATCTTTCAGATGCCAAAAACTAGATTTAACTTCCACTTTCAATAGAAGAGAGAGGAATCTTAAGATTTTCTATAATCGACTTACTCTTTTATAGTCCCCTTCAAATAGAAATATGCTTTATTTGTATTTGGCAGGTATTTAGCAAAAGATATAACGTCTTTGGTAGGTCCTTCGCAAAAGTATTTGGTAGATTAACTACATAAATGAACAAATTATTCCTTCAAAAACTAATCGAGAAATATTACTTATCAAGCCATCAAGATAGGTTGTTGATAAATATTCTATCTATTTAGTGGAGGTAAATGATTCAAGTTTTTTTATTTAAGTTCAAAAGTTTTGCAAGAAATATAAATCTTTCTAGGCATCATATCCTAGACTCTTTTAGGATTTATGCACATTCATGAATCACTTATGCACATCATCCAAATATTCAAAAGATGATCTTTTATAGATCATTCTATCATTCAGGGCTTTATAATCTATGGGTTTGGCATTTAGCAAGCTTCTCACCTTTTCAAGTTTAACACAAAAAAACTGTGTAGATTTTTTATCCTCCCTTTTTCCGTCCTTTGCACAATCTAAAGTTGGCTTTGCATTATTCTAAGAATAATGCATCTTATTAGAGGACAAGGGATCCCCTTTTAATAAGGTAAATTTCAACCTTATTCGATTTACCTTCTTGAATACATCCAAGTTTATTTATATGGTTCAACTAGGTAAATCTATTTACCTCTATGAACGTAAGATCTTACTATCTTTTAGGCTTATCCTGATGTTTCCTATAAGATCTGAGTCCATTTTCTTTTTGTCCATCAAAGGAAATTTCTTAATGGGTGCCAATTCCCACTATCCTATACTAGTGAGATATTTCTCAAATCTGTAGAATTATACCATTAATCTATGCACATTCTTTTCCTTTTGAATGTGCTTTTTATTATTTCTTATAAGCTTGAATCCCATCTATGAAGAGAGAGGTTTAAGGTGCCGATTCTCATGCCAAGTAATCTTATGTTTCAAAGATTTTTTCATTTCACCACTAACCTCTCCTTGGCATGACTTATCAAACCATAATAGGTTTGACCTCTTTGACCAATCTAGGTCATGTGCTCTCTTAGAATTCCTCTAGTGAGATTAACTTTATATAAGACCAAGTATTGTATCCTCTAGATCCCTTCTTCAAGGATTATTTACCCATGGGATTTTCTTGGATCTTTAACTTGTATCTTGACGAGTTTACATCTTTGCTTAAGTCTTTAGCATCCTATTGAGCTAACTATGCTGATTAGGCAGTCATTTAATATCTTTGAGTTGAAGCTTACATTAAGTTTAATCCGGGTTTCCCATAGCACTAGATCCACTTTAGTGATAGACGTGTAAACCTAGACGTCTCATAGAATCTCTCAAACACCTTTTTTTAGTCAAAACCATGTTTATTCAGTTAAGATTATCTCCTTCATCTCTCTTTATAAGTTTTAAATAACTATTTTTAATTAACTATGATTTCAGTGAATGGTGATTGACTTTGCTAGGTTTTTTGGGGGGTCTTAACCACCTTTGATTTTGCATTAGTATTTTGAATCTCGACAAACCAATGCTATTAGAATGAATTCACTAATGGCATGAGCATAATAACAAGATTACTTCTTACAAAACTGTGGATGGTACACGCAAGTGCATTAGACAATCAAACCCTCTAAGCTACAATTCCCAAGTTTACTCTTTATGGTTTAACTCTTCATCTTTGAAAACCGTCACAAAAATACCTTGCAAAGTGGCATCTATATTTGGCAAACGTTTTGACGAAAATGTGTAGACGCATACAGGGAAGTGCTGATTGAGTAAAAAATGCATGTATAATATAATATTCTGACATTTTAAAGGAGAACAGTATGCTCTTGATTCGCAAACTTGAATTTGAAAAGAACAAAAAAGACCGATAAGGTAACTACTGTATCTCCCATCTTACTTCATAGAATATTTTTTTGTAGAGAGAATTTGACTTCTTCTTATGTATTTTAACTTATCTGCTTTGTCATCTCCATAGTCTATGTTGTTTTCTGCTTTCCCTCATGTTGCTTTTGTGATACTTCTTAAAGCTTCAACATTCAACAACAAGCTCCTTTTCAAACTATGTGTGACTCAAAATCATCCTGTTATGGTGAAGTGTAATCCCGCCTTTGACATGGTCGAATTTTGTCTGGCTCGTATTAACTAACCAACGAAACGTAGCATACATATGCAAATAGTGCAGCCTCAACCGACACCCACATGCATCTGCTTAGAGCGGTTCGCTTGAAAACGCATCTCGAATTGCGCAATTTATAACCATTACATGGATAGGTGCATGTAGCCATGTACTCAATGACATTTTGGGAAACTTTCAACGTATGTTGTGACTATATAAAGTCACTCCAACACGTGTTTTTCATGCAAAAAAATATGTACGAAAGACATGAAGTAGACTCCAAGCCATTCAAAATGTACGAGACACATGAAGTAGACCAAAAGACTCGAACATGGACACAAGGCTAAGCATGCAAAGTTAGCAGACGTTTGCAAAGACTGTGAGTGCTTAGAGCGGCATCTAGATCATAAGAAATGTTCACTGAAATTAGTAAGAGTGTGTACATGATGAAGGATTATTTGAAGTTCCCTTTTACAAAATCACGTGTTTGCGATCAAGCTTATGTTTAACATATCAGAACTAAATTTGTCATTTACAAGGTAATACATTTTCATAGACAGATGCATGTGCAAAATCGTTTGGGTCCATACTTGAACCCATAATTGTCTTCTTGTTTCTCTTCTTTTCTAAACTTCACTTTGTAACTCGTATCACGTGGAGAAGGAAAGAAAAGAGAATACGGAAAGGAGATACATGATTGTATGATTGTTTTCGTAAGCTACAATCAGAACTCTTTCCTTTATTCTATGGATAAGTGATCCTCTAACATGAGCTAAGCTCAACGATATCAATCTATTACCGTTTGAGTTGAAGAGTCGATCTTTAAGATTCCGTATTATCAAGCTATAATTACAAATCCTTCCTTTAGCAAGATCAATCGATAGGGCAATCTCGCTGAGAATTGGAAAATCCTTTTATCTACGAATACTTTCAAAATGAGCTTTGTTTAAGTCCAAATATCACCCAAATTCACTACTATAGAGAGCGTTGAATTTCCTTTTTCCAAGCCGAATCCTCTTTATCTAGTTTTCCTCAAAGCGTTCCACACATTATACTTCACCTGCGTACATTTTCTCCCCGCTCCAAAAAAAAAAACTAAGTAAATAAATAGAATTCCTCTACAAAATCTCTAATGTCTTAGAGATTCTGAAAACATGAACTCAATTCCTGTACGCTTTTTGAGGTATCAATTTCCCAATCAAAATAGTTTAGTTCCATGGAACCACTGATTCCTTATTTGAGTCCAAAATCATTTGAGTCCAAGTCTCTTCGTACGTCCCTTAGGTACCGTCTCAGAATTGGAGGTTTCAAACTAATTTTAAGAAGATGTACATGAAATTTTTTATTGATTATGGAGAAATGTTCTAGTTCTCCACAAAGGTGTATGCTAAGGTTCCAAACTGTAGCTCCTTAATTTCATATGAATGGCATTCTCCAACCATTTATGTCTAACCTGAGAGAGATCACGGAAGGAGAAACGCCCATGTGCATGAGCGCTACACCTTCCCTCACTAACCTTTCTGAATAAACTTATGCATCTGAGTATAATTTATCATAAGATCTCCTGTACTTTTGAAGTACCTTTTCGCAAGATAACACAAGAACACAAGATAACGTTTTGCATGGTGAACCTTCCGCATAGAAAGTTGTTCTCAACCATGTGACTAATTTTTCTCACCATTCTTTCTCGACGTATCCATATATCTCCAAATCTCAACTCTGTCAAAGAAAAATATCTTATAGAAATGAATGTACACTCATTAATGAATGGACACGACTATTCACAATCATTTGCGCATTATTTTTTCTCATGATCTTTAACTCTTGATCCCCCGACTACTTACGGAAGTGATTTTTTCCTCGTCATATACATGAACTTAACTTAAAAATGTCTTTAAATAACCTGAAAAGACAAGGATCAGGCGCTTAAGAATTTCTTACAACCAAAAGCTTCACAAATGAATTCTCTAAAAGACATGAAGAGAAATAATACGTTCATATGGTCAAGGACATACGAATTAAAACCTATAAGTTCAGCTAGAACAATAACTCACGGATTCTCCTAAGTGCTAAGAGATGAAGGTAAGGAAATTAGGATGTGAGCAATATTTGGTGAAGGGAAGTCATGTGCGCTTCATGCTTCAAGTGAATTCCAAGCTTCACAATTGAAGCCTGCTCATTTCTGAAGAAATAAGGGACAAGAATGGTTGAATAGCACTGTAAGAGGTAGGATTAGGAAGTAAACCTCAACCACGTCTTTTGGGGCAAGTGCATCAACCATCTCCTACCCGTCATTTCATCACTCATATCCTACATGTCATTTATTGAGTCTAACACTCTCCATTGAAATGATGTCCTCACCCTTGTACAGTCTCTTCAACCTTCTTGTTCTCAATTGTGGTCTCTTGAACCTTGCCTTTCTGCTTTGTGGGCACTTGCCTATGGAATTTCCTTGCTCTCAACCAAGGTTTCTTGAGCCTTGCCTTTCCACTTCTTAGAAACTTGCCTATGGACTTGCCTTACTCTCAACCTTGGTATCTTGAACCTTGCCTTTTCTGCTTGTTTACTAGTAGCCTACATACCTTCCTTGCCTTTTGCCTTGGTATCTTGAACCTTGCTCTCACCCATGCAATGTAGATTGGATACTCAATCTAGTTCCTCCATTTCTAGATCTGACCTACAGATTAGGAGATACACTCAAATATTTGTTGGGATCATATTTAAAATGAACATGTGTGGCTTCTAGTAACCTTGCCCAAGCCTAATTCCTAGGATCTAATACCAATGGTGGGATTCGAACTCATGACCTACCAAGCAAGTGGTTATCCCATCATACCCCTAGTCAGTAGGTCATGAGTTCAGATCTTACATGTTTCTGGAAGGGCTACATACATACATGAAGGTAGTTTCATATCTACGTACATGCATGCATGTAGACATACACATACATACATATATATGTTCATGTATACATACATATGTAGAGATATTAAACAAGTTAAATAAAAGATAAATTAATACACACATAAATAGATACATACATGCATACCCACATTTATACTTACATATATACATATATAGATAATTAAATTCCTACTTACATATATATATATATATATATATATATATATATATATATATATATATATATATATATATATATATATATATATATATATATACATACAAACATACATACATGTATACAACATAGATAAATAAATACATACATACATATGTACATAAATACATATATACATACATACATACATACAGATGGCATCTGCCCACACAGAATGCACACATACTTGCAGCCATACATACATATCTATATTTGTTTTTTTATTTTGTAATATCGTTCCGTATGATTTGCTTTACTCCAATTCTTTGTAGTAAAATCATAGAAGGGTTCATAAAATATTATCAAAGATATGATAAAGGATTTAGAAAGACGATGGAAGATAAAATATTCATTATAGTCTCAAAAGAAGTAGTTGAAATATGTTAGCTATCGATATTTTTGAAGATGAAAGTATGATGATGAAGAGAGGAAATATATGGTGGTGGTTATATCATAGATATACATTGATTATTTACATTTATCTTTATTTTCTTGATAGTCAAATTTTCATTGTTTATTTCATGAGGTATCATAATCCACCTAATGTTTGCTTCTTAAATATCATTCCCAACTTGGAGTAGGAACGAAAGATGTGCACTTATAAAAAAATCAATTAGGATGTTCCACCGTGAATAAATAGAGAAAAGAAGCATGGGTGTCTTTACAAATTTGGAACATAGAGAAGAAAACGTACAAATATAATCAAACTAAATTTTCAAATAAAGTGATAAATGGAGGTAATAAAAAAAATTTCAAGGTTTACTCATATTATTCTTATTGCTACATGAAGGCCAAGGAATACAAGATTTATACCGAAAAAGGGAGAGGAAATGCAGAAAGGAGGGCCTATGTATCAGGTTGAAAGTAGTCCAAGTAGTTTGAGATTTCTTAGAGGTAATCCACCCTAAGAGGAAGAATATTTCCTTACAAGTTGGAAGACATAAAATTTAAAGCTTTGAAAATAGGAAAATTTTTGTGGCCCTTTTAAAATTCTTAGAAAGATTGGGAATTTTCCTTACGAGTTGAAGCTTCTAGACAATTATCTACTTCACCTAGTATTTCATGTTAAGAGATTGAAGAGAAAACTCGCTGAACAAGAAAATCTTGTATCTTCACATACAAATGTCCAACCTACCTCATTTCAAAACATCCCTTATGCCCTAGAGAGAATACTACATAGTTGAGATAAAAAGACTAGGAATCATTTGTACAAAGATTGCCTAATTAAATAAAAGGATTGGATAGAACAAAACTCCAACTTAAGAAAAGAGGTAAATATTTGAGAGTGAATCCATAATTAACAAGAATGTTCATGGACCATGGGGAAATACTCCACATATTATTCCAAAACACATTCATAAGGACGAAACTGTTAAGGTTGGAAAGAATTTTGTATAAACCTTGTGTTTGACCCTTCAAGATGGATTTTCTATTAATGAACTGTAAACCCACTATCAGTCCTTTTCTAGTTTATTTAATGGGAGCCTCACTTGAATGGTTTTTACCCTTAAGATTAATCATCATAGGGTATCAGAAACTTATCTTAGGGGAACCTTCTCTCAAGTGCCACTATGACTTAAGTGTACATGGAGAGAATGACTTAAGTCGAATTTGAAATCATGTGACTCACCTTGGGACAATATTCACATGAGGGACACTTGCAACTATCCTATGAAACACACCCTTTGGACCATTGGTATATATGTGGGTGGTGTAACATGATTTAGCCTTTGGGTGTGATGTTGTGAGTTTTGTATTTCAAGCTCAAGAGTGTGGGAACATGCCCCAAATTGAGCTTTACACATCATCTACAATCAAAGGAGGGTGATTTCCAAGAGTTGGGGCATCAGATCATGTCTATAATGGAAATAAGTTGATTAGAGAAAATTTAGGTCACCTCTTAACGTGGTTGGACCTCACCTTTTGACATGCATATGATTTTGATTTGTTAAATAGGTTTTTATGTGACCTTTAAAGCCTCTAATGGGTTTTATTATGACTTAGAGTCATGGAAATATGTGTTCAAGCAGCCCCTTGCTTAAGCACATCTCCTATTGGCTCTTCTCTCCATATTTTGCAGAGATTTCACATACTCTATCTCTCTAGATTATCTTGGTCGACCCCTTGATCTTGTAATTATTATTTCTCCTTTATCACAAATCCATTTTCAATTATTAATGTCCTATCTAAAAGCTTACTAATTTTCATTTCAGTAGTGCAAGTCTCACAATCAGTGCCACCACATTCATAGTGAAATATCTAGAATAGTGTCTCTGTAGTGAGCTTATACTGTATGAAGAGATCAAGTTTTTTGTTTTGATTCAGTTGGTTGAGGCATCATCAAGTGTCCAAATGGAGTGACTGAACTCTCATTAGAAATATCTCTAATTCTAGTGTTATCATAAAAGGTTTCAATTTCATTCTGTCCATGTATTTAGAGAAATTTTGAAAGAACATAGACTATGTCTAAAATAATTCAGCATCCTAGGAGGGCTCATTTGCTTTCATTTTGCACATAGGAGTGTTGATCCTCTTATAGTGATACAAGAGATAAAAGTGGAGTATCAAAGAGAAAAGAAGGTCCAGGTATTGAAGTGAAGTGAAGGTCTCATCAAAGTTTGAAGGAAAGAAGTAAAGAATAGGCATGTCAACAACAAGGGGAAAGAATACGTCATCAAATCAAAGATGAAACTTCATCAAGAGGAGTAGCTCTATCTTTTGATGTAAAATTCATCTTTTTCAACTTCATTGGGGGAGGTTTAAAAGAGATAGAAGGAGCCATGGTTTATCTCAATGCTCATATTGAGAAAGGAAACTCTCAACCATGGTGATTCACAATAAGCAATTTGTTTATGGGGAGAGGTTTGTGGTAACTTGTGAGTGGTGGAGAGCCAAAACCCAATATAGATAAGTTAGATCCAACCACTAACTAGAGAAGAGTAGTATGAGAGCTGGTTGAAAGGGACAAAACAGTCATTTTTATTTTATTTCAGCATATAAGCAACTCCATGATAGGACATATTCAAGATTTGGATACAACAAAGAAGGTGTGAGTGTGCTTGGAGGGATTATACTCCACCTTTTAAGTTCGAGCCTCCTTCACTCAAAGTAAATTTAATTTAAAAGCATCGAGTTTGAGTTGGAGACACTACTCTTTTGGATGGAAACGATTGAAGGCTTGAACTAAAATTTGAGCATAGTAGCATATGACCCAAAAATTCAGACTTAAGGTGATTAAGACGCTCAAATTTAAGTTCAATCTTTCTATTATATGACCAAAAGAACTCAAACTTAAGATGATTTAGAGGTTCAAATGTAAGTTGAGCCTTGTAGTATACGACCAAAACAACTCAAATTTAATCTCATTTAGTGGCTCAAGCTGAAGTCTAAGCCTCTACTCTTTTGGGTCAACAAGCTAAGTATCTCAAACTCAAACTCAAGCCTCTTAGTCTTTTGGATAGAAAAGCTAACAAGCTCCAACTGAAAGTCGAGCCTCTTTAAAACAACTCTCAAGGTAGATTCGACTTAGAGATACTACTCTTTTGGGTAAAAACGTTAAGAGACTTGAGCTTAAGTTCAAGCCTGATAGTATACTACCAGAAAGACTCAAACTTAAATTGATTGAGAGGTTGAAACACAAATTTAACTTAATTATGAGGCTCAAAATTATGTTTATGCCTTATTGCATATGAGGAAAAAGACTAAGACACTCTTTTGATTCAGAGGACTAAACTGAAGGTCCAACCTCTAGTCTTTTCGTAGAAAGACCTAAGAGGCTCAAACTTAAGTTCGAACCTCTTTCTTGTTTGGGTGAAAAGGCTAAAATTCTTGAACTTAAGTTTCAACCTTGTAGGATGTTTCTAGAAAGACTCAAAATTAATTTGACTAAGAGGTTAAAACTAAAACTTAAGTTAATTTAGAGGTTCAAAATTAAGTTTGTGCCTCCTCCCATATGACCAAAAAGACTCAGATTTACTTTAATTCAAACACTCGAACTTAAGGTTGAGCCTCTAGTCTTTTGGAGGAAGACCTAAGATGTTCTGACGTAAGTTTGAACATCTTTCAATCAAAGCTCAAAGTATATTTAACTCAAGAGGATCAAATTTGATCTAGAAAAACTAGTCTTTTTTGTGGAAATGGTTGATTGAACTTAAGTTTGAACTCACCAGAAACATTAAAACTTAAGTTGATTGAAAGGCTTTAATTAAGTTTGAGCTTTGTAACATATGATAAAAAGGACTTAAATTTATGATGGTTGAGAGGATCAAAATTAAGTTCGGTCCTCATAGCATATGAGCAGAAGCACTAAAATTTAATTTTAATGAGAGGCTCAAACTTAAAATCAACCCTCGACTCTTTTGGTTGGAAAAGCTAAGATGCTCATAATTTACTTCTAGCCTATTAGCCTTTTGGATACAAAATCTATGAGGCTCAAAAACGTAAGTTGGAGCCTCTAAGCTTCTCCACCAAAAATGATAAAGATTTAATTTCATTGATGGGTTCCAACTTAAGTTCAAGACTCTAGTCTTTTGGATCAAACATCTAAGACACTCAAACTTAAGTTTGAGCCTCTTAGCCTTTTGGATGAAAAATCTATGAGGCTTCAACTTAAGTTTGAGTCTTTTTTTATCAAAGTTGAAAGAAGATTTGACTTAGAAACACTACTATTTTGGGTGGAAAAGCTAAGAGGCTTGATCTAGTCTCATACCATATGACAAAAAAGACTAAAATTTAAGTTGAGTAAGAAGCTGAAACTCTAACTTAAGTGAATTGAGAGGCTCAAAATTAATTTCAAAGCTCATCTCATATGAGCAAAATACTCAAACTTACTCTGATTTAGAGGCTTCAACTCAAGTTCCAACTTCTACTCTCTCGGGACGAACAATTGAGAAGCTACAACTTAAGTTCGAGCCTCTTTCAATCGAAGCTCAACCTAGATCTAACTTAAGAGAATGTAATCTGACTTATCCACAATACTCTTTTGGGCCGAAATAGTTGGGAGTCGCAAACTTAAATTAGTAGCATATGACCAAAACGATTCAAGCTTAAGTTGATTTAGAAGGATTCAACTTACGTTTGAGCCTCTAGTCTTTTGGGAAAAGAACTTAAGACTAAAATTTAATTTGAATGAGAGGCTCAAACTTACCTTGAAACCCCTAATCTTTTACGTGGAAGAGCTAAGAGGATCAAACTTAAGTTCATGCTTGTTAGCCTTTTGGATTGAAAAGGTAAGAGGCTCAAACTTAAGTTGGGTTCTCTCAGATTTCGCACCAAATAGACTTAAATTCAATTTCATTGAGAGGCTCTCACTTAAATTTGAGCATCTAATGTTTTAATTGAATGAGGTAAGAAGCTCAAACTTAATTTTGAGCCTCTTAGCCTTTTGGATGGACAAGCTAAGAGCCTCAAACTTAGTTTTGGGCCATTTTTTATCTAACGTCAAGGTAGATTTGACTCAGAGACACCATTCTTTTGTGTCAAAAAGCTAAGGGGCTCAGCCTTAATTTCTAGCCTCATACCATATGAAAAAAAAGAATAAAATTTAAGCTAACTTAGAGGTTGAAAATCAAACTTAATTTAATTGAGAGGTTCGAAATTAAGTTCAAGCTTAGTCGCGTATGAAAAAAAGATTCATACTTACTTTCATTCAGAGTTTTGAACTTAAGTTCCAACCTCTACTCTCTTACGAGGAATATATAAGTCACCAAAACATAAGCTCAAGCCTCTTTGGATCAAAGCTCAAAGTAGATTTGACTTAATAGAATGTAGTAACATATGACAAGAAAAAAAATCAATTGAGAGGCTTGAACTTAAATTCACGCTTATTAGCCTTTTGGATGGAAGAGCAAAGAGGCTGGAATTAAGTTCGAGCCTCTTTTGATCAAGCCTAAAGGTAGACTTAGAGACACTAGTCTTTTGGGTGGAAAATCTCACAGGATCAAACTTGAGCTTGAGGCTCATAGAATATGAAAGAAAAATCTTAAACTTAAGGTGATTGAGAGGTTGAAACTCAAAATTATGTTAATGGAGAGGCTCAAAATTAATGTCATCCCTCATCACAAATGACCAAAAAGCTCAACCTCTTAGCCTTTCCACTCAAAAAACTGAAATTGGATTTCATTCAAAGGCTCCAACTTAAGTTTAAGCCTCTAATCTTCTGGGTGCAAGAGATAAGGGGATCAAACTTAAGTTTGAGCCTCTTAACCTTTTGGATGGAAAACGTAAGCGACCACAACTTAAGATTGAGTCTCTTTCAATCATAGCTAAAGGTAAATTTGATTTAGAGACACTACTCTATTGGGTGGGAAAGCAAAGACGATCAAACTTAACATAGGGCCTACTACGAGATATATATATATAGGGCCTACTACGATCAAAGCAAAGATTGAGTCTCTTTCAATCATAGCTAAAGGTAAATTTGATTTAGAGACACTACTCTATTGGGTGGGAAAGCAAAGACGATCAAACTTAACATAGGGCCTACTACGAGATATATATATATATATATATATATATATATATATATATATATATATATATATATATATATATATATATATATATATATATATATATATATATATATATATATATATATATATATATATATAATGGTAACTCACAACCTTCTCACGTATATTATGCAATGATCTCTCTTAGAATATAGGTGGTGAGGAAATTATTTTAAATTAGATTCTCTCTCTCTCTGTGTCTCAAAAGTGTCGTTTCATGTCGTCATTTGGAACGCTACGAAGGGAAATTCCTTTCATCTTCTCTCTCTCACCAAGAAAATCAGTTGCTGCTCTCACCAAGAACAACTATTGTAATAAATGCTCAAAACATGTGTGTAGGTTGATTTTCCAAAATGCACGATGAATAGCTTATTGTTTCCTGACGGGTCCCTAAATGCAAGATGAATAGTAAGCAGTAAAAACGATAGTCAGGAGAAAGAAACGTGGGACAAAACCAAACTATACTTGGATTTGGTCGAATTCAAAGATTCGAATGGCTTTTCATGGTCAAATCTCCAAGTGGGCGAGGATCTGAGGAAAGCTAGACTTGATAGATGCTACATTTCTCAGAGTTTTACTCATCAGTGGGGCCACCCTTCCCTCTCACAACACACCGACCTCACCATCTCTGATTACTACCCGATCATTATCACTTTCCAACCTTTCACCAAGATCCGTAAGGCTCCTTGGTTCCACGCAAGCGTGCCCTCCTTCTCTCTCCCCTCCGTCCATCAAGAAATTTCTGATGTGTGGAAGGAGGTGTTCACCTTCGACTTGTCCCCAGCCAAGTATTGGATAAGTGCGGTCGATAAGTCTCGACAGATCATGATTAGATCCAGCAAGATGCTCAAGACTATGCGGCAGGCTCGTAGAGAAGCTCTATATCATAGACTCTGGAGGCTCGAGGAGGAAGTGAACAAAGGAAAATATCAATCCCAGAAAGGTCTTTGAAAAATCAGAGCACTACTGAGATACGACAAGGAGTGGTGGGCTTGCAAAGCCGACAAACCCACCAAAGAGATGTGCCGTATCCTTAGAAGGAAACATAACAGAGAATCGATCCCCTTATTGCTAGACTCAAATGGCATGTATGCAATATGTTAATTTTGGGATCATTGAAGGGCACTTCATGAGACCCTGGGGACCTCGAACCCCCTCTCCCCCCATAGAAGGGACTGCATGGCAACCATATCTAGGGCTTCCTCCCACAGGATAACACTCAACCTTTGTTCCCTGCTTGATGCCCCTATCTCATAAGTAGAAATCATTGCACATTCTTTAGCAAACTAGATCGCATCTTTATAGATATGAGGCCATCATAATCCATTGTGGATGCTTTTATGAGATCATTGATGCCCTCCCTTTTGGTAAAAGCCCGGGACCCAACGAGCTCACTAATAAGTTCTTTAAATCCTTCAAGTTGGTGGTTGCCACCCCTCTTTGTCTGGTTTGGCAAGAGGCACTCAAGTTTGGCACGCTTCCAACTTGTCTCAACAATGGCATTATCAAGTTAATACACAAAGGGGGAAAAGAATAGAATAGAGAACTGGCGTCCTAATATGATGCTCCAAACGGTATATAAGATCATTGCCAAAGTCATTTCCAATAGAATCTCTAGCCATTTGAGAGTGTGGTTAAGCGAGGACCAAAAAGGTTTCATCAAAGGCACGTCAGTTTTGGAAACCATTATAGATATCTTGGAAGGTCTTGACTTTGCAAATGAGTCTAAACAAGATGTGGTGTTCCTCAAGATCGACTTTGATAAAGCCTACGATATGCTGGAATGGGACTATATTCTGCAGTCGCTTCAAGATCTTGCATGTAGTAAAAAATTCACCAAGATGATCGCGATCCTTCTCGGAAACGCGTCGACCCAAATTAACTTTAATGGCAAACTTTCGAAGGTGACCAAACTTAGAATATCTATGAGACAAGGCTGCCCATTGGCTTCCCTTCTCTTTGCCATTGCCACGGAAGGGCTTAGCAGGCTGGTGGAGCATCAGGTGGAAGTTGGTAATATCAAAGGCCTCCGTTTGCCTCATGACCATGGCCAGATGATCACCATGAGACTTTTTGCCGATGATATGAACGCGTTTGTTCACAATGATAGTACTAGCCTGGAGATGTTCTAGAGGTGTCTGGATACTTTTTGTGAAGCCTTTGGATCCACAATCAACCACTCTAAGACCACCTTCAGAGCTATCGTTTTATCACAGCCCGACCTTGTCATTGATCATGGCTGTCAAATCATTCCGTAGGGCCAAATGTTTCGGCTTCTTGGGATTCCCTTGGGTTTTGGTGTCTCTATGGAATAGCGGTGGAACTGGGTGCTGGCCAAACTCGAAAACAAGCTAAACTATTGGAGAGGTATGCAAATCAATCTCGCTGGTCGTGCTATGGTTATCAACATGTTCCTCTTATCATCTACCATTTATTTACTTTCTTGTTGGAGACCAAAAGAGCAAGATCTATCCAAACTAGATACTATATGTAGAAACTTCCTTTGGATGGGCGACCACAATAGGAGGGGAGTGCCTAAAATCAAGTGGTCCATCTGCACCAGCCATAGACATAGTGGGAGCCTTGGTATCCTTGACATTGGGTGCATGGCTAACAAACTGGCGGCAAAATGGATGATTAAGGCTTGGTGCCATGGGGAGGCCTCATGGGCCAAGTTTATCTTCAGAAACAAGAATGAGTTGGCTCTCATGGGTTTCCCAAATTGAAAGAATCTTGACATCTTGACCTTGCTGTTTTCCCCGATCCCCGTCTTCCCGAAAGGCTCAAATCTTGTGTGCTCCCTATGGAAGAGTTGGAATAAAGTCAAAAGCTACACAAGAATAAGTGAAGACTGGAAGTGGGCAGCTGGTATCAGACAAAACAACTCTATCTGGTTTGCGATCCATGGCATCCGGAGTGTGGAATCTTGGAACATTCAAAATGCCAAGAAGCTATGGAACAAAGGCTTCAAAAAATGGAAACATCTTTGAAAACAAGACACCAACCGATGGATCAACTTTGAGGATATTGGCCCTAGCGTCAACATTTCGTACAAAGAATGGAACACTTTGCGAAGCAGATGTCTCACCTGGGACCGCCACAAAGTTCACCTTCTCATGGGACAGGACATGTCGAGCTTGCTTGGTCTCAAATGGCACAATGGGAATAGCCTATCAAAAATCCCGAACATCAAAGAAACGATTGACGATCAGGTTAACCTCAACAAGAAGTGGTGGCTGTTATGGACGCGGCTTCCGTGGGACATGAAGTTCATGGCTATCTGGCACCCCCTCATAGAAATCAAAAAGTTTGTCCTCTTATGGCAAATTCTTCATCATGGAATCTGGACCAACCTTAAGGCTTGCAAATTTTGTGGGATTCCTCCCTGGTGCAAACGCTGCTACTGGTCTATTGAAGATGTTTCACACATCTTCTTTACCTTTCCCAACTCCAACAGACTCTGGCAGAGCTTGGAAAGAAAATTAGACTTCAGAAACATCTCAGTTGGAAGCAAGCCCTACTGGGAGAAGCGATCCGCTGCTCCGCGACTCTCTGGAATGCCATCAGAGGGGAGGTCCTATGGAAAATCTAGCGGGAAAGATGTGCTTTTAACTTCGGCGACTCCCCCAAAGAGTGGTCAATTGCGAAATCGTTGTTCCTCCTTGGCAAAAGGATCATTAACTGTAAGAAATCCCCCCCCCCTTCAGACATCATCAAGTACTCCTCTTGGTCAATAACAAGCTTAAACCCAAGCGGGCCCACATGAGGGTGATGAGAGGATGGTCGAATGTGCGAGAATCACTTGGCTTTGAGTATTCATTCTGGGTGGTGAAACATTTTTTATTAACATTTCCACATCGTGGAACAAAATTTGAGCTTTCATTTCTACAAGCTTCCTTCTCGGACTCAACATTCCAACTTCCAACTTGAAAAATGGAGCTTATTTCTCTCTCTACTCCTCTTCTCCGGTGATGTGCATCAAGTCATGCCGCCCAGAAGAATGGTCTATCTCAGAGCAGAGCTGTCGAGAGGAGGGGCGGAAGAATATTTAATTCTTCTCTCTCTCTAACTTTCTTTCTCTCTCTCCATCTGTGGTTTCACCTACAGCATTCCCGAGGGGGTATTCTCTCCATCTATATCGGCACGTCAGCCAATTCTGACAAAATGAGTGGAAAAAGAAAGGAGGTGTCTTCTCTCTACATACAATGATGAGAGAGAAGCTCAGCTATAGTCAAACCAATCGCAGGAAAGATAAAGAAAATTTGTCTTAGATCATAAGCAATTGAAAACTGCTCATGCAGATCATTCCCTATCTATTTTTCTCTCTCTATATGCGTGTGCAATGCGAGAAGTCACAGAGAGGAGGGGAGGATGCAAGATCAACAGATCAAGTTCTCTCTCACTAGCTATAGTGGATGGAAAATAAGATGAAGGGAGCAAGAAGAAAAGTACCTATAAAAAACAGTAGGAAAGAACTATCACAACATACACAAATATATATATATATATATATATATATATATATATATATATATATATATATATATATATATATATATATATATATATATATATATATATATATATATATATATATAAAGTGACATGAGCCTACCACTCCTTTAGATTTTGCTTTATTCCCTCTTCCACACTTTTGCCCACACTTATTCACCACACTTTTATTTAATTTTAACCACACAACTCACTTACTCCATTCTTTAATCCACTTTCACACATACCTCACATTTAAGGTTTACTTTTATCCACTTTAAGTGCATCATTCACTCATACCGTACTTTAAATTACTTTAATTACACATCTTTTATGAACCATTCTTTAAATACTTACTCACACACACCACTCATTATTTATCCATTTTAATTTATGATTTTAGTTTATTTGTGCTTAGTTTTAATAATTTCTTAATTCATTTAAGTTAAATTTACACTAAGATAGCTAATTAAATCATAATTTAATTTATTTTAATTAAATATATATAAATGTAAGATATTTTAATTAACTATACCATACATTTATTAAATCAATGGTTTTCACACATTATATTAATGTTAATATTCACACACACTCATACCTACACACAAACACACTTTGGAACCCTTTGGAACCCTCATATTAATCTACCTACCACTATCATTCTTACATAAACACTCAACATATGTAACCCTAGAGCTTTATACCCATGCCCCATGCTTAAATGGGTACAAAGACACATTTGAATGTGTAGTTAGGGTTAATCATAACGTGGGCACATGTAATCCCCATCAATTTGTACCTGCAAACACTTAAAGAGAGATTAGTGCCAAGCAAAACAATTGATCAACAATATTATAGAGGGGTTAGAGTTAACCAATAGAAATGATTTAATTTTCTTGGATGTCAACTGGAAGGTGGAAATCTTTCAAAGAACACTCGATTTTGTTGGCTCTAATGACTACACTCATCTGATTGTTATCTACACTCTTATATGTGCGATTCTGAAATCTCATCTCGACATGCTTGTGGTTGTTGACCCTTCCGCTTATACTCCTTCTCTGCATAGCGAGACTTTAGCAAATGTGAATCTAGCATCATTTCAGATTGGAAGGATTTATAATGTCCTGGCAAGTGCATAAATATACGTACATACATGTGTGCATAAATACACATTGCATACATGGATAAATATTGTGGCCATTTGTTTTCTATTACACAAAAAGAGAGAGACAACTGCCTAAGATATTGCAGATGATATGAAGTCATACAAGATCAAAGGTATTTTATTATGTGCAGGAAACCTTTGGTGAATGTAAGTGGTCTTATGTTTTGGATGTTATTTCTGTAACTATGTCTCATTCCAAGAGTATTATGCAACAGCCACTATATTTCTGTTACATATCACCTTGCATATGTTGATATGGCATTCAAGAAGCTATCAGGAATGTGAAATTAATTGTTATCAGATTCATGCGATTGTTAATTGCAGCTACTTTAAGACAATGACTTGCTTACGAAAACTTGCACATAATTTTGTTTTCTCATTTGCGGTGCTTTCGTTTTCTTGAATATGAAACGAGTCACAATCAAAGAAGAAAAGCGTACATGATATTGATCATTGTGTACAATTCCTACTTCTCTCTTTAGCTATTCATCATCTTGTGTACATTGAATTCTGTCATATGAAAGATATTTCCTTATTATGGATGAGAAAATCTATCAAGAAAGAGTGATGATTTGTTCAAGTCTAATGCACATCAAGATAAGATGAAGGACTTTATGAATTACTAATAATCACTTTGAGTCGTCACTATACCTGAGATTGCTCCAAACACCCGACGTGCGCCCACATTCTATTGACCAAAACCCTTTACCTGACCATAGAAGATTCACTCCTAGTCCTTTACATAGAAGAACAAATACAGTCCGTAAACGAACTGTTAGATGTTTTTAGTGTGATCAAATAGGTCATATATACGGGAATTGTATTGCCTATGAGAAATCATGTAGATAAACAGTGGTACCTGAAATTGAACAAAAAATATGTAATTATCATGATCGTTTACCTTTACACTTGAATTTAGGAAGAGGTGGTATGAAAGCATATTTTGACCACTCAAGACATTGAGCAAGATGATTTAATAGATTGAAGAAGCAATGGATGCCAAAGAAGCATAACAATACTCAATCTAATGAAAGTAGTTGTTAAACTAAAAAGGAAGAAACCTCCATACGTGAGAATCAAGATGAATCATCAGACATAGATATAGAAAGATTTGAGAAATTTTTGAATGAATGATTAGAATTAAATAAACAAGATCATAAAAAACCAATTAAAGCAAAGTCTAAGGAAGATGGCACAACCTATGTCCAATTTCATGCAAAGTTTTTGTATAATGATAAGGTTTTTTATCCTGAAAAGATTAAAAGATTTATGGAAGAAGAATACAATCATATTTTAACTGAAATTCAAGATGAAATTAAAGAACAAGAAGATAATGAAAATATAAGTATAGAAAATTACAAAGAAAGTACATCATATCATGAACATGAAGATCAGACCAAAGTGGTAGGAATTGTTGATAAAATCATGAACCAAATTGAGAGCTATTTTTGAGAATTTTTTGTTCCTCTGGATATGAAAAAGCAAAATTGCAAGATAATATTACAAGAAATTTTTTATGGACAAGAAAATCCTTTAGTAATTTTCAAAGTGCCTACTAATGTATTTTGAGAGTCTGTTTTGTAGGTATTGATGAATGTTGTTTTTGAATGAGAAATTCATTAATACATCAATCAATTTCGAATATAAACAAAAACAAAAAGATATGATGAATGGGAGGTTTAAACCTTCTTCTACCCAAAAAGGTATTTATGAATTTTTCCCCTATGATGAATGGGAGTTTTTATTTTCTTCCTCATCAAAAAAGTAAATTATCAATTATCACGGGAGTTTTTACTTTCTTCCTCATCAAAAAAATAAATAATGAATGATTATGGGAGTTTTTACTTTCTTCCTCATCAAAAAACATAAATTATGAAGGGTTACGAGAGTTTTTACTTTCTTCCTCATCAAAGAAAGGTAAATTATGAACGATTATGGGACTTTTACTTTCTTCCTCATCAAAGAAAAGTAAATTATGAATGATTATGGGAGTTTTACTTAGGCTTCCTCATTAAAAAAGTAAATTATGAATTACACCTACATGAAGCTGATGAAGTCTATGATGAACAAAATTATGAAGATCTAGAAGACATACTAGATTCACCATTAAATGAAGACAATGTGGATGAACCAAACAGTGAAGATGATACATCTCCAAACGAGGATTAAAAAGTTTTTGTTTGTTTTACCTTTTGTTTATGAACAATAAATAACCATGGTTTTGAGATTCTTGCAGGGAAATATCTTGCATGTGATGTACAGGTCCCAATGGTGATCCATGAAGAGTTTGTGTGCCATAAATGGTTTTAATAACTTTATGAGTGAATACCAGTGAGAAAGCTATGTAATAAAATGTATTTTTGTTGATATATTTAGGTAGTGATCTGTGTGAACACACTAGGACCGCCGGGGCACTTTTTTCCCTCTTTAGGAAGTTTTTTTACCCCGGCTTGTATATACGCCTATTGCCCTAAGGGGCTAATCATCTTTATACATTCTCTAGTAATACATTCAGAATTGTGTGTTTGTGCTCCAAGCTTCTTCTTCTTCTTTGTGTTGTTCGCGTGCTTCTACAGACGTCTATCTCCAACAATTGGTATCAGAGTGGGTCGTCGCTTCATCTAGGGCGCCGGCGACACTCCCCCGTTTGGTCTCAGATTCGCACGAAATTTGGTGAGCATACTCAAGGTGTTTCAGAGATCAAAACTGCTTCGCTTTGTGGTGCTGAAATCGCGATCTGAGCTCGTTTCGGTCTCCGAATGCACTATCACAGTTCTTGTGTAAGGCTATTTCATCTTTCTGTGGCAAAGCTGCATACAAATTTCTGTTCGCCAATTTAAGCGTCTCAAAGTCTGCTACAGGTCTAGCAGAATTCGTCTGGGCAGTTTTGTTCAACGTTTTAAGATATAGTCAATTTTTTGCATCAAGGTATTTTAGTCACCGTCCATGGCTGAAAGAAGTGATGTATTCCGTATGTTGGTTGTTGAGGATAAGTTGGATGGTACCAACTACCCATTATGGGCGTTTATGATGCGACATGTATTGGTTGCAAAAGGATTGTGGAACTTCTGTAGGGTGTTGAAAGACGTCTTGTTACACCTCTGACTACAAGTACTGCAAATACAGGTGCTGGAGGTGCTAGAGCTGATGAAGACGGTGTCAAGGATGATATTCTGCAGATTCATGTTCGTGCTGCTGTTTCTGTTGCACCTACTGCAGAGCTGATTCGCTGGGATGGCAGAGATGCCCAGGCACATGCATTGATAGCTTTGTCTCTCAAACGTGCCATTATTCCTCATATTCGCTCTTGCAGAACAGCTAAGGATGCTTGGGATACACTTACCACATTGTACCAAGCTAGGAATGAGGCTCCTGTTGCTTACCTCCGAAAACAGTTGGAGAGTGAGCACATAAATGAAGGTGATTCTATGGACAGTTTCCTAACGAAGATCAAAGATTTGAAGGAACAGTTGATTTTTGCTAATGAGGTTATACCAGATAGCTCACTTGTACAGACCGTTCTGAATGGTCTTCCTGACTCATATCAGAGTTTTGCTTCTACTCTTTGGTTGATGATGAAAGGCGATCCAAATGCCTTATCATTTGAGGAGTTAGTCTCTATTCTGTTGCAGGAAGATCAGTCTAGGCAAAAGAGGTCCATTTTGCGAGTTGCAAATCAAGCTTTCTTGGCTAGTCAAAAGGGCAAAGGAAAATGGGGCTCTTCAAGTAGTAAGCAGAAATCTGCTAATTCTGCATATTTGAAGAAGGAAGAAAAAGATGAGAAGAAATCAGAAAAGCAGAAATTGTTTTGTAAGTACTGTAAAGGGCATGATCATATCATAAAGAACTGTCCAAAATTGGCTGCTAAAGAGGCAAAGAAGAAAGAGGCTGGAATGGTTGTTGCAGAGGCCTCTATACCAAAAACAGAGTCTGCAAATCTTGTGCAGGAAGAAGAATGGGCGTTTACTATTGTCTGCAGTTTTGACCCATCTTCTCATGAGCAGTGCATGTCTGTAGTAGACTCAGATGTTTGATATTTTGACAGTGGGGCGACCAAACATATTACCTCGCAGCGCAGTTTCTTCTCTTCACTCGAGCCTGCCCCTACAGGGAATACTGTTACATGCGCCAACAACTCCTCTTATCCTGTTATGGGAGTTGGTAAGATCATTTTGACTACTGTTGATGGTAGTTCTTTCACTTTGTCAGATGCTTTAGTTGTGCCAGGGATCAAAAAGAACTTGTTATCAGTTTCTACATTAGCCAAGATTGGCTTGGTTGTGAAATTTGTTGATGACAGGTGTACAATTCATGATCTCTCAAATGGCGATGTGATTATTGCTTCTGGCATTTTATGTCGTGGGTTGTATAAGCTCATAGACTATGAAAGATCTGTAAGTGATTTGGCATGTGCAGTAAATGATTCTCAGGCTATGTTAGATGCAAAGCTTTGGCATGCACGCTTTGGTCATCTGAATTTTGCTAGTTTGCTACGCCTCCATAAATCTGAAATGGTGTCCTCTTTGCCCAAACTTGAGGCACCTGGAAAACATGTTTGTGAAGGCTGTATTTTGGGCAAAATGCAGCGTTCCTCCTTTCCAAAAGATGGTTCAGTTCAGGCTACACAGAAATTGCAGCTTGTACATAGTGATGTCTGTGGTCCTATGCAGACACCCTCTTTTGGAAATTACCTTTACTTCGTGACTTTCATTGATGATTTTTCCAGGCATGCATGGGTATATCCACTCAAAGCAAAGTCTGAAGTGTTCATGTGCTTCAAACATTTTTTGGTTTTGGCTGAAAATCTGTCAGCATGTAAAATGGACACCCTCTGTTCTGATCGAGGGGGGGAATATATGTTTCTCTGATTTTAATGCGTTTCTGGCTGAACGTGGGATAAAATACCAGTGTACAGTGCCGTATACACCTCAAGAGAATGGAGTTGTTGAACGGAAGAACAAGTCTCTCATGGAGATGGTGAGGTGTATGGTCAAGAGCCAGGCTTTACCTCATAGTTTCTGGCTTGAGGTTGTCATGTGTGTAGCATATGTACTGAACAGGTGTCCCACTAAAGCGCTGCAGTCTATCACTCCATATGTGGCTTGGCATGACCGCAAGCCATCTGTTGCTCATCTGCGTGTTTTTGTTTGTTTGGCATATGCACTAGTGCCTGAACAACATCACAGAAAATTGGATGATTAGGCAGTAAAATGTCTTTTATTGGGTACAGTTCTGAAAGTAAAGGCTATCATCTGTATCATCCACAGACTAAACGCATTCTGGTTAGCCGTGATGTTGTCTTTGTGGAAGATGCTATTCAGCCATTGCTTTCATGTACTTAGGAGACATCTGTTAGCTCCCAAGACATGTATGATACTTTGATGCCTCTTTTTACAGGTGGACAGTCTAGTGCTGGTCCTAATGAGGCAACTTCTCAGCCTTTGTAGGTTTCATATGATGATGCAGATCATTCCATTTCTGATGCAGATTTACATGATGCACTTGTTGATGAGAGACTTGATATTGAGCAGGCAACAAGTATGCCAAAATGGCTGGTGCAGACTTTGCGTGACAGCAAATTAGATGCACCTTTGTCATATCGTACTCGTTCAGGCTCTCATACTGCCTTCTATGCATCAGATTGCTATGCTATGGCTCTGTCTAGTCTCTGTGATGAGAATGAGCCTAGTTCTTTTGATGAAGCACAGAATTCAGAAAATTGGATGGCTACTATGCAATCTAAATATGATGCTATAATGAAGAATGGTACATGGTCTTTATGTGACTTGCCTCTTAGCAAGAAGGCCATTCGCACTAAGTGGGTATACAAGCTGAAGTGTAAACCTGATGGTATAGTTGAGACGTATAAGGCTAGGCTTGTTGCAAAGGGTTATGCGTAGGAAAGAGGCATTGATTTTGATGAGACCTTTGCACCTACATGCCGTATGACTACTGTTCAGAGCATTTGTGCACTTCCAGCCCATCATGGTTGGAATGTACATCAGTTGGACATTAAAACAGCATTTCTGAATGGTGACTTGCATGAAGAAGTGTATGTTTTTCAACCCCGTGGCTTTGTGCAAAAAAGGCATGAAAACCAGGTGTGCAGGTTAAAGAAGGCATTATATGGTTTAAAGCAAGCACCACGTGCTTGGTATGAGAAGATACATGCCTATTTGGTTGCACATGGTTTTGAGAACAGTCCAACTAAAAGCACCTTATATGTTAACCGTGCTAATGATGTGCTTCTGATCATTGTTGTCTATGTTGACGACATGCTGCTCACTGGTCCTATTGAGAAGCATTATGCTGATTTCAAGGCTGATTTGCATGCCTCATTTGAGATGTCTGATTTGGGGCATTTGCAGCACTATTTGGGCATTCAGTTTATGCAAGTTAATGGTGGAATGGCTTTGTGTCAAACGAAATATATTGACACATTATTGCAGTGTTTTGGCCTTGAAGACTGTAAGCCTATTGCCACTCCTATGGAGACAGGTTTACGATTGAGTCTTCATGATGCTGGAGATGCATTTGATGTTGTTCTCTATCAGTAGGCTGTTGGATGCTTGATCTACTTATGCATTACTCGGCCAGATATTCAGTTTGTTGTCTCACAGATGAGCAGGTTTATGCATTGCCCAGGAGTCACGCATTGGAAGGCGGTTAAGCGCATCTTTCGCTACTTGAGTGGTACTCGGCTACTTGGGTTGTTTTATCCCAAGGGGGGATCACTATCGCCAGATTTGCATGCTTTTTCTGACTCAGATTGGGCTGGTTGCTATGACACTCGTGTGTCCACCAGTGGTTTTTGCTTCATGCTTGGTAGCTCATGTATATCTTGGTTGAGCAAGAAGCAGCCTACTGTGGCCACTTCTAGTTGTGAGGCTGAGTATAGGGCAGCTTTCACAGCGACTGTTGAGTGTGTGTGGCTCAGATGCCTTATGGCTGATTTGGGTGTTGGCCAGTCTTCTGCCACCACCATCTTCACTGGCAGTCAGAGTGCATTGGCAATTGCGAGGAACCTTGTGTTCCATGCTCGCACTAAGCACATTGAGGTGCATTATCACTATGTCAGGGAGAGATTCTCTACTAGGGAGATCAGCTTGGCATATGTGCCCACGCAGGAGAACATTGCAAACCTTTGCAAACCTTTTCACGAAGGCTCTGCCTAGGGAGAAGTTTGAAGCTTTTCGTAAAGCTTTGGGCTTACTTCCTTTTGTGGAGTGATTTCCACATAGCTTGGCACTTCCTTATACATGAGTGCCAGCTCCTTGTTCACCGCATCACTCCCAGGGGGAATTTGTTAGGACCGTCGGGGTACTTTTTTCCCTCTTTAGGAGGTTTACTTCCCCAGCTTGTATATATGCCTATTGCCCTAATGGGCTAATCATCTTTGTACATTCTCTAGTAATACATTCAGAATTGTGTGTTTGTGCTCCAAGCTTCTTCTTCTTCCTTGTGTTGTTCGAGTGCTTCTGCAGACGTCTATCTCCAACAATTTTGGGGTACTAATGTTTGATGATTCTATGAAACAGGACAAATTCTTAGAGAACTTTCTTTAAGAAATAGAGAAAATAAAATTTGAGTGATTAGAGAGAATTATTGAGTGATTAAATATTTGCATTTTAGTCTTCTTTTCTATTCTCCATTATTTGCACCATGTTGAGTCTATATTGCATCTTCATGCATCAAACAATGGAGATACACTTATGTTTTTCTTTAGCCTGCATAATCTACTTGCACATATATACAGATCTACAAAATGACAATCAATTTAAATGCATTCTAAAAAGCTTCTTCATCAAATTCCCGTTTACCCCTTATGCACCATAAATTTTTTAAAATGCACTTAAAATTATGCATGGTAGGGTCTCGCTACATGACCTTGCATTGAAGCACGTATTGAGCTTCACTTGTGCACACAGAGAGATTGAAAGGATTAATGTATCTGGACATAAATATGTATGTGAGTGAGTGCACAAGCCTCACCATCATCATCCTCTTTACCTTAAATGATAGCACCATATTTGTTTCTCCATGCATTTCAAAGTATGCATTCAATAGGGCTACATTATAAGGTCGTGCATGGACACTTATCTTCTAATCCTATGCACATAACAAATCAAGTAAACTGATATTTGAGATGAATTAATTTTTTGAAGCAACAGGTAATTTGGCCCATCGAAGATAATGTGCAGGTTTGGAGGGGGTGAATGTCGGAGAGATTCTCTCTCCCTACCTAGATATCCCAATCCTTTATTTTGATATATGAATTGTGGAGCTAATGGATAGCATTATTGAAGGCATGGTGGACGATGCGTAGTGGATTCTTTAATTGTGGAATGGAACTCAAGCGAAGACAACTAAGATTTAGCACTTGATCTTGCACATCCCTACTCATTTGAGCATCTCAAAGTCCCTTAACTATGCAACAGTATGGCATGGTAATAATCATTGGTTTGGGCATATGTTTTCAATTGATGAGGAGATTAAGCCTTATTCAAGTACATTGAGATTTAGCGTGTGGCCTTCATTTAGTGACATTGGAGCTGACGTCCAATATGGAGGAATAGTTTTCTATGTGCTTCTATGGAGGATATTTTCTCTTCAACCGCTAGCTTTTCTCTCGACATTGCCTTCTGATTTGCCTCTTCTCATGCCACTTGGCTTCCTCTTGTTCATCGAGGAGATATTTGATTGTTGTGGTGATGCTTGTTCCATTGTTGTTCAAAGTGGCTCTTACACAGATAATGGGCAAAAGACGATTTCCGGAATTAGCTTATCGAAGCTTAACAGTGGTACTTATGTATGGAAAAGCAACGGTGAAGCAAAAAAGGGAAGGGTTCATGCAATGAAATGGAGGAGACCGTGCGCTCAAACCTATTTTTGGAACAACCACTATGCCTTTTGCGGGAGATGGATGTGCACAACTTCTACACTCTAAATATAGAGTTCTATGATTATAAAAAGGAGAAAGGTTCGATCCAAGGATTAGGGAAGATATATGCTTTTGGCTTTTCTTGGATGAAGGCTCATATACTGGAGATAAAGAAGGCACTGATGATCAGAGCTTAGAGACTAAGCAAAGGTCGAGCATCAGATGCTAGAGCGAGAGCCTGATCGTGATTTAGGCAACTAATCTAGAGGGAAGGTTAGGCTTCTCCCGTGTTTTTTCAAAGGCACGATTGTAGAGAGGACGTAGAAGGGAATCTAGAGCTATTGAAGTTGGAGGAGCATCATGGAAAAGAATAAGGAGATTGATATATCAGAGAAGGAACTTAAAAAAGGAGGAGAACATTTTTCTCCAACACTCTGAAAACAGGGCACGATTGTAGAGAGGACGTAGAAGGGAATCTAGAGCTATTGAAGTTGGAGGAGCATCATGGAAAAGAATAAGGAGATTGATATATCAGAGAAGGAACTTGAAAAAGGAGGAGAACATTTTTCTCCAACACTCTGAAAGCGGAGCTCCGCCTCACGAAGCAGGACATTGCAACTCTTCTTTGCCCATTGCACTCCTACTACAATATAAGATTGTTACCTGCACACACTACGACCAAGCATGGATTCTAGGATGCTCTGTCCGCTATCTCTGAGGTCATCTATTATCCAATAAAATTTTGCGCTCGATTCTGTTTGCTCTAATGACTACACTCCTCCGACTATTATCTACATTCTTATGATGTGCAATTCTAAAATCTCATCGTGACATGTCTGCGGTTGTTGACCCTTCCGCTTATACTCCTCTGCATAGCGAGACTTTAGCAAATGAGAATCTAGCATCATTTTAGATTGGAACGATTTATAACGTTGTGGCGGGTGCATAAATATATGTATGGACATGTGTCCATAAATACACATTGCATGCATGGATAAACATTGTGGCCATTTGTTTTCTATTACACAAAAAGACAGAGACAACTGCCTAAGATACTGCAGATGATATGAAGTCATGCAAGTTCAAAGGTATTTTATTATGTGCATGAAACCTTTGGTAAATGTAAGTGGTCTTATGTTTTGGATGTTATTTGTGTAATTGTGTCTCATTCGAAGACTATTATGCTACAGCCACTATAGTTTTTTTACATATGGCCTTGCATATGTTGATATGGCATTCAGGAAGTTATCAGGAATGTGAAATTAATTGTTATCAGATTCATGCGATAATTAATTGTGATTACTTTAAGACGATGACTTGCTTACGAAAACTTGCACATAATTTTGCTTTCTCATTTGGAGTGCTTTTGTTTTCTTGAATATGAAATGAGGCTTAATCAAAGAAGAAAAGCGCACATGATATTGATCAACGTGTACGCTTCCTACCTCTCTCTTCAGGTATTCATCATCTTGTGTACATTGAATTCTATCATATGAAAGATATTTCATTATTATGGATGAGAAAATCTATCAAGAAAGAGTGATGAGTTGTTCAAGTCTAATGCACACCAGGATAAGATTAATGATTTTATGGAGTACTAATATTCGCTTTGAGTCATCTTTGTACCTGAGATTGCTCCAAACACCTGACGTGCACCCACATTCTATTGACCAAAACCCTTTATGTGACCATAGAAGATTCACTCCTAGTTCTTTACATAGAAGAACAAATACAATCCGTAAACGAACTGTTAGATGCTTTTAGTGTGATCAAATAGGTCATATATATGGGAATTTTATTGCCTATGAGAAATCATGTAGAGAAACATTGGTACTTGAAATTGAACAAAAAATATGTAATTATCATGATCCTTTACCTTTACACTTGAATTTAGGAAGAGGTGGTATGAAAGCATATTTTGACCACTCAAGACATCGAGCAAGATGATTTAATAGAGATTGAAGAAGCAATGGATGCCAAAGAAGCATAACAATACTCAATCTAATGAAAGTAGCTGTTAAACTAAAAAGGAAGAAACCTCCATACATGAGAATCAAGATGAATCATTAGACATAGATATAGAAAAAATTGAGAAATTTTTGAATGAATGATTACAATTAAATAAAGAAGATCATAAAAAACCAATTAAAGCAAAGTCTAAGGAAGATGGCACAACCTATGTCCAATTTGATAGAAACTTTTTGTATAATGATAAGATTTTTTATCCTGAAAAGATTAAAGGATTTATGGCAGAAGAATACAATCATATTTTAACTGAAATTCAAGATGAAATTAAAGAACAAGAAGATAATGAAAATATAAGTATAGAAAATGACCAAGAACGTACATCATATCATGAACATGAAGATCACACCAAAGTGGTAGGAATTGTTGATAAAATCATGAACCAAATTGAGAGCCATTTTTGGGATTTTTTTGTTCCTTTGGATATGAAAAAGCAAAATTGCAAGATAATATTACAAGAAATATTTTATTGACAAGAAATTCCCTTTAGTTAATTTTTGAAATGCCTACTAATGTATTTTGAGAGTCTGTTTTGTAGGTATTGATGAATGTTGTTTTTGAATGAGCAATTCATTAATACATCAATCAATTTCGAATATAAACAAAAACAAAAATATATGATGAATGGGAGGTTTAAATCTTCTTCTACCCAAAAAGGTATTTATGAATTTTCCCCCTATGATGAACAGGAGTTTTTATCTTCTTCCTCATCAAAAAAGTAAATTATGAATGATCACGGGAGTTTTTACTTTCTTCCTCATCAAAAAAGTGAATTATGAAAGATTGTGGGAGTTTTTACTTTCTTCCTCATCAAAAACATAAATTATGAAGGATTACGAGAGTTTTTACTTTCTTCCTCATTAAAGAAAGGTAAATTATGAACGATTATGGGAGCTTTACTTTCTTCCTCATCAAAAAACGTAAATTATGGATGATTATGGGAGTTTTACTTTCTTCCTCATTATAAAAGTAAATTATGAATTACACCTACATGAAGCTAATGAAGTCTATGATGAACAAAATTATGAAGATCTAGAAGAAATACTAGATTCACCATTAGATGAAGACAATGTGGATGAACCAAACAGTGAAGATGATACATCTTCAAACAAGGATTAAAAATTTTTTGTTTGTTTTACCTTATGTTTATGAACAATAAATAACCATGGTTTTGAGATTGTTGCAGGGAAATATCTTGCATGTGATGTACACGTCCCAATGATGATCCATGAAGAGTTTGTGTGCCATAAATGGTTTTAATGACTTTATGAGTGAATCTATAGTGAGAAAGCTATGTACTAAAATGTATTTTTGGGTACTAATGTTTGATGATTCTATGAAACAGGACAAATTCTTAGAGAACTTTCTTTAAGAAATAGAGCAAATAAAATTTGAGTGATTAGAGAGAATTATTGAGTGATTAAATATTTTCATTTTACTCTTCTTTTCTATTCTTCATTATTTGCACCATGTTGAGTTTGTATTGCATCTTCATGCATCAAATAATGGAGATACACTTATGTTTTTCTTTAGCTTGCACAATCTACTTGCACATATATACACATCTACAAAATGACAATCAATTTAAATGGATTCTAAAAAGCTTCTTCATCAAATTCCCTTTTACCCTTATGCACCATAAATTTTTGAAAATGCACTTAAAAGTATGCATGGAAGGGTCTAGCTACATGACCTTGCATTGAGGCAGGTATTGAGCTTCACCTGTGCACACAGGGAGATTGAAAGGATTAATGTATCTGCACATAAATATGTATGTGAGTGAGTGCACAAGCCGCACCATCATCAGCCTTTTTACCTTAAATGATTGCACCATATTTGTTTCTCCATGCATTTCAAAGTATGAATTCAATAGGGCTACATTATAAGGCTGTGCATGGACACTTATCTTCTAATCCCATACACATAACAAATCAAGTAAACTGATATTTGAGATGAATTTATTTTTTGAAGCAACAGGTAATTTGGCCCATCAAAGATAATGTGCAGGTTTGGAGGGGGTGAATGTCAGAGAGATTCTCTCTCCCTACCTGGATATCCCAATCCTTTATTTTGATATATGAATTGTGGAACTAATGGATAGCATTATTGAAGGCATGGTGGAGGATGCATAGTGGATTCTTTGATTGTCGAATTGAACTCAAGCGAAGACAACTAAGATTTAGCACTTGATCTTGCACATCCCTACTCATTTGAGCATCTCAAAGTCCCCTAACTATGCAATAGTATGGCATGGTAACAATCATTGGTTTGGGCATATGTTTTCAATTGATGAGGAGATTAAGCCTTATTCAAGTACATTAAGATTTAGCGTGTGGCCTTCATTTAGTGACATTGGAGCTGACGTCCAATATGGAGGAATAGTTTTCTATGTGCTTCTATGGAGGATATTTTCTCTTCAACCGCTAGCTTTTCTCTCGACATTGCCTTCTGATTTGCATCTTCTCATGCCACTTGGCTTCCTCTTGTTCATCGAGGAGATATTTGATTGTTGTGGTGATGCTTGTTCCATTGTTGGTCAAAGTGGCTCTTACACAGATAATGGGCAAAAGACAATTTCCGGAATTAGCTTATCAAAGCTTAAGAGTAGTACTTATGCATGGAAAAGCAATGGTGAAGCAAAAAAGGGAAGGGTTCATGCAATGAAATGGAGGAGACCGTGCGCTCAAACCTATTTTTGGAACAACCACTATGCCTTTTGTGGGAGATGGATGTGCACAACTTCTACACTCTAAATATAGAGTTCTATGATTATAAAAAGGAGAAAGGTTCGATCCAAGGATTACGGAAGATATATGCTTTTGGCTTTTCTTGGATGAAGGCTTATATACTGGATATAAAGAAGGCACTGATCATCAGAGCTTAGAAACTAAGCAAAGGTCGAGCATCAGATGCTAGAGCGAGAGCCTAATCGTGATTTAGGCAACTAATCTAGAGGGAAGGTTAGGCTTCTCCCGTGTTTTTTCAAAGGCACGATTGTAGAGAGGACGTAGAAGGGAATCTAGAGCTATTGAAGTTGGAGGAGCATCATGGAAAAGAAAAGGAGATTGATTTTTATCAGAGAAGGAACTTGAAAAAAGAGGAGAACATTTTTCTCCAACACTCACTTCACTATCTAACATTTTGTATCGCCAAATGCTCGATGACTAGAAGTCATCTTGCTTTGGTTTTTCATGTACAGAAGCTCATGTTAAATAGACATTCTGTCTAAAGGATCCGAGTTTCAGATCTTCGTGGGGATCTCTCTAAGTCAATAAGCTCTCTACGTAGTTCTTTTACAACACGTTGAATGTCTTTGGGTAGTATGATTATATGCATAACAACATAGCAGGGGTCTGAAAGCGGAGCTCCGTCTCACGAAGCAGGACATTGCAACTCTTCTTTGCCCATTGCACTCCTACTACAATATAAGATTGTTACCTGCACACACTACGACCAAGCATGGACTCTAGGATGCTCTGTCCGCTATCTCTGAGGTCATCTATTATCCAATAAAATTTTGCGCTCGATTCTGTTTGCTCTAATGACTACACTCCTCCGACTATTATCTACACTCTTATGATGTGCAATTCTAAAATCTCATCGTGACATGTCTGCGGTCGTTGATCCTTCCGCTTATACTCCTCTGCATAGCGAGACTTTGGCAAATGAGAATCTAGCATCATTTTAGATTGGAACGATTTATAACGTCGTGGCGGGTGCATAAATATATGTATAGACATGTGTGCATAAATACACATTGCATGCATGGATAAACATTGTGGCCATTTGTTTTCTATTACACAAAAAGACAGAGACAACTGCCTAAGATACTGCAGATGATATGAAGTCATGCAAGATCAAAGGTATTTTATTATGTGCATGAAACCTTTGGTAAATGTAAGTGGTCTTATGTTTTGGATGTTATTTGTGTAATTGTGTCTCATTCCAAGACTATTATGCAACAGCCACTATATTTTTATTACATATGGCCTTGCATATGTTGATATGGCATTCAGGAAGTTATCAGGAATGTGAAATTAATTATTATCAGATTCATGCGATAATTAATTGTGATTACTTTAAGACGATGACTTGCTTACGAAAACTTGCACATAATTTTGTTTTCTCATTTGGAGTGCTTTTGTTTTCTTGAATATGAAATGAGGCACAATCAAAGAAGAAAAGCGCACATGATATTGATCAACGTGTACGCTTCCTACCTCTCTCTTCAGCTATTCATCATCTTGTGTACATTGAATTCTATCATATGAAAGATATTTCATTATTATGGATGAGAAAATCTATCAAGAAAGAGTGATGAATTGTTCATGTCTAATGCACACCAGGATAAGATTAATGATTTTATGGAGTACTAATATTCGCTTTGAGTCATCTTTGTACCTGAGATTGCTCCAAGCACTTGGCATCCACCATTGGATTTGGCAGTTGACGTGATCCACAAACCGCGCATCCACATACTTCGAACAATGTGGAGTTAGGAAGATTCAAATCACGATTCATTTGGTAGTTGATTGATGAGTGAATATATCATATTTGATAGGGATACATTGTGAATTGGGAGCTTACTTCATAACTCATTAACCTCCCATAAATATTGCCAATGACATTGTATTTGTACATGATTTAATACACACATTGCATTATAACTTCACTTCACTTCTCTATTATGACTACATCAGTACAATGATCTTCTCATAGCTTGTTCTCAATGTATGATTGATCATTTGTAGTGATTTAAAGCATGATATATTCAATATACTCCTACTACATTGCTACAAAATATACTCCTACTACATTGCTACAAAATCTCATTATCATTACTTTTCTTAATCGTGAGATATTAGCATTTTATTGCTCTTTAGTCTGTTGATTGATGCACCCCAAAAATGTCGGTTATGTCCCATTAATTTGTAGTGATTTAAAGCATGATATATTCAATATACTCCTACTACATTGCTACAAAATCTCATTATCATTACTTTTCTTAATCGTGAGATATTAGCATTTTATTGCTCTTTAGTCTGTTGATTGATGCACCCCAAAAATGTCGGTTATGTCCCATTATTTGCTAAACATCATACTCAGTGTGTAGTTAATCTTTTTCTTATGAAATCTTTCATGATTAGTAGATGGCTAAGCTAATTAGACATCACCAAAAGGAATTAAGCTAATTGCTTCTGTGCTCAGAGAACTATTCAATATATTGAACATGTGTAGAGACAAGAATAGCAAGTTTATGACCTTGGATTAATTTTCTACCTATTTGTTTTGATCCTTTGATTAGAAGATCATGTTCCAAGCAACATAGGTGATTATTTATGATCATTACCAAGCTAAAGAGCTACACTACACTCTCAAATAGTTGTTCTTGGTTGATGTGAAGGAGGTTTAAGCAACACTAATTCATCTTTGAAGATTATCCTCCATCTCCTCCAACAAAATTCTACACCACAAGTAATGAGAGTTATCCCTTCTAGCATTACTAAGGGTCTCTCTATGTGACCATCGGCCATCTCTAATTTCATTCTTGTTGGCCTAACTGCTAGCTTGCCCCAAGGCTTCCATAAGGAGGTGGTTGCAATTGCCACTCGTGACCTAAGTCCAAAACAGCCTTGGTTGTGTAACCTTGATGAGTGATAGGGAGATAGGTGTTTCCTTCTTCTCCTTCACTCATGTCTCCTATCTTATCCAATGGTATTTATGGTACTCTTCTATGTGATCCTATCTGGGAATGAGATTTAGCAACTTCAGGCACTTGGTTGGCTATGTTTTTACATAGTTCTCGTTTAACCTTAAGTAGATCCTCTAAAGTGGGATTGCACTACACTTTAGTGTTCTTTACTACCTCCATATTTCTAGGCAAGATTGAATCTTTGTTCCTTACCATGACCATGGGTGCTCTCATATAGGTGGACTTTACTTCTCATGGACCTGTGAAATGAGGCAATTCTTGTAAGGAATTAGACTCGAAGTCTAATCATTCACTAAACTAGGTATCCTTTTGTTCTCCATGAATAGAAGGAATATCTTGTGGGAATTGATCATGTAGGTCATCCACAATTTCAATGGGAGGAGGATTACCACTTTCTTTTGCCCATTTCTCTTCCTAAATCTCTCTTAGAAATTCTTGTGAGTGTTGATTTACAGAAGTAGAGGTTCTTGACTCGGTGGAGGTGGGAATGTAAGCATTTCACTGCTGATGTTACTTACTTTCCTGACGTAGATATCATCCTTTCCAATCTTTCTAACAATCCATCAAAGTGTAACTGTGTTTTGGCTGAGGTTGTGCAGTTGAATAGACAAGTGGCCTCAAACATAGTTTGAGCCAATTCTACCATCTTTGCACAAATCTTTGTTCTTTCAATTTATAGGTCAGCCATGGGGTAACACTTTTCATGTTCTTTGACATTTGGCCCCTCTTGGATTCTAGCTTGATATTCTTTATGCATCATGTCTAAGTCCTCGGGAGTGGGATCTACTAAGATTGATCCTACTCTAGGTGGTGGTGGGATTACATGAGGTTGATTAGATGGTGATGATGATGGTGATGGCGGTGGTGGTGATGTGTGAGAGTGTTTTTGAGATGCGAGTTCAATTATCTTCGCTTTCCTTTATCTTGAGCTCTCCTCAAGTTCACTAATTTTCTTCATCCATTATCTCTTCATTCATTTGTGGTTATCCTTCCAAGCTCTTGTCCTTTTCCTAGTTAGACTTTCAATCTCACTAATCTAAGAACTCTTTTCCTAACCTAGGCCTTGCCTTTGCTATAATCCCTGACCTCTAGTGGCTACTTGCACTAGGGCAATGGAAGTCACACTTCCAGTAGAATCTATTACTAACCAATGACATTCATAGGAGTGATTTTTGGTGCAATGTTTGGGTTTTTAGGACAGTCCTGTAAAAGGTGCTCCTTTCCACAATCCGGACAAAAATCTTGAATTATCATTGATTGGGGTTCCATAGGTGTAGGTATGAGGCAATCACAAATGAAGTAGTCTTCTTGGCATCTGTAGCATGGTCCTCTAGGGGGCGGGGTCTTATCTATCATGGTTGGGGCCTAGAATTAGGTTTTGTGTACATGACATTAGCATATTCTGGCTCCCAACTAGGTTCACTAGGGTTTTTGTAAGTGTAGGTCTCATTATACTCTCATGACTCTACATAGTAAGCCGGTGGACTATCAATATGAGTTGATTCAAAATTATGATCATTTGGGTCACTTTCTGAGATCAATGGTGATGTTGGCACTAACGCTCTATTCAAATTTTCTTCAGCAGTTCCATACTTCACTAGGATGACATTTTCTAGATGTGGAGGTTGTTGAACTAACATTGGATGAGGTCTTTCTTGAGCTTGATAGGGTGGTTGTTAAGGTTGTTGGGGCCTAACATACTGATGTGGTGGATATTGATTTTGGTATCTCCCCTATTGTGGATATAGTTGTGGATAATTTTGCCTGACCACTTGCTTGTTGTATGGGCAATCTTGTATGGTGTTGTTAGTATACCTCCTTTCTATTATGCAGTATTGGGTGTTAGGGTTCACTTGGGGATGAGCCATTATTGAGCACACATTAGCCATCTAGTCTCCTCCACAGTTATAGCATTGTTTTAGTGAGACAAATCTAGGTGTTTGCTTGCTAGAGACCCCTAACTTCTGATCAACCTTTTTGATAAGTCTGTAGAAATCTGAAATGGTGTCCTCTTTGCCCAAACTCGAGGCACTCGGAAAACATGTTTGTGAAGGCTGTATTTTGGGCAAAATGCAGTGTTCCTACTTTCCAAAAGATGGCTCAATTTGGGCTACTCATAAATTGCAGTGCATACATAGTGATGTTTGTGGTCCTATGCAGACACCTTCTTTTGAAAATTATCTTTACTTCATGACTTTCATCAATGATTTTCCCAGGCATGCATGGATATATCAATTGAAGGCAAAGTCCAAAGTGTTCATGTGCTTCAAACAATTTTTGGTTTTGGCTGAAAATCTGTCAACATGTAAAATGGGCACCCTCCATTCTGATCGAGGGGGGGAATATATGTCTTCTGATTTTAATGCATTTCTAGCTGAAAGTGGGATAAAACACCAGTGTACAATGTCATATATACCTCAATAGAATTGAGTTTTTGAACGAAGGAATAGGTCACTCGTGGAGATGGGGAGGTGTATGGTCAAGAGTCAGGCTTTACCACATAGTTTCTAGCTTGAGGCTTTCATCTATGTAGCATATGTACTTAATAGGTGTCCCACTAAAGCGTTGCAGTCTATCACTCCATATGAGGCTTGTCATGATCACAAGCCATCTGTTGCTCATCTGCATGTGTTTGGTTGTTTGGCATATGCCTTAGTTCCTAAAAAACATCACTAAAAATTGGATGATAAAGCATTAAAATGTATTTTTGTTGGGTACAGTTATGAAAGTAAAGGCTATCATCTATATCATCCACAAACTAAACACATTCTGGTTACTCGTGATGTTGTTTTTGTGGAAGATGCTATTCAGCCATTGCTTTCATGTACTAAGGAGACATCTGTTAGCTCCAAAGATGTATGATACATTGATGCCTCTTTTTACAGGTGGACAGTCTAGTGCTGGTCATAATGAGGCAACTTCTCAGCCTTTGCAGGTTTTATGTGATGATGAAGATCATCCCATTTTGGATGCAGATTTACATGATGCACTTGTTGATGAGAGAACTGATATTGAGGAGGCAAAAACTATGCCAAAATGGTTGGTGCAGACTTTACATGATAGCAAATTAGATGCACCTTTGTCATATCATACTCGATCAGGCTCTCTTCCTCTTTTGCATCAGATTTCTATGTTATGGCTACATCTACTCTCTGTGATGAGAATGAGCCTGTTTCATTTGACGAAGCACAAAATCTAAAAAATTGGATGGCTGATATGCAATCTGAATATGATGCTATAATGAAGAACGGTACTTGGTCTTTATGTGACTTGCCTCCTAGCAAGAAGGCCATTGGCACTAAGTGGGTTTACAAGCTAAAGTGTAAGCCTGATGGAATAGTTCACAGGTAAAGGCTAAGCGTGTTGCAAAGGGTTATGCACAGGAAAGAGGCATTGATTTTGATGAGACCTTTGCACCTACATGCCGTATGACTATTGTTCAGAGAATCTGTGCACTTGTAACCCATCATGGTTGGAATGTACATCAGTTGGACATTAAAGCTGTTGAGAGTTCCATGCTCCACCCTTTTGTCCAAACCTAGATTCATTCTCATGCAAGCAGATATATCCCACATGCAAGGGAATTCTCCCAAACTCCGTATAAGCAAGGCCTCCCTTCATTCCACACAAGTCATTCCACTCTAGCTCATTGCCAAGAGTGTGCTTCCACCCCTCGTGGAGTCTCCATGCTCATAGAGCATCTTATGTAAGTCATCTCCATTTCTATTTTATTTCATTCATCATGTTTTGTTATCTTTTGTTCCTTCCTCCTTAGCTTGGTTGATGTGTGTATGTGAGTAGAGTAGGAGTAATCCTTTTTCATTTCAACATGGTATCAGAGCATAGGTATTTGTTGATATCACTTCAGTTTGATTTTTGTTTTCATTATCTGTATTAGCATGTATTTCTTTGTTATTCCCTCCCTCCCTCCCCTATTTCTTTAATAAGAGTTCTTATAAGCACTATTTTCATTTTCATTAAGCATATTTATCATCATAGTATTTCTTTTCTTTTATTCATTAGTGCTTTGCACTCAATATGGTCCTATCCTCCTAGTTCTCTCTCATCTTTTGTCATTAAGCTCATAAAATGTTAGATCGTTATCATTGGATTTTTGAATAAAATGCTCTAAGCAGAAGCTAGCATGAGAACGCATCCGCAAAAGAATGCTTGTCATAGCTATGTCAATAGAAAGCAATGCTATGGTCATGGAGTGGTTATGAGAAGCCACAAACTAAGGCCAGTACGCTGCCGCTTCAGTGGATTGCTTTTATTCTTTAGTAGAAAAATATTGGCCACTCTAGGCTATGGTTTCAACCAGTTGCTGAAGGTAATCCCATGCTTCTGCCGCTTGTCCATCCAAGCAACAGAACACGTATGACCAGCACCTACCGAACGATAGTGAAAGAGCTGTGCATATCTTACATCTGTGTATAGTCTACTATAGCTACTCTTTCTTAGTGAAGAACACATGAAGGTCCTACACTACATAGATGGGAGACAAAGAGACAAAGAGGGATCAAACATTGAGTACATTTCACAACTCTCAGTGTGTCCAAATCTTTACGCTGTTGACGGTGAAGAAAGACAATTTGAAGGAGCACACTTCTAGACAATTGAAGTGTTGCAGATGAAGCAAACGGAATCATCAACTGGAGTCATGCCATAGAATAATAATTTAGAGTTATGCCTCACTACCTATGCACAGAGGCCATGCACAGCAGATGCGTCATCACAAAACCCCACCAATAGTTGCATCATCAATAGATGCGTAGCAGATATTTCGAGCAAATAGAGAATGATGCATTGGGCATTATCCCACCATATCTGTTGAATTCGGGGAAATGAAAGACATGACTCAGGGTCCTACAAGTTTTGATGTATTCATTACTCTCAGCGCACTCAGAATCGAAGGTTTTTTGGCATGCTCTTCTCTAACAGATCGATGCGCAGCTAGATATTAACAATCAAGGTACCATAGTGGTGGCTCATATGTTTGAGGATGCACGATTGCAAGAGAGAGAGTACCGATTGAGGAAGACCTCCAGTGTCCTGTGCATAACAACTCATGAATTGGAAGGACTTTGGCGCAATTGATTCGAGAAAAGAAATGTGTTGTACATTAACTTGGAAAATCCAACCGGTGGCTGCCAAGCTTCTGTAATTCGCTACAAGTGCGCCGAGTGCTTAGTGATCGGGTTTTAATTTTGATGCATGCAATGATGTCACATGTAGAAACTAGTGGTGTGATAAAGTCTCTAAAGATGGCAGAAATAGCAGGCAAAGCGGTGTTTATTTCATGATGTCACAACACATTCACTTCCGACATCATTTCTAGAGCACATGAAAAACCTAAAGTCCCTCAGTCATCTACGTGTTCAATCACATGGTATACTATGTCCAGTGAGAAAATAAGAACCGCATCTCACTTGGTCTTATCCTACACATTTAGTGAAACATCATATCTAACTCCAGCTATTATATTGAGAAGTAAATATGCATATATGGCTTTCCTTGTAAGGGATTAGACACCACCTTCTTAAAGAAGGTGGGACCTTCCCAAAGCCATAAATATATCAAGGTCCTATGCATCGTCTCTCTTTCAACTCAAAGATCCAATCAATGGAAGGACACCAACAACTACAAAAGCCCACATAAAGTCTTTTTTGCATCCAAACACATAAATGGCCCCATGTGAAGGGACTACACACTATCACATAACAAAGTGGTAAGACTTTCCCTATGGCTTGCACAAATATGTACTTCATCAAAACCACAAAGGGAGGCAAATGGATCAAAAGCACTTCCTACCCCATGTTGTAAACCCTAGATGTCTAGGGATCCCATATGTCCCTAGATCCCCACAAAAAAAAAACACACACACACACACACCAAGGGATGTCATATGTCCCAAACTTGGATCCCATATGTCCACGTTATGTCTAAGGATCCCATATGTCCTTAGATCCTAAAAACTAATGTACTAAGTCCTCCCATATGTCACTAGTCCCCCATATTAAAAACAAAAGGGTCATCACATGGAGGGGGGGTGTTGAGAGTTCCATGCTCCACCCTTTTGTCCAAACCTAGATTCATTCTCATGCAAGCAGATATATCCCACATGCAAGGGAATTCTCCCAAGCTCCATATAAGCAAGGCCTCCCTTCACTCCACACAAGTCATTCCACTCTAGCTCATTGCCAAGAGTGTGCTTCCACTCCTCATGGAGTCTCCATGCTCATAGAGCATCTTATGTAAGTCATCTCCATTCTATTCTATTTCATTCATCATGTTTTGTTATCTTTTTTTCCTTCCTCCTTAGCTTGTTTCATGTGTGTATGTAAGTAGAGTAGGAGTAATCCTTTTTCATTTCAACAAAAACTACATTTCTTAATGGTGACTTGCATGAAGACTTGTATGTTTTTCAGCCCCATGGCTTTGCGCAGAAAGGGCATGAAAACCAGGTGTGCAGGTTAAAGAAGGCATTATATGGTTGAAAGCAAGCACCACATGCCTGGTATGAGAAGATACATGCCTATGTGATTGCACATGGTTTTGAGAGCAACCCATCTGAAAGCACCTTATATGTTAAGCATGCTCATGATGTGCTTCTGATCATTGTTGTTTATGTTCATGACATGCTGGTCACTGGTCCTATTGAGAAGCATATTGCTGATTTTAAAGCTGATTTGCGTGCCTCATTTGAGATGTCTGATTTGGGGCATTTGCATCAAGCTCAATGGTTCTCAAGCTTGAGTAGTATTAGGTGTATCATCTTACCAATTTTCATAATTTTTAGACTCGGTTTGAGTCCTCAAATAAGCCGTGGAACCTAATTTTTTACTAGGCCAGAAACTAGGTCTAGACAAGGCCAAAACTACTCAAAAAACTATAAAAAGAGCTAGAGAGCTCATTTTTGGGGGTTATCTTGTTAGAGATTTGAGCTTTTGTAAGAGAGTTCTTTTGCAATAGCAACTTTCCATTGTTCCACTCTTTGCTCTTACCTTGTGTGTGTCTATGTGTGTGTGTATGTGTGTGCATGCTAGTGTGCTTCTCACTCATGCACTTGTGCATTCACTTGCTCATGGGCTTCATACCAGTCCTCACATCCCATGGATTGACATTTATGAGGTGGATGTCCTCACATTGGTACTTGTCATTGTGCTAGGGTGACACCAAATTTAGCATTGTTGCCGGGGAGAGAGCTTCAAGGATGAGCATTGTGATAGTAAGATGTAGAGTAGTGCTGTTGGAAGGTAAAAAATAGTTGTTTTCAGTTCAGTTTCTGTTTTTTTCTTCTCCATCATCATCGCCATCTCCCATCTTCATCTTCTCTTTTTTTTTGCTTTTTTAACTATATGTTCCCTATTTTTGCCTCTTCTTCTTCATTCTTGCTTGTGCAAGGAGTTCATAGAGAGTTTAGAGTTGAAGCATGGAGAAAATACTAAGTTTCACACTCAATACACCAAAATTTGAGTGACAGTATCGCGGCCCAAAACAACCTGCAACAGGTATCGCAAGTGGAGTATCACGGGTTTGGAGAGTGAGTTTGCATCTACAGGCACATAGGAGTGACAAGAGGACATAAGGTTCACATATCTAAACAATTTTTTGAATTTGGACTTCAAAAACTCCAAGTATCATGTCCGGTTGAGTCCAGGTATCGCGATACCAGAACTCCCATGTATCGTGGTACTTGTCAAGTATTGTGTATCATCTCCCATGTATTCCGATACCTCACAGGTATTGTATATCACAAAGGTTGGTATCATGAAGTCCAAGTATCACGAAATTCTGGTATTGTGTATCGCGTCTATCTAGTATCATGTATCGTGACCTTCTAGTATCGTATCGTCTGAGTGCAAGTATCGTGTATCATGTATCATGTATCCTGCAACAAGCCAGGTATCGTATCGTTCCCCTAGGTATCATGTATCATCAAAATTTGGTATCGTGTATCGTTGAAACTAAGTATCCCGTATCGTGGAGAGCCATATTATGTATTGTGATACCGCACCAATATCGTATATTGCCAAAAGGTTAGTATCATGTATCACGATGGCTCCAATATTGTATCGTGAAACTTTGGTATTGTGTATCATGGAGAAGGGCAATATCATGTATCATGAGACCAAGTATCATCTAGACTCAGGTATCATGTATCACATAGTTTAGATATCCTGTATTGCCCAAGGACAGGTATCGTGTATGTTTGCTCCCAAGTATCATGGATACTTCCTAAGTATCGTGTATTGTCTATTCTAAAGTAATCCTAGAGAGATCATGTTGCCTTGTTTTTACCCCCAAAAGCTTGAGCTGGAAAAACTTTCTCACATGAAATCCATTTCCAGTGATCTTGAGTTCGTTGGAAATCTCGTTTTGATATAGTATTTTGACGTTGACCCTCAGGTGAGACTAGGAATACAAGGGGGCTCCAAAGGATTTTGAGCAATACCAAGGGAAAAATTGGGACTAGAAGACAAAGCTTACAAACCTGAGAGCTGGTAGACACCTTGGCAAGGATAGAAAAATCATTAGATCATCTGAGGCCAGTGTCAACCATACAGCTAGGTCATGGGCACAATAACTTAGTGATTATTCCTATGTGCTAAGTTCTGACACAAGTGATTTAGAAATGTCTTTTATCATGGAGAAACATGCAGGTACCTGAAGAACTACCTATTTACAAACACCAGAAGGTCCCTATAAAACACAATTGGAATATATCAAGACCAACCAACTAGGTGCACGCATCTATGAGGATGGTGTGAGGCGATCAGTGGTCCAACTCAAAAATCCTGATCAACCATTTGGACTTGAACACCTAGTGGTCAAGTTTGAAGAGCGTTCATACATTGATAAGGAAGGAACCATGTATGTGGTCACGAACTTACTGGACAGGACAGATGAGTTTGGAAACATCATCCCTGAGAATGAGATAGGAGACCTAGAGCAAGGAGACCTAGCACGAGAACACAAAACTCCTAGAGGCAAGAAGTCTTGAACAGGGTAATTACTCTAGAGTGGATCCCCCAAGACAACAAAAGCATATAACTATTCTTGAATAGAGGAACAGAGAAAGTCTTTTGGAGATTCAAGCTGCAACTTAGCAAAACAAGCAAAATCACCATTTATGAATTCAAATATCCTGAGATACGAAGCAAATTTGTCTATCTGGATAACACATCTGTTAGTCGTTAAACTTCCGACTTCAGACTCAAAACACTTTCAAGTTCAGACGTTTTCGAATCTTTCCTAACATTAAGTTACCTCTTAGCCACGTGGGTCCTTGGGAGTGGTAGGGGTCTGTTAGACAGAGGCCCTCTGCTATTTTCCCAACTCATTACACAATCATAATTGCTCTCTCGTGTCTTAGCTCAGTGCGCAACTCTGAACAACTGATGACTGTCGGTGTACTGGACTTAGGATTCCCGAACTAAACCTGCTATAGTTGATCTGAGCAGTAGTCCAGTGACTTGTGTCCAATAGAATAATCTACTTCAGTAAACGAAGATCATCTAATACGTACTTCTTTAGAACAGACAGGTATACCAAACACAAATATATACCCTAAAGTTATGCAACTCATCGTATGCCAACCTCGAGCAACAAATTTCCTGACAACGATCGACTAGTCACAGACTTAACAATGTCCTACTCGCACTCCAACCATTACAGATGCTAGTCTTCCTGTGATCGGAATCAATAGTGAACGTAGACTACTGCATCGAACTTGGTCACTTACAGAAAATGTTAACACGCGAACAGTTCGGGGCTACTTTTCACAATTCCTTGTTCAGCATAATAACTGACAAACAACACACTGCAACTCAATAACACTCAGAGACACACTCAACCATTACCGCACAGATTCGTAACACAAGATTACCAATTCGTAACTCTGCACTACGGTGCGAATAAACGACTAGACGGAGCACAGAACAGAACAGAACAGAGTAGAGTTCACTCTTCTCAATGACATACATACTACAAACAGTACGCTTACAATTCCCCAAACGGGCTCTCGGCCACTCTTTTCTCATTGCCTTATATAGAAGATCTTTTTTTACAAGGGTGCGCGAATCTTTAGTTACTTGCGCGTTTCCCGAAAGGTTCTTTTACATTTAAGACGCCTGTCCTAGTACATTTGTCCTTATTCGGCGGCCGTCTAACACTGGCACGCACGGTGGACTCGAACCCGCAGGTTCCTATGGTTCTGCTACGAGTCCTTCTAAATACATGTTTCGGGCGAGCCTAAACGTTCGGGTGATTTTCTTTTTAATGGTTTCTATCATCTGAACTAAAGTAGTCGGTTCTAATAACTGAGCGTCCGTTCTAACGGAGCTAATAGCTATGGCTTGGGTTAACAAAATTTCGGCCTGGGTCTGTAAGAAGGCCTCTTGTAAATAGAATTCTTTGGATAATGCAGCGTCCCAGGATGTCTTTATTTCGGTGACTTGCTTCTGCATATCAGTAACTCGATCCTTCTGATTTCGCAACTGGTTATCTAGTCGCTCGAGTTGCTGGTTCTGAAATTCAATAGTTTTGTAGTATGCATCTCGTTCTCTACGAGCATTTGCTAGATCCTTTTGGTATTTGGCTTCCCTGGTTAATTGGTGTCTTAGCATTCGGTTGACCTCCTCCGCGCTGTGGTCGCGATTTGAAGCCATTGCTTTCGGCATAAGATGTTTTGAAGAGGCTGAACCGCACCATTCGGGATGCTTCGCGATGTTATTTTTGGGAAAACCAAAGTCGAAAAGGATTTTAGGATCACTTTCCTATTGTGCCAACAAGAGGACGTGTGCATGCGGAGGATCTTCTTCCTTCTTGGCAGGTATATGCAAATGGCAAGGAAGCAGTGGGAGTACCAATAGAGCAAAATTTAGAATGCATTGGTGGTAATTCAAACAGTGAAAAGGTCTTCGTTGGGAAATCAATGTAGGGAAAGTATAATTCTAAAGATGAACCGTCTGTGTAACACTTTTCAGTGGTCTTAATATCTATGGTCCGTTAAACATATCTCATCATGTAATGTGATCAAGTCATCATGCCCATTGTTTGTCGACTGTTAATGAAACAAATATGATCGCATGTTTGCGGCAAGAGCATTTGTGGAGGGTTCATCGCTCTAATATGATGATGAAAAAGGAAACTTGCCATCGAGGAAGAAAAAAGTAAGTGGGCGGTCAGACAGATATTCAGGAACGACAAGAAGGGTGGAGTTTTTTTCTCAATAGGTAGGGAGGTCCCATGTGGCGTGCGAAGGGCATCTTCCTCTTTACCTGAGACAGGGCGCAGCCGCAGATATATCTTCAGGGAGAGAAGGAGCCCTGCTGATCGTGGTGGTCTTTGTTCATGCAAGGGGGAGGCCATTCTCTGGATTAAAAAGGGAGGTCACTGATCAACAAAGGAGAGCGCCGATTGAGGAAGCAGTGTGCGTGACAAATTCAAGGTGAACGATCAGAGACATAATGAAAGCCCTTCCTCAAACATGCTGGCCTTCTCTTCTAAGGACGATAAGGCTAAGATGGTTCTGACATATGGCGCCAAGATTAATCCGACAAGTCTGATGCAATGATTGCTGAATGCTTAGTCTCTGCTATTCACGGGTAAGCTCTCAGATTTTGGTTTATACGTTCAACGGATTACCTCCATACCATGAGCAATAACGAGAAAAACAATTGATGAAATGTTTGCTTAACCTTTAATATATAAATTTCGCACATCCTCTTTCTTTGTTTATCTATTTCCTAGCACGCAATTATCTCTGCAATTCTTGACAGTAAGTTAGTAATCATTGTGTGCGCTGTACAGGGTTGCTCACCTGCATGCCAATTTTCTTCGCTTTTATTAGCATTCATAATGTGCTATCAGTCCAAATTAACACTTTCTTGTTACTACTGTTATTGATCCTATCTGCCATGATTGAAAGTCGCAATGTATAAATTCGTTGCCACTTGCCTTTCGTGACGATTAGATATGTGTTTTTTTTTGAGATCCGGCAACAATTTAACTTGCGCTCTCATCTGAAAATTATATGACGAGAATACTGCATGATTCAATTCTGACGATGCTTGATTTGTGCTCATTTGGCGTTGTCATACGATGAAGGAAGGACTGCTGCGATCATTGCAATTAGTATGGTGAACTAATGTTTCTGTTAATAACAGTTCTGACATGAAACAGTATACGCAATCACAGGTATTGATTGGTGACTTATCTTCTGAATGACACCTTTTAGTTCTAATCTACCAACTAGGCTGATGATGAATCTGAATTGAGGACGTGAGACTTTTGTGATCCGATGATCGATAAGGTCCTATTGAATGTTTCGTTTAACAGTCTATCTATTCTTTTCTTTTCGTCAATACAATACTCTGTCACATATACGATCAAAAGCATCTAATGTTGTGATGTTCTTCTTTGTTGACTAATGTTTTCTGACAATTTCTAGTGTTTCTTGAGTTTGTCAGACGTAACCGAGCTTTAGGAAAATTTGCGTTAAGTAAAGAAATACTAATATCAATGTGAGCTTATATATGTTGACGGGGTCCCCAGGAGCAAATTCAGGCAGATGTTTATAAGGGTTGAAGCGGCACATGTTCGTAGTGACGCACTAACACTTCTTAGATTCTGCAAAGAAGGACAACAAGATCGCCATCGCCTTCAACGCTGACTTATTATGTGTAGTTTTGAAATGACATGTTTTCTAGAAACTCGTTGTATTGTGTCAATAGTTTTGCTAAGTGTTGATTTGTTCACTTATTGATTGTGTATTCAGTATAGGTGAAACGTCTACTTCAAATGTTCTATACTATATGATTTTCTTTTACAAAAACGAATCCAACATCTTCTGGGAAACAAACGGGCAATGTGTTGCGCAATGAGAACTTAGAGGGAATTGTTAGTATCTCATGTCGTTTAGATGCCCCTGCCATTTATATTCCTCACAGCCACGGAAAAATCAAAAGAAGTCTTTTTCACTTGTAAGACAGACTTGAACTTCATGTTCATTATAGCTAATGATGAATAGAAATAGAACTAAATTGAATTGAATTTGGAAGTAATATCACTATTCTCGTCCCTCCTTTGGCGAACCCGACAACATATCTGGTGAACCCGACGTGAAAGGAGGGGGTGAGTGAGTTATAGAGCCACAAAGATTAGCATAATCAAAAATGGAAGAGATCCTAGCTCAATTCCTACGATTTCAAGAAGAGGATAGGCGTCAAAAAGCCATCCAATCACTTCATGAACGTCTAGTCAATTGGTGTGGCTTTTTCAATGGAAAGAATGTCTCAAAGTTCTGCAAAGAATATGAACTCGAGGCCAAATATCTAGGTGTCGGATTAAGTCCGATGACGGAAAAAGAACTATGCGAAAACTTTATCTATGTGTCGGATTACGACGTGCGAGATCAAATAATGCAAATAAATCAAACGACATGGTCTCGATACAAAGCGACACTCCTCAAGCAGTTTATGCTAGAGGATCTTGATAAAGTAACTCGTAGATCTTTCCTGAGGTGGGTTCATATACCCAAAGACCAGCCGATTCTCGAGATTAAAGAAGAGTTTGAGCGACAATATGATGATCTTTCTGAGCACGATAAGAGGTGCATAAGTCATGAAAGGGTGTCGTTGTTTCTTCGAACAATCGACGTTAAAGCCAGAGAGGAGTTAATTCCACTTCTACAAGATATAGACTCCGACTCAGGGCTCACAGAGGATTGGACGCTTGTCCATGAAGCTGTGATGAGGTATGTGAAGAAACAACAAACAATAGAAAAATTTTTAAACGATTGGCAAGCTGACATTTATGCAAATGAAGAAGATACACAAATTCCATGCATTTTAGAGACTAAAAATAATTTGCAAATCTATAGAATAATAGAAAACCCAGTTGGACATAAAGAATATATGCATGGAATACACGTACATGCTTATGAAGGGGATCACTATAAAGAACCTATAAACATAAGTGATACAATCTCTGAGGATTCAAGGTACCAAGAGCCTGTAGATACTTTGATCACATCTACAAATACTGTATATGCAAAAACCCCAATGATGGGAGGAGCAAAGGAATATACGGAAGCTAAACAAAACAAAATCAAACCAATATCAAACATAGAACAAAACAAAAATAAACAAAACGCACCAAGAAAACAACGTGAGGCTTCCTATAATCTAATAGACTCCTCACTTCTAAGGGATGATAATCAAATAAACAAAGAGACAAGATATGATAATAACCAAGATTATTTAAAGATATCTACGGGAAGTCAAGGTGATCAGAAAGAGATTGCAAATAAAATAACTCAAAATAATCCAGTGAATCCATGTGAGTATCAAGCACAAGATGATTTCTTAAATGACGAAACCAAGCAATGCTCGAGGAACTATTTGATACCATCTAAGAGTGAAATATCTCTTGAAGCATATGATTCAAATATGAATTATGGCCAAATGATTGATTCGCATAAAGAGAATGTAAGTGAGCAGGATGTCAATCAGAAGGACATGCAAATGATGAATCCTGTAGAGAACAGTATGTATACCGATGGCGAAAAGCATGATGCAAAGCCTACTGGTCGTTTAGATCAAGATCAAGATTGTGAAATAATCTTGAGTGACGCCGCATTAAATGAGTTGAAAAAGTTTGTTTCTAGCCATATTTCTGATTGTGAAAAGATATTTGAAAGATTTGAAGAGGTTGGACTAACTTTCTCCCTAGAGAAATCTACTTTTGGTGTTAATAAAGTGCTGATAATTGGACATTTATGTGATCATTACGGTCGTAGACCTTATTCAGCAAAAGTTGATGCCATTAGTAGGATTTCTGAGCGATGTTGCAATGTTAGTGAAGTAAGGAGATTCCTAGGTGCATGTGTTTTTTATGTCATCTACATCCCTCACTTTGCTCACGTAGGGAACCCACTTTATGATTTATTAAGAAAAAGAAAGAAATTCTTTTGGACTGATGAGCATTCTAGAATGATGAGACGTCTAAAGCAATTTCTTATCAATGCTCCTATTTTGAAACGTATTGATTATACAGGAAATAAGCCTGTAATCCTAACCATTGATACTAGTCCTAATGGTATAGGCTGGGTCATTGGGTAGGATGATGAGGAGGAGCAAAGGTACGCAGTTCGCTTTGGAGCGAAGACCTTACATGATACTCAAAGGAATTACCCTCAAATTAAGAGAGAATTAGTTACAACTTTAAAAACAGATAAAGAATACTTTATAGGAGCTAATGTAATAGTAGAGACTGATTCTCTTCCGTTAATAGGTTTAATAGCTAATTGTTCATCTCCAGATATAGCTATGTTATGATGGATAGACTTTATTAAATTTATTAACCCTGCTTTTGTACATATTGCCAGTAAACATAACACCGTTGCTGATATGCTCTCAAGAGCAAAGTTTGACAATGATAGTGAAGCAATAGATAATCATATAAATTTAATAAATTATGAAACATCTACCTATGTGTATGAGAGATTTGGAGAAGACAATTATGAGGGAGAGTGGCGAGATATAGGATATTATCATAGTTCATTTCAGCCTCTTCCAAGCTGGTCTTCAAATCGATTCCGGAACATCAGGAAGAAGTCTTTCAACTTCTTCTTGAAAGATGGATATCTTTGGAGACACACTAGAGGAAAGGTACGAAACCCTCAAAGAGTTCTAGGCTTAAAAGTTTTTCAAGTGCAAGTTATGCAAGAGATGCATGAAAGTCTTTGGGCTGGTCATAAAGGCTTTGTAACTACATATGAGAAAATTAGGGAAAGCTATTGGTGGCCGAGGATGTATGTGACTATTAAAGAATTTGTGAGCACTTGTATTACGTGCCAGTTACATTCCTCTGTCAAGCATAGAGATCCCCTTCACCCGACCTATCCATCTTGTATTCATTACAAGTGGGTAGTTGACCTTGTGACCATGTCTAAAAGCAATAGTGGTATGAGATATATCGTTCTTGCACGAGAACATTTGACAAACCACGTCGAGGGTAGAGCACTTTGTTCCAATACTAGTTATAATGTATGTGTATTCCTTCTAAAAGAAGTATTATCCAGATTTAGATATGTAGAAAAAGTAGTAGCAGATCGAGGTGAGCTAGATGCTAGAGATAAGAGAATTCTTTGCACATCATTGAATTCGATTGTCTCTTATGAATGCCTACAATCCAGAAGCAAATGGTAAAATAGAACGAGGGCATCCTTCCATAGTGAAGGCTATTTCGAAAGCTTGCCATGGAGTTATTGGACAATGGCCAAAATATCTCCCATTTGCTCTTTGGGCTGATAGAATGACGTACGCGAGAATAACTGGTTTTATGCCAGCTGAACTCACGTACTATCAGAAGCCGATATTTCCCGTACATACTCAAATAGTTAATTGGATGAGTTTAGGTTGGAAGGATAATGTTTCAAGAGAGGAATTATTAGCACTTAGGATTAAACAACTAAAACAAGGTAACGAAAATATAAAAGAAGTTGTCATGGACACAAAGAAAACCATCTTGAACCTTATATTCTATGTCAATTTCTATATCTCATGATTGGTTCAGATTTTGGACATACTAATGCTTCCATTGCGTCCGGAAAGTGCCAAAACCCTAAGATGGACTGTTTACTCGCTCGATTCTGATATTCAGAGGTCCCATTTTGGATTGTTGACATCATGATGACATCATCATTTCGCAACCGCCCTTGGGAACCGCCCTTGAAAACCTATATAAGGAGGGGTTGGCCACATTCATAATCAGTCTTGTGGATGCCAGTCTTGGGAGCTCAAGGAGTCGTGACCTCCAAGTAAGTACTTTCAAGTTCCAGTTCAAGTTCTAGTCTTGTTTCTAGCTCTAGTCTTGTCTAGTCTTGTATTGTGGACATCCTTTCTTGTCCTATTGTAATCTCATAGTATGAGATCCTTTCTAGTTATTTTTTGTATCCAGTTCATATCCCTGAGGGGAATTCTTGTAATCGAGATATCTTGTTTCCTACCTACGATCGTGGGTTGTGGGATCTCTTGTATCATCTCTAGTCAAGTTTTCTATACCTATAGGTACCGGGTTGTGGGACTTCTTGTATCGATCGTATATTCTTGTATCGTTTCCCCTTCATGGGTGATCTTGTAATCAGAAGTGTATTTTCAAAATCTTGTCTATTGTAGTTGGAGAGCACAATCTAGTGCTCCCCTGACAGAAGCAATTAAAAAAATTAAAAACATCACGACTGAAAAATAAAATATACTTTGATAAGAAACATCAATTGAGGCCGCAACCAATAGAGAGTGATGATTGGGTGCTTGTATATGATAGTACTTTTGATACTCAATACAATGCACATCGTAAACTAACTAAATATTGGTTCGGACCCTATGTTGTTGTTTCGTTTTTTGAGACAGGTAAGTCTTATAAATTTTGAGAATCTGATGGTTCTATGTTAAGAAATTCGATTGCAGAGAAAAGAATAAAGCTGTTTAAAAGAAGAGAAAGTAGTACGTTCAAGTTGGACGAAGACTTCCTGGAAGACGAAGATGAAGACGAAGAATAACCAAGTGAATTAATTCTAATTATTTCTTACTATTTATGTTTCTTTTTTTATGCATTTCATAAATAGGATTTTATTTTTTTCTGATATAAAGAGGAAATTTATAAAAATTACATAAATAATGAACGAGAAATTAAATTAGGAATATGTATATAGGTTGAAAATCTGATTTAGAGAACTTATCATGTGTTGTGATGATAGGAGAGGAACACTTGAACTGCGAACCTTAGTAAAAGAGAAATTTACTTTATACTAGTAGAATTCTTTACTTTATGAACCTGTTTAGCAAATGAGATCCTAATTCTGGCTGTAACAAATTTCTAGACCCTCTGCTTTGATTAGGGATTAAGCCTTCCCCCTTAAACAAAAAAGTTACGAAGAAAAATAAGTAAGAAAAGGAAAAATGAGAACATAAAGCAGTATATTAATGGCTACTGCAAGATGAAAAAAAAAAAGAAAAAAAAAAGAAAGAAGAAAAGAAAAAAAAGTACAAAAAATAAAAAAGAAAAATATGATTCAGTTGTGGTCTCGAAAGCACTTCTGAAATACTATGCGGGCTATATGAGGTGGAGGTTTGCTGCAAAAGAATTAGTTAGATGTATCTTATGTTTTCTTAGAAGAAAACATACTTATATAAATTAAATTTTACTTAAGAACAGGGTTAATGGAATGGTAAGTACCTCACTTATCTAAATAGCCTTTATAGGATTTTCTAAATTTGTATTTTTTATTATATGCATTGACTCAAAAGATTTCTAATTCATATTTATGTAATTTTAGAAATTTTTCTTATTATCAAAAACATAATTAGAAATTAGAAGCATTTTTTTATATAATTTTATTTAGAGTTAAATTATATATTTTTCCAAAGAATTTGATACTGCTTTCCATTGAACTCTAGGTTGGCCCATTGAGGACGATGTGTAGGTTTGGTGGGGGCAGATGTCGGAAGGATTTCCTCATTCGAGTTAACATATGGAAAAATAAAAATGTTTTGATTTAAAGTCAATTAGTTGATATCTCTCTCACATAATTTTTAATGCATTGGTTTAAATTGATTGACTTTTCTCTTGGGTACCTGCAGGAAAAAGAAGAAAATATATTCAGAATGAAGGGATAATAGATCCATATTTTAACTCTCCATTTTATATCTACTATATGTTTATGAGATCATGTATGCATTTGTGTTTATATGTATGCATTGGACTAAGAGTCTATACATGTTAATGTACCTTGATTGTTTATTCACTTTTGGTGTAGTTATTTGTGCATATGAACATATCTTAACTTGAGTGTTCATAAGTGAATCTGTCTATTTACTTCATGTGAATGTAGGAAACTCTATGGATAAGTATGTTACCTTATGTGGTTACTCTAAAAATGATTTAGTTTAAGTAAATGAATTTGTATTACCTATGTGTCTAAACCATGTTTATCATGATATTTATTTAATCTAAATCATAATATAAGTGAAACCTTATAATTATATCTATCAATAGATTTAAAACATAAACCTAATATGTGTCAATTATAACAAATAATTTAATTAATAATTAATGGATTTATTTAATATATATTAGTGACATTATATGATAGGTCATATGATAGTTAATGTATCTCATTATTATATTTTAGTTACATTAAATATTAGGTAATTGAAAATTTAATTAATAACTCATGGATTTAATATAATATATATTAGTTTATATGAATATTTAATTGATCTAAATTAATAATTAAATAACAAAAAAAAGAAAGAAAATATATACGTGAGAATATTGAAGTATAAGTTAGTACTAGTCTAACTCTAAGTGTGTTAATTAATTGTTAATATTAGTATGCATTTGTCTAACTAGTTAACTAACTAGTTAACTAACTATGTGCATGTTTACGTGTAAACTAAAATGTATCTATATATGTGTGATAGTATGAGTTTTTTGTTAATGATTTCCTACAGGTACGAATTCTACGAGAGAGAGAGAGAGACTGCATCTTCTGCCCCCTCCTCGAGTAACGACCTACGTAGCAGATGGCGGCCAGGAGAGAGAGAGAGAGAGAGAGAGAGAGAGAGAGAGAGAGAGTATTGCCCATTGCCCATATGCAGACAAATGCGGAATGGCCGATTCCTATCAAGGTATCTGCAGTTGCTCTTTGCAAGGGAGCCATGGCAAACATAGATCCATTCGCTATGCGATACGTGTTGTTCCTCCTGTCTTTACTACTATTTTAGAACTAAGATATGTTGATTTCCTATCGGAAGGGCAAGATACAGACATGTTCCCGACTGAACTGGAGCTGCTCTAGATGTTGATGATCTCACTTATCTGCTGTCTTTCTGAGAAGCCTACAAGAGAATCCACCACTTTAGGGATCTATAAGATATGTATTCCTGAACAGAGCACACATCCGGCATGATACCCAGCTATCATGAGATGCATGTCGCTAAACGAAGGAGACCTTCAAAGGAGTCAGCATCTCACGAGAGTTGGAGGGCTCCGTCGTAAGTGGCGGAATGGCCCTTGGCTTCTTCGGTGGCTTGCAGCAGAGATAGCACTAGTGGACTTTGCAGGCACGAAACATGGACCATGAGGCGATGTTGATTATTGACGATGATGGGAACGCAGCCCTTGGGGACACGCTTCTTTTGAGTCTAGATTTCCTGTTTCGTTTCTGTGATTTCTGCCTTCTGGCTCCGTTTCTTCTTCCTCAGAGTTCATGTTTCTTCACGACTCAAGGTGCCTTTAGTTTGAGATCTTCTTCCGAGCAAGGCAACCCCATATTGGGCTGATGGAGAGGATGAGATACGACACTTAAGGTGCCCGATTTTCTTGTCGGCTGTCGGGAACAACCAAGCAGATGGTAGGATGCGCGCTTGCAGCACCATCTTCACTAACCTGGCCTTTCGGAGAATGTCCATGGCTGCAAACACAGAGAGAGAGAGAGTGAATGAGAGAGAGAGAGAATGTTGGAGTTAGACGTCTGCAGAAGCACACGAACAACACAAGGAAGAAGAAGAAGCTTGGAGCACAACGCACAATACTGACTGTATTACTAGAGAATGTACAAAGATAAGTAGCCCATTAGGGCAATAGGCGTATATACAAGCCGGGGGAAAAAAACCTCCTAAAGAGGGAAAAAAGTGCCCCGGCGGTCCTAGTGTGTTCACACACAGTACTACCTAAATATATCAACAAATCCCCACTGGGAGTGATGCGGTGAACAAGGAGCTGGCACTCATGTCTCCACAAAAGGAAGTAAGCCCAAAGCTTTACGGAAAGCTTCAAACTTCTCCCTAGGCAGAGCCTTCGTGAAAAGGTCTGCAATGTTCTCCTGCGTGGGCACATATGCCAAGCTGATCTCACCAGTAGAGAACCTCTCCCTGACATAGTGATAATGCACCTCAATGTGCTTAGTGCGAGCATGGAACACAGGGTTCCTCGCAACTGCCAATGCGCTCTGACTGTCAGTGAAGATGGTGGTGGCAGAAGACTGGCCAACACCCAAATCAGCCATAAGGCGTCTGAGCCACACACACTCAACAGTCGCTGTGAAAGCTGCCCTATACTCAGCCTCACAACTGGAAGTGGCCACAGTAGGTTGCTTCTTGCTCAACCAAGATATACATGAGCTACCAAGCATGAAGCAAAAACCACTGGTGGACAGACGAGTGTCATAGCAACCAGCCCAATCAGAGTCAGAAAAAGCATGCAAATCTGGCGGTAGTGATCCCCCCTTGGGATAAAACAACCCAAGTAGCCGAGTACCACTCAAGTCGCGAAAGATGCGCTTAACCGTCTTCCAATGCGTGAGTCCTGGGCAATGCATAAACTTGCTCATCTGTGAGACAGCAAACTGAATATCTGGCCGAGTAATGCATAAGTAAATCAAGCATCCAATAGCTTGCTGATAGACAACAGCATCAAATGCATCTCCAGCAACATGAAGACTCAATCGTAAACCTCTCTCCATAGGAGTGGCAATAGGCTTACAGTCTTCAAGGCCGAAATGCTACAATAATGTGTCAATATATTTCGTTTGACACAAAGTCATTCCACCATCAACTTGCATAAACTGAATGCCCAAATAGTGATGCAAATGCCCTAAATCAGACATCTCAAATGAGGCATGCAAATCATCCTTGAAATCAGCAATATGCTTCTCAATAGGACCAGTGAGCAGCATGTCATCAACATAGACAACAATGATCAGAAGCACATCATGAGCACGCTTAACATATAAGGTGCTTTCAGTTGGACTGTTCACAAAACCATGTGCAACTAGATAGGCATGTATCTTCTCATACCAAGCACGTGGTGCTTGCTTTAAACCATATAATGCCTTCTTTAACCTGCACACCTGGTTTTCATGCCCTTTCTGCACAAAGCCTCGGGGCTGAAAAACATACACTTCTTCATGCAAGTCACCATTCAGAAATGTTGTTTTAATGTCCAACTGATGTACATTCCAACCATGATGGGCTGCAAGTGCACAAATGCTCCGAACAGTAGTCATACGGCATGTAGGTGCAAAGGTCTCATCAAAATCAATGCCTCTTTCCTGCGCATAACCCTTTGCAACAAGCCTAGCCTTATACCTATCAACTATACCATCAAGTTTACGCTTCAGCTTGTATACCCACTTAGTGCCAATTGCCTTCTTGCCAGGAGGCAAGTCACATAAAGACCATGTACCATTCTTCATTATAGCATCATATTCAGATTGCATGGCAGCCATCCAATTTTCTGAATTTTGTGCTTCATCAAAAGAAACAGGCTCATTCTCATCAAAGAGACTAGACGCAGCCATAGCATAGCAATCTGATGCAAAGGAGGCACTATGAGAGCCTGAACGAGTATGATATGACAAAGGTGCATCTAATTTGTTGTCACGCAAAGTCTGCACCAGCCATTTTGGCATAGTTTTTGCCTGCTCAATATCAACTCTCTCATCAACAAGTGCATCATGTAAATCTGCATCAGAAATAGAATGATCTGCATCATCATATGAAACCTGCAAAGGCTGAGAAGTTGCCTCATTAGGACCAGCACTAGACTGTCCACCTGTAAAAAGAGGCATCAAGGTATCACACATGTCTTTGGAGCTAACAGATGTCTCCTTAGTACATGAAAGCAATGGCTGAATAGCATCTTCCACAAAGACAACATCACGGCTAACCAGAATGTGTTTAGTCTGTGGATGATACAGACGATAGCCTTTACTTTCAGAACTGTACCCAACAAAAATACATTTTACTGCCTTATCATCTAATTTTCTGCGATGTTGTTCAGGCACTAACGCATATGCCAAACAACCAAAAACACACAGATGAGCAACAGATGGCTTGCGGTCATGCCAAGCCTCATATGGAGTGATAGACTGCAACGCTTTAGTGGGACACCTGTTAAGTACATATGATGCACACATGACAGCCTCAAGCCAGAAACTATGTGGTAAAGCCTCACTCTTGACCATACACCTTGCCATCTCCATGAGTGACCTGTTCTTCCGTTCAGCAACTCCATTCTGTTGAGGTGTATACGGCACTGTACACTGGTGTTTTATCCCACGTTCAGCCAGAAATGCATTAAAATCAGAAGACATATATTCCCCCCCTCGATCAGAACGGAGGGTGCCCATTTTACATGCTGACAGATTTTCAGCCAAAACCAAAAACTGTTTAAAGCACATGAACACTTCAGACTTTGCTTTGAGTGGATATACCCATGCATGCCTGGAAAAATCATCAATGAAAGTCACAAAGTAAAGGTAATTCCCAAAAGAGGGTGTCTGCATAGGACCACAGACATCACTATGTACAAGCTGCAATTTCTGCGTAGCCCGAACTGAACCATCTTTTGGAAAGGAGGAACGCTGCATTTTGTCCAAAATACAGCTTTCCCATACATGTTTTCCAGGTGCCTCAAGCTTGGGCAAAGAAGACACTATATCAGATTTCTGCAGGCGTAGCAAACTAGCAAAATTCAGATGACCAAAGCGTGCATGCCAAAGCTTTGCATCTGACAGAGCCTGAGAATCATGAACTGCACATGCCGAATCATTCACAGATCTTTCATAGTCTATGAGCTTATACAGTCCATGACATAAAATGCCAGAAGCAATAATAACATCGCCATTTGACAGATCATGAACTGTACATCTGTCATCAACAAATTTCACAACGAAGCCAATCTTGGCTAATGCAGAAACTGATAACAGATTCTTCTTGATTCCTGGCACAAATAAAGCATCTGACAAGGTGAAAGAACTACCATCAGCAGTAGTCAGAATGATCTTACCAACTCCCATAACAGGATAAGAGGAGTTGTTGGCGCATGTGACAGTATTCCCTCTAGGGGCAGGCTCAAGTGAAGAGAAGAAACTGCACTGCGAGGTAATATGTTTGGTCGCCCCACTGTCAAAGTACCAAACATCAGAGTCCACTGCAGACATGCACTGCTCATGAGAAGATGGGTCAAAACTGCAAACAGTAGTAAACACCCATTCTTCTTCCTGCACAAGATTAGCAGACTCTGTTTTTGGTGTAGAGGCTTCTGCAACAACCATTCCAGCCTCCTTTTTCTTTGCCTCTTTTGCAGCCAGTTTTGGACAGTTCTTTATGATATGATCATTCCCTTTACAGTACTTGCAAAACAACTTCTGCTTTTCTGATTTCTTCTCATCTCTATCCTGGTTCTTCGAATGTGCAGCATTTGTAGATTTCTGCTTACTAGTAGAAGAGCTCCATTTTCCTTTGCCCTTCTGACTAGCCAGGAAAGCTTGATTTGCAACACGCATAATGGACCTGTTCTGCCTGGACTGATCTTCCTGCAACAGAACAGAGACTAACTCCTCAAATGATAAGGCATTCGGATTGCCTTTCATCATCAACCAAAGAGTAGAAGCAAAACTCTGATATGAATCACGAAGACCATTCAGAACGGTCTGCACAAGTGAGCTATCTGGTATAACCTCATCAGCAGAAATCAATTGTTCCTTCAAATCTTTGATCTTCGTTAGGAAACTGTCCATAGAATCACCTTCATTCATGTGCTCACTCTCCAACTGTTTTCGGAGGTAAGCAACACGAGCCTCATTCCTAGCTTGGTACAATGTGGTAAGTGTATCCCAAGCATCCCTAGCTGTTCTGCAAGAGCGAATATGAGGAATAATGGCACGTTGGACAGATAAAGCTATCAATGCATGTGCCTGGGCATCTCTGCCATCCCAAGGAATCTGCTCTGCAGTAGGTGCAACAGAAACAGCAGCACGAACAGGAATCTGCACAATATCATCTTCGACACCATCTTCATAAGCTCCAGCACCTGTATTTGTAGTACCTATCGTTAGAGGTGTAACAAGACGTCTTTCAACACCCTGCACAATGTTCCACAATCCTTTTGCAACCAAAACATGTCGCATCATATAAGCCCATAACGGGTAGTTTGTACCATCCAACTTATCCTCAACAGCCAACATACGGAATACATCACTGCTTTCAGCCATGGCCGATGACTAAAATACCTTGATGCAAAAAATTGACTATATCTCAAAAAGTTGAACAGAACTGCCCAGACGAGTTCTGCTAGACCTGTAGCAGACTTCGAGACGCTTAAACTGGCGAACAGAAACTGGTATATATCTTTGGCACAAAAAGACGAAATAGCCTGCACAAGTGCTGCGATAGTGCGTTCGGAGGCCGAAACGAGCGATTCTGAGACTGCAAACAGAGGAGTGTCGATGGCGCCCTAGATGAAGCAACGACCTGCTCTGATACCAATTGTTGGAGTTAGACATCTACGGAAGCACGCGAACAGCACAAGGAAGAAGAAGAAGCTTGGAGCACAACACACAATACTGACTGTATTACTAGAGAATGTACAAAGATAAGTAGCCCATTAGGGCAATAGGCGTATATACAAGCCGAGGGAAAAAAACCTCCTAAAGAGGGAAAAAAGTGCCCCGGCGGTCCTAATGTGTTCACACACATCACTACCTAAATATATCAACAGAGAAAGAAGTTGAGAGAGAAAGTAATTGATTGTAGAGATTGATGTGCTAGAGAGAATAGGTATGCTTGCTAAAATTGAATTCATGGTGTTGTTATAGATCTCAATTGCGGTGATTGATTGCACGTATAGGATGGAGAGGAGAGAGATTGAGAGATTATGTTAAAGCACAGAGCAATGTGCTGGAGAGCAACGTAAAGAGAGTCCTTCATGCACGCTATGGAGTGGTATTTTCAGTGCTTCTCTGACGACTCGCGCATGAAGTTTTGATCAAATCATAGAGAAGAGAGAAGCAAGAAGAAATAGGCTACTAAGGGAGATAATATTTTCATGTGCATGTGTGCATGAGTGTGATGTGCATAAATGCATATGCATGTAAGTTAGGAAGTGAGAAGTGCATGTATGCATGAGTGTATGCATGTGATGTGTGTGTATGCATGTGCATGTTAAGATAAGTATGACCTATGAATGAATGGATGTATTTATGAAAAGTAAGTGTATATGTCTATTTAAAATAGATATGTGAAGAAGTTAAATACAGGTGTTTTATAAATAAGAATACATATACATAAAGAATGTTAATTAACATATGTTAACATAGATTTAAGTTATGTTAAGTATTGAATGTTAGATTAATAAATGAGTGTTTTATGTTAATTAAAAGCATACTTATGTTATTCATATTGGTCTTCTTGCAGATCCAGATCATTGAGAAGATATTTTGATGAGTATTGAAGAAGATTAGACGAGATTACGAGATTGAAGCAGCTTATGATATTTAGAAATATAAATTTGTATAGGAATATTATCTAGGAATTGTATTAGAACTTATTATAAGAATTTGTATAGGCTTAGAATCGATCCTAAATTTTTTCATACTTTCGCTTTACGATTTAATTAAGTTCTATATATTCTGTTTTCATATATCTAAGAATTTGGCATCAACAAGCGGATCTGTTACTGATAATAAAGAATTACATAACTCTTTTGTTATAGGAATGCTTCTAATGTCACCTATTGAAAGTGCGATTAGTAACAAAAGTGAAGGAATAGAAATAATTAAAGACCAAATGGTTGATGAGACTTTACATATGGTAGAATACAATCGTAACATATCTAGGGTTTTGCCTTTACTTTCTATAGTTTTATCGGAACCTGAGAATAAATAGGATTTGTTTCCACCCAACTTAAAAAGAAATATTAATTCAAAACAAAACGAAAACATGATAGTTGATATAATTAAAGATAAAATAACTAGGGAGGAAATAATTTTTTCTTCATATTTAGAAGCTTTAGCTAAATATAGGAACGAATTTCCTTACGGCCCATAGTGTTCTACTTTTCATCAATTCAAATATTGCGTCCACTAGTAAAAATTCAATTAAAAAGAAAATAGGTAACTCTTTTATTTAAAAAAACACTTTTACCTATTCCATTAGAAAATAATACTGCTCAAATTAACGAAATCAAGAATAATATAGAGAAGTAGAAAAAGTGAAAGATCTTATTGTAACCGAAACTTTATACACTTCACCTGACGATTATAGAGTATCTATATTTAAAACTTTTTGTTCTATTGCTTTTCGTGAATCTGACGAAAAAGAAATCTTATTCCCACCTATCTCTAATAGGAAAAATCAATCTGAAAACAACGAAATAGCTATTATTAAAAAATATATTATTGAAGAGAAGCCTAATCGAATTACTGAAGAGGAATTGATCTTTGCAGCATATCAAAACGCTAGAAATATACTTTCATAAGAATCTTAGTTCTTAAATTAAACTTAAATAAACTAAAAAACCTCTAGCTTTTATCACCCATAAACTGAGAACTCAATCCAAAACCCGAAGCATACTAAGAAGCACCCTACGTGTAGTCACATGGTTAGGTTAGCGTGAATCTGTTGGATGAACGTCTGCCTCTCTTCACACCCCTCTACGACACCGGCATGCACCATAATCTGATCCATCAACAGTTACTTTCACACCTACACTGCTATATCAAATGAACAACCAAAATTCAAGAAGAAATTAGTTATGGGCATGAGGCATATCTAGGTACAAAAAGGAGAACCAACCACCAGCTGTGCCACAACCATTCCCATCCAAGTAGGCCAATCATGTCAAAAGATGAACCAAGCAACTACAACAAGCTTCACCACAAAGTATCCAACAAATTTGGGTCCATAAGAAATTAGTTGCAGCTCGACAAGGACAATTATACAACAACCTATGCTCTCCCACACGAGAAAAGTCTCAACAAAGAAGCCAGTGAGAGAAAGGGTGCATAACCAAGCACAAAGACCAAAAGAAGATCAAATCACCTCTTCGGCAATAGTAAGACAACAATCATCAAGGATATGGGTTTGGAAGCCAAAAGTACCAGTATCATCCATAGAAGCAACGAGCCAACCATGTCGGATACAAAATTTAAGCAACCAATCAAAGATGAAGAAGTCAAAAATGACTTATATACAACCAAACACTATTCTCAAATGGATCCCTATAAGGAGGAATGATTAGTTATCATTTTGAAGTACAATGGATACCTCCAACAAAGGCTGCATCAACATCTGCAAGCATATTGAAAGCCTCGACATGCAACAACCATGTGCCTTTGGCATAACCTTGTCTTTTGCACCATTCAGGTCATGCATTTCCAAAGTGTGTATTAATATAGGGCCACATTACATGGCCATGCATAGACACAATTGAGAAATCCCAAGCACATGAGACACACTTGACATATGTAAAAGATTTTCTTGATACTAACCTCTTTCTTCTTGTTTTATGCCCATTGTTCCAAATTTCTTTTTGGAACAATGGGCATAAAACAAGAAGAAAGAGGTTTAGCTATATGTGCATAATAGAAACATGCAAAAATTCTGAAATGCATAACTGAAGGCTTTTTATCAGAGTGCACTTCTTGAGGAGTAATGTTGTGTAGTGCCTTTGTGTATCATCTATTCAAAATGTACACAATCATATCCAAAATGAATCAGGTATATCTTGAGTTTTCAGCATGAAGTAGGCCATTTCAACTACTGTCCTATTTTGTCTCTTAACAACACCATTCTTTTGAGGTGTGCGGCCAATGGTAAGTTGCCTCTCAATTTCATGAGCATTACGGTATTTGTTGAATTTTGTTGTTAAGAATTCTCCTCTTTGATCAATACAAAAATTTTTCAATTTTTCTACTTGCTTTATTTTCAACAATCTTGTGCCACATTTTGAATTTTTCAAACACATCAGCCTTCTCCCAAATAAAATACACCTACATATTTCTACTATAATCATCGACTATCAACAAAAAATAGAGAGATCCTCCCTTTTACCACAAAGATGAGCATGCACCAACTCTAGAGGAGCTTGAGATCAATTATTGTGCTCTTTTGGAAATGCATTCCTTTTTTGCTTGACCATCATGCAAGTGTCACATGGTTCCTACAAATCTAAAAATTCATCTAAATGTGCTACCATCCCTTTTCTTTCCATCTCTTTGAGAATAAAAAATACAAGATGGCCAAAACATTGATGCCAAATTCTACTTGTGTCTTTGTCCTTTGTGGCACTGAGGGTGTTCAACTCATACAGGTTATCTTTATGCCCTCCTTTTGCTATTGTATTACCTATTCCATTCAAAAATCTTACACCATCCTTTATGAAATGTACAACTCTAGGATATGTTATGGCACAAATTGATAATAAATTTCTTTTTAGTGTAGGAACATACAAAACATCAAAAAGTTTTCTCTCAACACTAGTGGTACTAACAAAAGAGATGGTTCTTGTTCCTTGAGTTGAACATTTGGAGTCATTGCCAACACCGATATTGATGGGTTCCTATAGAGGCATTCAAGATTTGTATGAGTCCTTCTTGCTGGCCATGTGGCAAGATGCTTCACATCTAATATCCAAGGTTCATCTCCATGAGTTTGGGAAGATCTACAAACCTTCTATATGGCAACCCATAGTTCAAGTTTTGTGTTATTCATCGATTCCTTATTCTTCTGTGTGGATTTCAGAGGATCATTTCTCTCATCAGCTTGCTTCTTCCTACAATCCTTAATGGTGTGAACCTTCTTTTCACAATAGAAACAACTTTTGGTGAACTTCTTCTTCTTTGGCTTCTTCTTTGAACTATTAGAAGACCCTCTACCCTTTGCATTTGCTGAAAGTGCTACATCGTTTGAACCTTACCTATTCTTAAACCACATTTCTTCTTCCATAAGCATTGCATAAAACTCTTCAAAGGTAAGAGGTGAATGTCTAACCTGAGTGTTAAGGGAAATTATAAGCCCATTATATTTTGCAAGAAGAATTCAAAGACACCTGTGAGCCAGTTCTTCAAGTGTTATGAAAACACAAACAATAATGAGTTGATCTTGTAAATGTTTGATTTTCTTGATGAAATCTTCAACCTTATCCAATAAGAGGGCTTCTCATTCACTAACAGATTCTCAAGTTTTTGAATCCGAGTGTGATACTTGTTCACACATTGAGAAGCCAATATGCTCCAAGCTTCATGTGCTTTAGTGGTGTGCTGAGCTAGAGTAAGCCCAAAATCACTTACACATGTAACAATAGCACACAATGCATCTACATTCCTCCTCATGGAGAAACATGCAGGTACCTGAAGAACTACCTATTTACAAACACCAGAAGGTCCCTATAAAACACAATTGGAATATATCAAGACCAACCAACTAGGTGCACGCATCTATGAGGATGGTGTGAGGTGATCAGTGGTCCAACTCAAAAATCCTGATCAACCATTTGGACTTGAACACCTAGTGGTCAAGTTTGAAGAGCGTTCATACATTGATAAGGAAGGAACCATGTATGTGGTCACGAACTTACTGGACAGGACAGATGAGTTTGGAAACATCATCCCTGAGAATGAGATAGGAGACCTAGAGCAAGGAGACCTAGCACGAGAACACAAAACTCCTAGAGGCAAGAAGTCTTGAACAGGGTAATTACTCTAGAGTGGATTCCCCAAGACAACAAAAGCATATAACTATTCTTGAATAGAGGAACAGAGAAAGTCTTTTGGAGATTCAAGCTGCAACTTAGCAAAACAAGCAAAATCACCATTTATGAATTCAAATATCCTGAGATACCAAGCAAATTTGTCTATCTGGATAACACATCTGTTAGTCGTTAAACTTCCGACTTCAGACTCAAAACACTTTCAAGTTCAGACGTTTTCGAATCTTTCCTAACATTAAGTTACCTCTTAGCCACGTGGGTCCTTGGGAGTGGTAGGGGTCTGTTAGACAGAGGCCCTCTGCTATTTTCCCAACTCATTACACAATCATAATTGCTCTCTCGTGTCTTAGCTCAGTGCGCAACTCTGAACAACTGATGACTGTCGGTGTACTAGACTTAGGATTCCCGAACTAAACCTGCTATAGTTGATCTGAGCAGTAGTCCAGTGACTTGTGTCCAATAGAATAATCTACTTCAGTAAACGAAGATCATCTAATACGTACTTCTTCAGAACAGACAGGTATACCAAACACAAATATATACCCTAAAGTTATGCAACTCATCGTATGCCAACCTCGAGCAACAAATTTCCTGACAACGATCGACTAGTCACAGACTTAACAATGTCCTACTCGCACTCCAACCATTACAGATGCTAGTCTTCCTGTGATCGGAATCAATAGTGAACGTAGACTACTGCATCGAACTTGGTCACTTACAGAAAATGTTAACACGCGAACAGTTCGGGGCTACTTTTCACAATTCCTTGTTCAGCATAATAACTGACAAACAACACACTGCAACTCAATAACACTCAGAGACACACTCAACCATTACCGCACAGATTCGTAACACAAGATTACCAATTCGTAACTCTGCACTACGGTGCGAATAAACGACTAGACGGAGCACAGAACAGAACAGAACAGAGTAGAGTTCACTCTTCTCAATGACATACATACTACAAACAGTACGCTTACAATTCCCCAAACGGGCTCTCGGCCACTCTTTTCTCATTGCCTTATATAGAAGATCTTTTTTTACAAGGGTGCGCGAATCTTTAGTTACTTGCGCGTTTCCCGAAAGGTTCTTTTACATTTAAGACGCCTGTCCTAGTACATTTGTCCTTATTCGGCGGCCGTCTAACACTGGCACGCACGGTGGACTCGAACCCGCAGGTTCCTATGGTTCTGCTACGAGTCCTTCTAAATACATGTTTCGGGCGAGCCTAAACGTTCGGGTGATTTTCTTTTTAATGGTTTCTATCATCTGAACTAAAGTAGTCGGTTCTAATAACTGAGCGTCCGTTCTAACGGAGCTAATAGCTATGGCTTGGGTTAACAAAATTTCGGCCTAGGTCTGTAAGAAGGCCTCTTGTAAATAGAATTCTTTGGATAATGCAGCGTCCCAGGATGTCTTTATTTCGGTGACTTGCTTCTGCATATCAGTAACTCGATCCTTCTGATTTCGCAACTGGTTATCTAGTCGCTCGAGTTGCTGGTTCTGAAATTCAATAGTTTTGTAGTATGCATCTCGTTCTCTACGAGCATTTGCTAGATCCTTTTGGTATTTGGCTTCCCTGGTTAATTGGTGTCTTAGCATTCGGTTGACCTCCTCCGCGCTGTGGTCGCGATTTGAAGCCATTGCTTTCGGCATAAGATGTTTTGAAGAGGCTGAACCGCACCATTCGGGATGCTTCGCGATGTTATTTTTGGGAAAACCAAAGTCGAAAAGGATTTTAGGATCACTTTCCTATTGTGCCAACAAGAGGACGTGTGCATGCGGAGGATCTTCTTCCTTCTTGGCAGGTATATGCAAATGGCAAGGAAGCAGTGGGAGTACCAATAGAGCAAAATTTAGAATGCATTGGTGGTAATTCAAACAGTGAAAAGGTCTTCGTTGGGAAATCAATGTAGGGAAAGTATAATTCTAAAGATGAACCGTCTGTGTAACACTTTTCAGTGGTCTTAATATCTATGGTCCGTTAAACATATCTCATCATGTAATGTGATCAAGTCATCATGCCCATTGTTTGTCGACTGTTAATGAAACAAATATGATCGCATGTTTGCGGCAAGAGCATTTGTGGAGGGTTCATCGCTCTAATATGATGATGAAAAAGGAAACTTGCCATCGAGGAAGAAAAAAGTAAGTGGGCGGTCAGACAGATATTCAGGAACGACAAGAAGGGTGGAGTTTTTTTCTCAATAGGTAGGGAGGTCCCATGTGGCGTGCGAAGGGCATCTTCCTCTTTACCTGAGACAGGGCGCAGCCGCAGATATATCTTCAGGGAGAGAAGGAGCGCTGCTGATCGTGGTGGTCTTTGTTCATGCAAGGGGGAGGCCATTCTCTGGATTAAAAAGGGAGGTCACTGATCAACAAAGGAGAGCGCCGATTGAGGAAGCAGTGTGCGTGACAAATTCAAGGTGAACGATCAGAGACATAATGAAAGCCCTTCCTCAAACATGCTGGCCTTCTCTTCTAAGGACGATAAGGCTAAGATGGTTCTGACATATGGCGCCAAGATTAATCCGACAAGTCTGATGCAATGATTGCTGAATGCTTAGTCTCTGCTATTCACGGGTAAGCTCTCAGATTTTGGTTTATACGTTCAACGGATTACCTCCATACCATGAGCAATAACGAGAAAAACAATTGATGAAATGTTTGCTTAACCTTTAATATATAAATTTCGCACATCCTCTTTCTTTGTTTATCTATTTCCTAGCACGCAATTATCTTTGCAATTCTTGACAGTAAGTTAGTAATCATTGTGTGCGGTGTACAGGGTTGCTCACCTGCATGCCACTTTTCTTCGCTTTTATTAGCATTCATAATGTGCTATCAGTCCAAATTAACACTTTCTTGTTACTACTGTTATTGATCCTATCTGCCATGATTGAAAGTCGCAATGTATAAATTCGTTGCCACTTGCCTTTCGTGACGATTAGATATGTGTTTTTTTTTGAGATCCGGCAACAATTTAACTTGCGCTCTCATCTGAAAATTATATGATGAGAATACTGCATGATTCAATTCTGACGATGCTTGATTTGTGCTCATTTGGCGTTGTCATACGATGAAGGAAGGACTGCTGCGATCATTGCAATTAGTATGGTGAACTAATGTTTTTGTTAATAACAGTTCTGACATGAAACAGTATACGCAATCACAGGTATTGATTGGTGACTTATCTTCTGAATGACACCTTTTAGTTCTAATCTACCAACTAGGCTGATGATGAATCTGAATTGAGGACGTGAGACTTTTGTGATCCGATGATCGATAAGGTCCTATTGAATGTTTCGTTTAACAGTCTATCTATTCTTTTCTTTTCGTCAATACAATACTCTGTCACATATACGATCAGAAGCATCTAATGTTGTGATGTTCTTCTTTGTTGACTAATGTTTTCTGACAATTTCTAGTGTTTCTTGAGTTTGTCAGACGTAACCGAGCTTTAGGAAAATTTGCGTTAAGTAAAGAAATACTAATATCAATGTGAGCTTATATATGTTGACGGGGTCCCCAGGAGCAAATTCAGGCAGATGTTTATAAGGGTTGAAGCGGCACATGTTCGTAGTGACGCACTAACACTTCTTAGATTCTGCAAAGAAGGACAACAAGATCGCCATCGCCTTCAACGCTGACTTATTATGTGTAGTTTTGAAATGACATGTTTTCTAGAAACTCGTTGTATTGTGTCAATAGTTTTGCTAAGTGTTGATTTGTTCACTTATTGATTGTGTATTCAGTATAGGTGAAACGTCTACTTCAAATGTTCTATACTATATGATTTTCTTTTACAAAAACGAATCCAACATCTTCTGGGAAACAAACGGGCAATGTGTTGCGCAATGAGAACTTAGAGGGAATTGTTAGTATCTCATGTCGTTTAGATGCCCCTGCCATTTATATTCCTCACAGCCACGGAAAAATCAAAAGAAGTCTTTTTCACTTGTAAGACAGACTTGAACTTCATGTTCATTATAGCTAATGATGAATAGAAATAGAACTAAATTGAATTGAATTTGGAAGTAATATCACTATTCTCGTCCCTCCTTTGGCGAACCCGACGACATATCTGGTGAACCCGACGTGAAAGGAGGGGGTGAGTGAGTTATAGAGCCACAAAGATTAGCATAATCAAAAATGGAAGAGATCCTAGCTCAATTCCTACGATTTCAAGAAGAGGATAGGCGTCAAAAAGCCATCCAATCACTTCATGAACGTCTAGTCAATTGGTGTGGCTTTTTCAATGGAAAGAATGTCTCAAAGTTCTGCAAAGAATATGAACTCGAGGCCAAATATCTAGGTGTCGGATTAAGTCCGATGACGGAAAAAGAACTATGCGAAAACTTTATCTATGTGTCGGATTACGACGTGCGAGATCAAATAATGCAAATAAATCAAACGACATGGTCTCGATACAAAGCGACACTCCTCAAGCAGTTTATGCTAGAGGATCTTGATAAAGTAACTCGTAGATCTTTCCTGAGGTGGGTTCATATACCCAAAGACCAGCCGATTCTCGAGATTAAAGAAGAGTTTGAGCGACAATATGATGATCTTTTTGAGCACGATAAGAGGTGCATAAGTCATGAAAGGGTGTCGTTGTTTCTTCGAACAATCGACGTTAAAGCCAGAGAGGAGTTAATTCCACTTCTACAAGATATAGACTCCGACTCAGGGCTCACAGAGGATTGGACGCTTGTCCATGAAGCTGTGATGAGATATGTGAAGAAACAACAAACAATAGAAAAATTTTTAAACGATTGGCAAGCTGACATTTATGCAAATGAAGAAGATACACAAATTCCATGCATTTTAGAGACTAAAAATAATTTGCAAATCTATAGAATAATAGAAAACCCAGTTGGACATAAAGAATATATGCATGGAATACACGTACATGCTTATGAAGGGGATCACTATAAAGAACCTATAAACATAAGTGATACAATCTCTGAGGATTCAAGGTACCAAGAGCCTGTAGATACTTTGATCACATCTACAAATACTGTATATGCAAAAACCCCAATGATGGGAGGAGCAAAGGAATATACGGAAGCTAAACAAAACAAAATCAAACCAATATCAAACATAGAACAAAACAAAAATAAACAAAACGCACCAAGAAAACAACGTGAGGCTTCCTATAATCTAATAGACTCCTCACTTCTAAGGGATGATAATCAAATAAACAAAGAGACAAGATATGATAATAACCAAGATTATTTAAAGATATCTACGGGAAGTCAAGGTGATCAGAAAGAGATTGCAAATAAAATAACTCAAAATAATCCAGTGAATCCATGTGAGTATCAAGCACAAGATGATTTCTTAAATGACGAAACCAAGCAATGCTCGAGGAACTATTTGATACCATCTAAGAGTGAAATATCTCTTGAAGCATATGATTCAAATATGAATTATGGCCAAATGATTGATTCGCATAAAGAGAATGTAAGTGAGCAGGATGTCAATCAGAAGGACATGCAAATGATGAATCCTGTAGAGAACAGTATGTATACCGATGGCGAAAAGCATGATGCAAAGCCTACTGGTCGTTTAGATCAAGATCAAGATTGTGAAATAATCTTGAGTGACGCCGCATTAAATGAGTTGTTAGAGGTACAAGAGAGTGATCCTAATCACAGGAGAAAGAATGAGTTGCTGATTGAGCTACAATATAATGATATGTATGTGAACGATGTTGTACTCCATGAAGGGGGACATATAAATGATCATTTTGAGCAAGAATCAATGACCGAAGAAATGTATGATGAGTGTGGTGAGAGTACATCCTCTGAAGAGAATGAGCGAGAAATGATTGAGAGATATGAAGAATTCTATGATGGGATCTTGAATAAAGAAGTTGAGTTCCCGTCAATCTACATGCACTGTCCTATAAGATGTAAAAATTATGATGAGTTTGATCTTGATAAGAAAGTCTCTAGTGATATTGAAGATGAAGACTTTCTTGGATTCAGTGATATTGAGTCTCTTCATGAAAATGGGCAAATGAATCTGGAAAAAGACAATGATGAAGAGTTCCTGGAAAGATTGGAGAAAGAAGCAGACTTCATAATTTCCGAAACTCAGTCAGAAAGGAATGATTTTGCCATGGAGAATAAAGATGACTGTGTCTTGATGTCTGAGTATGATGAACACTTCCATTTGAAGTGGGATTCAAATGATTCTATTCAAAAACCTCATCTTAACGGTGATGGAGACATGATAGAAGATATTGAAAGGGATAAAACTCCTATAAATGATCTCAAGCATGAAATAAAAGAAAATACATGCTTGCAAGAAAATTTCAATTATGAATCAAACATATGCAAATTTCAAACTTCATATACATGTATTCATGACTCTACACATGATGAATTTGAAAGAATCATAAATAAAGATACTTATGCTCAGATAATTGAAATATGGATAACCAAATTCTCTAAGAGTTACAAAGACCAAACAAACTGCCAAGAGGTAGACAAGCAAATAAGGTGGCTTTTATACATATTTACTGTATTTATGAATGCAACGCTGATTGCAATTCAAAGATGGCTTGTTTTTAAACATACCTTCTTTGGAGAATTTATTTGTGAAAATGTATTGGAAAGGAATTTCTTGTATTCACAAGAAATTCAAAAGTGACTTTTGTAAATATAATTATGTAAATACTTAATAATTATGTTTTGATTTTTTGAGATGGATAAAAGTAAATATAAAAATAAATAAATAAATAAATAAACAAATAAATGCATAAATAAATAGAGCAAGAAAATGCATCTAGCTCTCAAGAAAATGAAAATTTTTCAAAATAATCTTTTTGAATATGATGCTACTAATGTGTTTTCTGAGTTTATAAGAACAGGTGTTGATATGGAGCTAATTGGAGATCTAGGAGTTTGATGGATTATGCAGGAGGCAACCACTTTCACATTACATCTTTATGGTTTACTGCAAATGGTTTCCCGAAGTTCTTTCATGGATTGCATGTACATATTGTGTCATATGATTTGATGTTTCTCATGATTTGTTTAGTTTCTATGAGTGCAGGAATGATCAAGCGAAGCCAACGGAGATGATGACTCAAGAACAAAGCCGTGAAAATCTTTTTCATTAGCTATCGTGCTTTAACCCTGATCTTTTCTTTGCACCATCTTTGAGATGCATTGCATGCCAAATATGCATGTAAAAATATATAGAAACCACGTCTTTGAAATTCCGTAGAAGCACGTCCATCTGCACAATTAGATAGGTAAATATCATTGAAAAATAATAAAGCAAGTTTTGAGTGATAAGAGAGAATAGTTCTGAGTAAGGGAGAGTGATTGCATTTGTAAGAGAGTGGAGTTGTGAGTGATGTGAGCGTTGCTTAGATACCATAAAACCTTGATTTTTTGCACCATTTTTGTTTCCCTTCATGCACCTAACACATGCATAAATGAAATGTAAAGAGCACGAGTGATATTTTGGTTAAAACCCATAGTTGCACGAGTGATTGCACTTGTATTGAATTGTATATCCATGATGAAAATGTGAGTTCAATTTGAGTGTACATCCTCAACACCGAATTCCTAATACCTCCTTATTTGCACCATGTCATTTTTCCATGCACTTAGAGTATGCATATGTAGGGCTCATTACATGGCCGTGCATAGGCACATTTGTTTTAACCCATGCACTTGATTTCACTCACGTTTGGATTCTTGAAGACTTGCAGATACCGAGATCGATGGTGGTACATCCGGAGGATGTACAGGTTCAGAGGGGGTGGAGATGTGGTCGCGATTTGAAGCCATTGCTTTCGGCATAAGATGTTTTGAAGAGGCTGAACCGCACCATTCGGGATGCTTCGCGATGTTATTTTTGGGAAAACCAAAGTCGAAAAGGATTTTAGGATCACTTTCCTATTGTGCCAACAAGAGGACGTGTGCATGCGGAGGATCTTCTTCCTTCTTGGCAGGTATATGCAAATGGCAAGGAAGCAGTGGGAGTACCAATAGAGCAAAATTTAGAATGCATTGGTGGTAATTCAAACAGTGAAAAGGTCTTCGTTGGGAAATCAATGTAGGGAAAGTATAATTCTAAAGATGAACCGTCTGTGTAACACTTTTCAGTGGTCTTAATATCTATGGTCCGTTAAACATATCTCATCATGTAATGTGATCAAGTCATCATGCCCATTGTTTGTCGACTGTTAATGAAACAAATATGATCGCATGTTTGCGGCAAGAGCATTTGTGGAGGGTTCATCGCTCTAATATGATGATGAAAAAGGAAACTTGCCATCGAGGAAGAAAAAAGTAAGTGGGCGGTCAGACAGATATTCAGGAACGACAAGAAGGGTGGAGTTTTTTTCTCAATAGGTAGGGAGGTCCCATGTGGCGTGCGAAGGGCATCTTCCTCTTTACCTGAGACAGGGCGCAGCCGCAGATATATCTTCAGGGAGAGAAGGAGCGCTGCTGATCGTGGTGGTCTTTGTTCATGCAAGGGGGAGGCCATTCTCTGGATTAAAAAGGGAGGTCACTGATCAACAAAGGAGAGCGCCGATTGAGGAAGCAGTGTGCGTGACAAATTCAAGGTGAACGATCAGAGACATAATGAAAGCCCTTCCTCAAACATGCTGGCCTTCTCTTCTAAGGACGATAAGGCTAAGATGGTTCTGACATATGGCGCCAAGATTAATCCGACAAGTCTGATGCAATGATTGCTGAATGCTTAGTCTCTGCTATTCACGGGTAAGCTCTCAGATTTTGGTTTATACGTTCAACGGATTACCTCCATACCATGAGCAATAACGAGAAAAACAATTGATGAAATGTTTGCTTAACCTTTAATATATAAATTTCGCACATCCTCTTTCTTTGTTTATCTATTTCCTAGCACGCAATTATCTCTGCAATTCTTGACAGTAAGTTAGTAATCATTGTGTGCGCTGTACAGGGTTGCTCACCTGCATGCCACTTTTCTTCGCTTTTATTAGCATTCATAATGTGCTATCAGTCCAAATTAACACTTTCTTGTTACTACTGTTATTGATCCTATCTGCCATGATTGAAAGTCGCAATGTATAAATTCGTTGCCACTTGCCTTTCGTGACGATTAGATATGTGTTTTTTTTTGAGATCCGGCAACAATTTAACTTGCGCTCTCATCTGAAAATTATATGACGAGAATACTGCATGATTCAATTCTGACGATGCTTGATTTGTGCTCATTTGGCGTTGTCATACGATGAAGGAAGGACTGCTGCGATCATTGCAATTAGTATGGTGAACTAATGTTTCTGTTAATAACAGTTCTGACATGAAACAGTATACGCAGTCACAGGTATTGATTGGTGACTTATCTTCTGAATGACACCTTTTAGTTCTAATCTACCAACTAGGCTGATGATGAATCTGAATTGAGGACGTGAGACTTTTGTGATCCGATGATCGATAAGGTCCTATTGAATGTTTCGTTTAACAGTCTATCTATTCTTTTCTTTTCGTCAATACAATACTCTGTCACATATACGATCAGAAGCATCTAATGTTGTGATGTTCTTCTTTGTTGACTAATGTTTTCTGACAATTTCTAGTGTTTCTTGAGTTTGTCAGACGTAACCGAGCTTTAGGAAAATTTGCGTTAAGTAAAGAAATACTAATATCAATGTGAGCTTATATATGTTGACGGGGTCCCCAGGAGCAAATTCAGGCAGATGTTTATAAGGGTTGAAGCGGCACATGTTCGTAGTGACGCACTAACACTTCTTAGATTCTGCAAAGAAGGACAACAAGATCGCCATCGCCTTCAACGCTGACTTATTATGTGTAGTTTTGAAATGACATGTTTTCTAGAAACTCGTTGTATTGTGTCAATAGTTTTGCTAAGTGTTGATTTGTTCACTTATTGATTGTGTATTCAGTATAGGTGAAACGTCTACTTCAAATGTTCTATACTATATGATTTTCTTTTACAAAAACGAATCCAACATCTTCTGGGAAACAAACGGGCAATGTGTTGCGCAATGAGAACTTAGAGGGAATTGTTAGTATCTCATGTCGTTTAGATGCCCCTGCCATTTATATTCCTCACAGCCACGGAAAAATCAAAAGAAGTCTTTTTCACTTGTAAGACAGACTTGAACTTCATGTTCATTATAGCTAATGATGAATAGAAATAGAACTAAATTGAATTGAATTTGGAAGTAATATCACTATTCTCGTCCCTCCTTTGGCGAACCCGACGACAGCGCATTCTTTGGCTCTTCGTAGTTCGTCTTTGACTTGTTCTGCTTCTCTCTGTTGGTCTTGGTTTTCCTGGATGGTTTCCTGTAATTGGGCCTTCGTTTCTTCGACCAATTCCTCGAGAGATGAAATGATATCTTCGTTTTCCTGTAGTGCGGTCTTCAATTCCCGGATTTCTGCGTGCGTTGCGTGTAATAGCTGGTCTTTGGCGGCAAGCTGCTCCAGTGCTGCATCCCTTTGCTGTATCAAGGCCTGTTGTGCCGAAAACTGTGCTTGGAGGTCTGCTAATTGCATCTGTAATTGATGATTCTCTGCTTTTATGGCATCGATTTCTTCTTAGAGAGGGATGATGTCGGCTTCCAGGAGGTCGACTTTGTGTTTTAGGTCTTACCGAATGGTATTTGCGACCTCACTAAGCTGTACTGGAAGTTGTTGAGAGAGGGAAATAAGTAATTGGCCCATGGTAGCAAGCTCGGAAAAGACCGGAACGGAGGAGAGGAGAAGGGGATGTTGTGGTTGCGTAGAGGTTTGGGTATTGATTTGGGGGGATGTCGGGGGTGAATAATTGAGAGAGGATGAAGAGGATTCGAAAAATGGCGGGGGAAGAGGGTTGACTGGTGGTGATCGAGTAGATTCGGTATTGTTGATGTGGGCGATAGTGGATTCGACGGCCTTTAACAGGGTGTTGAGAGCTTCGTCCACGGCTTCGTGCTCGTCGTTCTGGTGTTCTGATGCTTCTTCGGTTGAGGTAGTCGCTGTTGGCGTTGGATTCTGCTGGTCGTGTTGGTCGGCCGATGATTCATTGTGTATGGAAGTGGCTGTGTCGTGGAAGGTTTCTTCTTGGTTTTGGTTGTCTTTAGCGTTTTCCTGATCCTTTCCGGCGGAACCTTGTGCTTCGCTTTCTGATGAACTGATTCGGATCCTTTTGCTGCGGAATAACTGGTTGATTTCTTCGTCTTCTTCTTCATCCTCTTCAAGTGGTTGAACTGATTCTTCGAGCCGTAAGACTGGTCCTCGGGATGGTGGTTGTGTGGCAAGAATGGCTGGAAAAAGGAAGGATAGGATATGGGGGAGGCGAGAGTGTGGGGTGTTTCCTTTGTTTACCTGCTTTACTATAGCTACGCACTCTTTGTGGATTCTCTGAAAAAAGTAGGAGGCAAAATTGACTGGTTCTCGGGCAGCTAAATCTAGGGTGGAATAAAATGGTCGTGAGATGCCGTAGGTGTGCTTCTGAAGATTGAGTATGGCGACTAAGAATTGCAGGGCGGATCGTTCGGGTTCAGGACGGCAGAGAATAGCGTACTCGTTGGAGGAAGAGCGGGGGAATAGTTCGGTCATGCGGGCGAGGGGGATACTGGGGCCATTTTCTCAGCCTTGCGGGGTGAGGCGGAAAGCTTCAGAAAAGGCTGGGAAGGTGATGACAGTTCTGGAGGGTAGCGAAGGAAAAACCCATTGGCGTTCGGTGGCGGGGGACTGGGCAATGGCAGAGATGATGTGCGCGAAGAAGGGATGGGCTTCCACTGAGTGCCAGGGCAACTCAGCGAAGTTGGCCAACCCTCTGTAACGCAAGTATTCACCTACCTCGATAGGGATACCATCGCTGAAGGCAGTATAATTGGCTAGTGCTTCCATGGCGTTTGCTGATACAGACTATGAACACGAATACAGAGTGCAAGGGGTCGCACAGAACACTAACACTCAACACAGTAGCGATTTTTGGCGCTGCCAAAAGGGTTAAATAGGAACAATATGGTGGGGTGGGAAAGGGGGTTGAGTATCATTGTGCGGTGCGGGAATCATATTGTTTGCATGCTGGCATGCGTGCTTGAGTGACTAGTAAGGGGACGGCTGGTAACATAAAGATTTTTCAAAACACGGCTATTTATAAAAAAAAAAAGAAAACAAGGAAAGATTAAACAAAACGCGGTCCACCGCCAAAAAATTTAATGCGGGCTAGTGGCGTGATGATATGGCCGCAGCTTCGACCCATTGATTACTTTTGGGAGTGGATTTCCAGTCAACGTAGTCAACCGAAAAGTCACCGGACTGACTTGTTCTGAGATTTTGAAAGGGCCGAACCATCGTAGTTTGAACTTTCCTGCTGCTCTATCCGACTTTGCGTTGTAGAAGAGTACGAGCTGACCTACCGAAAAGATTGGAGTTTTCAAATATCGATTGTGTGTCTTGGCTTGCCTTAGTTGTACTTCGCGCATGGTTAAAAAGCTGAGCCATCGGTGCTCATCAAGTTCTCTGAGTGCGTACATTCGTGTTGTCAGCGAATCTTCCGGTAGCATCTTCTGAGTGATTGCTACACGCAGACTTGGGATGACTACTTCCATGGGTGCTATTGCTTCTAAGCCATAAGCTAGTTTGAAAGGTGTCAAGCATGTTGTTACCTTATATGTAGTTTGGTATGCCCATAATACTGCAGGTAGTAGTTGATCCCATCTTTCTGGTGCTTCCATGATCAGTTTCCGGAGGATATTCAATAGTCATTTGTTTGTACTTTCGGCCAAACCATTGGCACGAGGGTAATACGGAGAGCTGAGTTTGTGTGTCACCTGGAATGATTGGGTGAGTGCCTTCATTAATTCATTTACAAAGTGAGTACCTTGATCTGTCACTAATTCGAGTGGTAAGCCAAATCGTGGGAAGACATCATTTAGCAGACATTTTGCTACTGCAACCGCTGTAGCAGACGGTAAAGCCCAAGCTTCTACCCATCTCAATGCATAGTCTGTACAGGTTAGTATGTATCTGTTGTTACTGAAGACTGCTAGAGGTGTGATCGGACCGATAAAATCTAATCCCCATTTCTGAAATGGTTCGAGTGGCATAATAGGCTGCAAGGGAAAGAAGTGTCGTTGCAGTGGTTGTCCAGACCTTTGACAGTTATCGCAGTGTTTGATAAATTGGGCCACATCTCTGTACATAGTTGGCCACCAGAGACCTCCTTGCAGAATTTTTCGGTGAGTCAAATCTGTGGCAAAGTGACCACCAGTAGGGGTCGAGTGAGCCATCGTGATGACTGAGTTAATTTCATGCGGAGGGACATAGCGAAGTAGGATTCTGGTGTGATCTACATAATATAGTTCTCCAACAACTAACCGGAATCGGCGGCTAAAGACTGCAATTTTCCTTCGGAGTGCCTTGGCTGTCTGGGATGGAAAGCATCCTTCGGTGAGAAAAGTTAGAATTTGATCATAATATATAGGTGGTGCTTGTGATTCGGCAGTCTCATCAGTCAGTGGCTCAGAACTATAGATCGCTGGAGTCGTGTCATCTATGCCTATCGGAGCTTCACCGGAATCTAGGCAAGATAAGAAATCTACTAAGGCATGTGCATTTCCGGGTCGGTGGATGACTTCATAGTCGAATTCCTGCAAGAGTAGCACCCATCGTGCTAATCGTCCGCCTAAATGTTGCTGTCTTACTAGATAGACGAGGGCAGCATGATCCACATGGAAGGTGAATTTCCGGCCTAGTATAATGTCTGAACTTTTTGATGGAGTAAATTAATCCTAGACATTCTCTTTCGGTGATAGAATAGTTCTTTTCTGCAGGTGCAAGCCTTCTGCTAGCATAATAAACGGGGCAAAACCACTTATTTGTTTGCTGCATCAGAACACTGCCAATCGCAATATCTGAAGCGTCGACAAAAACATGGAACAGATTGTCCCAGTCCGGTGGCTGTATGATTGGTGCCTGTGTCAATAAATACTTGAGTCGATCGAATGTGGTTTGGCATTCTTGAGTCCATTCGAATTGTCGGGGATCTTTGGTGATTAGTCTATTTAGTGGTACAGCCAGATGAGCAAGCCACCGTAAGTGTCGGCCATGCCACCGTACTTGACCCATGAAACGCATTACTTCTTTTGGAGTAATGGGTACTAGGGCTTCTAAAATTGCCGAAATCTTATCTGGGTCTACTCGGATACCTTGGGCAGATACAATATGACCAAGTAGTTTGCCACAGGAAACCGCAAACACAGATTTGTTTGGGTTAAGGCAGAGTCTGTACTCTCGGCACTTTTGAAAACAGCATCGTAGATGAAGCAAATGTGCCGTCATTTTCCCAAAAATTGAGAAGTCATCGAGATATACTTGCATAAACGAAGTGAGATAAGGAGAGAAAATCTCCTGCATACATCGCTGAAAGGTGCTTGGTGCATTTCTTAATCCGAACCACATTACAGTGCAAGCAAAGACACCCCAATTGATAATGAAGGCAGTTTTTGGCATATCTTCTTCAGCCATTCTAACCTGAGTGTAACCACTATATCCATCTAAGAATGAATACATTTCATGTCGTGCTACCCTATCGAGCATGGTATCCAAGAAGGGGATTGGGAAAGGGTCTGGTATGGTTGCTGCATTTAATTTCCGGTAATCCACGCAGATTCGCAGTTGCTTATTTTTCTTTGGCACAATCACAATTGGTGAGATCCATTCAGCATGCTCCACTGGTACGATGAATCCGAGCTTTAATAATCTATCAAGTTCAGCTTTTACCTGTGATGCATAATTGGGATTCATCCGGTAGCTGGGCTGCTTATTCGGTTTAGCTTCAGGTTTCAACATGACTCTGTGCTGATAGATGCGCGGATCTAATCCTTTCATATCTTTGTAATCCCATGCAAAGACGTCTGAGAATTCGCGAAGAAGTCGAATCAAGTCAGTTTTAAATGATTCCGGTAAGTTTTGCCTTATCTTTACAGGTTGCGGATGATCTTCGTCTCTTAGATTGTACGTGGTCAACTGGTCTTCGGGGACATAAAACTGTTGCGGTTTCTCTGTATCGTCTGTTGACTTGAACAGTGATTGTAATTCAAAGTCATGTGTTGGGACAGTATCTTCCTGCTTAGCTTTTTCGGTGATGGTACTATTGTACAAACTGAAGTGTTCCAGTTATCTATAACGGACTGTAGATCAACAGTACCTAAGGACATTAAATCAGCGTTATTCTTCAGAAATTCCTCTTCTTCATCATCTGATAGTCCATCTAACATGTGGACTGGTTCAGCAAAATATGGTCTGGCGTGAAGTTTGCAAGGTTGTATAGCATCTAATTTTACCACATATCTACGGTTGGCATCTTTGAACGTAAGCTCTTGTGCAGACCAGTCCTGTATTACCTTCGCATGCTTCAGCCAAGGTCGGCCGAACAGAAGGTTGTAATCCAAAGTGGATTCCAGCAGATCTAGTATAACAAAGTTCATTTTGAAGGTCGTACCTTGTAAAGTAATGGGTACATTCTGCACAAGTCCTACGGGATGGACTCTAGATTGATCTGCCATTCTGACAAAAAATTGAACTGGTTCGATTTCAGTCCATCCTAATCTTTTGCATAAGGCTGTAGTCGCAATGTTAACACCAGAGCCTCCATCAATCAATACCTGCGTAATTTTATGATTCTTATACCATACTGTAATCAAGGGAACTGAATGATCAACCGTAGAATCAGGTTCCGGTTGCACTGCTGCTGTTGCCGGAATACAAGAAGGTACCGGACTGAACTGTTGTTGGAACTGTTGTCGAATTCCAGGTACTAATGCCAGTAGTTGGCCTAGAGGCAGGGTGATAGATGCCTTGGATAAAATTTCCCAGGCCTGTTAAGATTGGTTGTCCTGCTCCTTTGAACTTGAGGTCTCCGCTGATGCAGAAGTATCTGCTGTTATGTCTACTGCTGATGATGGCTCCGCTACTGCTTCCTTTTGTTGTGTTCCTTCCTTTGTCGACGAGGCCTGAGTCACCGGAATAGGTTCTGGGAACACTGGTGGTTCTGTTGCGGTCCAGTGACTAGCCTTGTTATACATCCTATGTTGTTCTCGTATCCTAGGTTCGAATATTTCTGCTGCCGGCTGCAGTTGTTTAGCAGATCGGGTCTGGACTGTAGCAGTCTGTGTTTCTACCGGTGTGATTTGTACCATGTTGGCCATTGGGTTTTATCGCTCCTTCTTCCTTTGATCATACTCAGCTGCGTCTTTGCAAAATCTTCTAATGTGTCCAAATTCACCACAAAAATGACAGCGTGGCGGTGGTAAATTGGGATTTTCCGGTGGTGGTCCGTTCTGCCAACGGTTTGCATTATAATTGTTGTTCCTTTGTCCTGGGTAGTTCCGATATCCCTGCGGTTGATTGTTTCTCAATTGCGGAGGCACATAGTGATTCGCTAGCTGTCCATGTTCTTGAATAACTGCATTGACCGTTGTTGTTCCCTGTACTCTGGCGTTGTAGACACAGTTTCTGGTGGTGTGTCCGGCAGTGTTGCAGATAGCGCAAAACGTTTGATTTAGTGCACAATTGGCACTAGTATGACCTGAATTTTTGCATGTGACGCAGTATACTTGTCTGGTTACATCTTCAGCCATATTTTTGTTTGTTTTTAACCACTCAAGGTCTTCTGTAAATCCACCGACTTTGGATTCCAGTTGCAGAGCCATTGCGATGACTGCATCCAGCGTCATAGCTCCGACACATCTTATGATCATGATCTGCTTCAGTTGTGGGGTTAAGCCATTGATGAACCACTGAGTGATGACATCATCAGGTAAGTTAGCATGGGCCTGTGGTATCTGCCGCAAGTGTGTTCTAAAAAGTGTAGCATACTCCTTGACAGTCTGATTTGCCCTCTGTCGGTTGCTTTGTAAATAATCGAAGATTTCGACGGGATTCTTCTTTAGCCTGAATCGTTGCAGAAAAGCATCTCGTACTACGTCATAGGTACCGAAATGATTAATATCATATTCTGTAAGCCATCTAGCTGCTTCATTGACCAGTGTAGATTGAAAAACAATGGCCTTATACACGTGATCCAGTGGATGGTTAAGAACTGCATAACTTATTTCGAAAGTACGTACGTGAGCGTCTGGATCATCTCCTGGGAATCCACCGAATTTCGTGTATGTTACTCCTGTTGGAGGCGGCCTTGGCTGACATAACTGTTGTTGCTGTTGTTGTTCGTTCATTGTGAATATATTAGGCCCTCCTTCTGTATTTTGAAGTTGATTGGATGAACTATCGGAACTTGTATCACCGGATGGTGTGCCTTTCGGTGTGCTGTTTTTACTTAGAATGCGTCGGATTTCTGCTTCGAACAGCTTTCCTTCCTTCCGGATGTCCAATATCCGAAATCTTTCTTCCAAGCACGCTGGTTGGGCTGAGGATTCCGCAAAAAATGCTAATCCTTTGCCTATAATTGGTGATTCTATTACCGGAATATCACCGGAATGAACCGAAATTATGCCAGAATGCAGTGTTTTTCTGCTTTTACCGATCTCTTTTCCTAAAGTGTTTCTGATCGTGGATAATTCTGAATCTTTATCCAAGATTGTTAAACTGGTTTCCAGCGGCGTCTTGGTAGATTCTAGAATTACTATATCTTCGATAGGCTGGGTCAAAGTATCATCAGAATGTACCAAAGGCGTTGATCGTTCCACCGGAATATGAGCGGAATTAATTCTAACCTCCTTAACTTGCTTGACCACTGGTTCAGAACGCGTTATACCTTCTTCTCCTAGGGTTGTCTTTAGCACTTTACGTGCTCCAACCTTATGGTTCTTAGGATACGTTTCGCCAGACCGAGTAACCGGCATATCTCATTGCGCAGTAGCACTATCTGAGCAGTTTGCAACAATCTGGCTCTGTTGCTACTGTCAGTCAATCGAACGATAAACGTGATGTTTGATTTTGACAAACAGCTGGCACTCTAATGCCACTTTCTCATAGGTAATTGGAAATCTGATGCCACTTTCCCACAGATGGCGCCAAATGTTAGTCGTTAAACTTCCGACTTCAGACTCAAAACACTTTCAAGTTCAGACGTTTCCGAATCTTTCCTAACATTAAGTTACCTCTTAGCCACGTGGGTCCTTGGGAGTGGTAGGGGTCTGTTAGACAGAGGCCCTTTGCTATTTTCCCAACTCATTACACAATCATAATTGCTCTCTCGCGTCTTAGCTCAGTGCGCAACTCTGAACAACTGATGATTGTCGGTGTACTGGACTTAGGATTCCCGAACTAATCCTGCTATAGCTGATCTGAGCAGTAGTCCGGTGACTTGTGTCCAATAGAATAGTCTACTTCAATAAACGAAGATCATCTAATACGTACTTCTTCAGAACAGACAGGTATACCAAACACACATATATACCCTGAAGCTATGCAACTCATCGTATGCCAACCTCGAGCAACAAATTTCCTGACAACGATCGACTAGTCACAGACTTAACAATGTCCTACTCGCACTCCAACCATTACAGATGCTAGTCTTCCTGTGATCGGAATCAACAGTGAACGTAGACTACTGCATCGAACTTGGTCACTTACAGAAAATGTTAACACGCGAACAGTTCGGGGCTACTTTTCACAATTCCTCGTTCAGCATACTAACTGACAAACAACACACTGCAACTCAATAACACTCAAAGACACACTCAACCATTACCGCACAGATTCGTAACACAAGATTACCAATTCGTAACTCTGCACTACGGTGCGAATAAACGACTAGACGGAGCACAGAACAGAACAGAACAGAGTAGAGTTCACTCTTCTCAATGACATACATACTACAAACAGTACGCTTACAATTCCCCAAACGGGCTCTCGGCCACTCTTTTCTCATTGCCTTATATAGAAGATTTTTTTTTACAAGGGTGCGTGAATCTTTAGTTACATGCGCGTTTCCCGAAAGGTTCTTTTACATTTAAGACGCCTGTCCTAGTACATTTGTCCTTATTCGGCGGCCGTCTAACACATCGAAGAGAATTTTCTTGGTAATAGATCATGGTAAGCACGCTTACACTTGGCAAGGTGAATTGATTTTCCCTCTACCAAGATCTAATGTTTCACATGGCCTCCAAGGAGCAGGATCATCCAAGGCTCATGAAACCCAACAAGAACAAACCAGAGAGAGACCTCACGTAAGCTTTGCACACACTCTGGGTAGAGATAGATCAGGACTTGAAGGTGAAAGACCCAAAAAAGAGACATAGAGCACAAGGCATCAAAGAGATGAACATGATTTCCCATTCCTTAGACCCCGAGAGCATCCAAGAACCCTTAGACCTTCTCAAGTGGTCAAGGCAATAAAGAACTGTTTTGATGGGTCAAGAGATCCTTATGATCATGTGGTCGAGTTCAAACAAGTGTTATGAGCTGAACGGGCTGAGGACTTGTTCACACAGTTTGAGGCATTTGGTTTGACTCTCAAGGGTACTACCTTAGCTTGGTTTCAACCTCTAAATAGTCATGATTATCAAAATATAGGTCAACTGCTAGAAGCATTCATTGTAGAATTTTCCAAGAGTGGCATCAGGCATAATACAACATCCTTGATCCAGAGCTTCAAGCAGACACCCCAAGAAACAATGCGTCTTGCAGGAAGATGGTTCAAATAGTACTTAGAAAGATTCCCTGTTCTAGAGCTACCCACACTGGAAAAACAAGTAGCCTTGTTTTTAGATGGCTTACTAAGCACCAAGCTAAATCATATGTGTACTTGAAAGAACCTAGATCCATAGAAGAGTGTGTGTGGATGTGCATTGACATAGAAGACAACTTGGGTGAGGAGTTAGAATTGTCCGAAATCTATAAGGATTATGATAGTTCTACTAATCATACCTCCAAAACCTCCACTGAAAGAGATGAGATAGCGGAGCAGCTTGCCAAGAAGCTAGGAGTTCAAAATAGGCAGACACCAAGGGTCACCTTATTGAAGCGATGTTACAACTGTGGAGGAGATCACATGGCAATTGTTTGCCCGATGATGGATCAACCCCAAGGAAACCCTAATGCTCCATATTGCAGCATTGAGAGAAAATAAACAAAACATATGGCTCAAGATTGTCCATATAATAGGCAGTCTATCAGACAAAATTTTCAGCAACCTTACCAGTACAGTAGGTATGAGAATCAATACCAATAGCCATATTATAGGCCACAACAGCAATATTAGGCACCATATAGGCCACAGCCAGTTCTAGGTAACCAACCACCAACTTCTGCCAATGTGATTCCAATTACGTACGCAGTCGTAAAGGAAAACCCTAATAGAGCATTGGTGCCAATAACCCCTTTGGTCTCAGAAAATGACCTTCATGCTCAGATTTCAGACTACTCCCATGAAGATAGTCCACAAGTTTATTACACAGAGTCACCATAGCATAGTGAGGCTTATTCCTATCAATAGGAGACACCACTTATGGAATAAAATTGGGAGCGAGCATACTTCAATTTCATGTCAAATCCTAACCCCAAGCCCCAATCGAGATAAGTAAGACCATAACCCCCTAGAGGACCATGTTTTAGATGGCAAGGTGAACATTTCATTCGTGTATCTCCCCACTCACCAACTCTAGAACAAGGACAAAACATCACAAAACAAGGCTTTTGTCCTGAGTGCGCCAAAGAACATCTCCCGAGAGATTGTCCAAGGAACCCCTCCAGTGCATTCAAGGTTACACCCATTAATGTGGTAGGCTTAGTGGTGGATTCAAGTTCAAGTAGTAGTAATGTCGCTCCTATATAGGTACTCACTAGGGATGAAGCCTTGAAACAGGATAAAATGGTTGAACAATCAGATTCAAGTGAATCAAAAGAGCCTAGTCAAAGGAAAACAGGAACATGGAAGGATATCAGAGAGAAGGCCAATCGTAAGTGGACTAAAATGTTATCTAAACTAGAAGAAATCTTGAAGGAAACAAAAGCAAAAATAGAAGATATCACCTCTCAAAAACCCTCACATGCTGAAACTCCATCCATGCCACCTCATCCCACCCCACCAATCATTATAAATAGACCACAACTAGGGTTTGTTCTTGTAGATCCAACCCCAGAAGACTTGGACATGATGTTCAAGGCCTACCAGGCTTAACTTCAAGAAGGGCCAATAGCTGCAAACCTAGACAAGAGCTACCCTAGAGCAGATGTAGAGATTGAATGGGCAAAAATGTGCATGGAAATGGTAGAACTAGCTCAAGCTATGCTTGAGGCTAGTCAACGGTTCACTTAGACAAATTCTATCAAACCGGGTTTGCATTTCTAGGGCTTACTAGAAAGATTAGAGCAAATATTGTTTGAAGTCAATGTATATATTGGTCCAACAATAGTTTCATAGGAAGCTTTTCCCTTTAAGTCTTAGTTCTACCATAGGACAACAGGTTATAATTATCTTTTTAGAATATTACTTCAACGAGAAGTGCATGGCATGTTGGATAAGGCAATAACCTATCATCGTAGTGACCAGGGTCCCATTGAACGCATCATGAAGAAACTCTTTTTATTAAGATTGCTTTATGTGAAAGCTTTTGGCGGACAGCGGCGGCTACCGTCTTTTGAATTTGATTTTAAAATTTGGCACTGAATTAACGATCATGGCTTTAAGAGATCATAACTTTTGAAGTGCTTTTAGATGGGTACTCAAAAACTATATAATAAGAGGCTTGTCTCATTGTATAATCACTCACTCAAGCTCTCAAGGAGATCAAGGAGGAAGAGTCTCACACTCTTGAGGAGGTGAAGATTTTGGTGAAGGAGAGGCTACTCTCATTGGAGCAGAAGTCTTCTACAAGGTGGTGGTAACTATCTTTTGTGAGTTAACCTTGTGGTTGATTTACAATTTTGTTAGACTATTTTGTGAGAATAAGGTTAGCTTCGTAGCTTCGTTCACTTCACACACTTAGATTATTTCAACATAATCTAAATTTTGTATCATCATCTTCTTGTATATTCTTCCATTAGTGAGTGCACCACTTTATATGGTTGAGTAGTACTCCCATATTGTTATTTGGACATCTATTTTTTAGTGAGTAAGCATCTAGCTTACATTCCCTAATTTTGTCTCAAGATCTCTTTCTTTCTATCTCTCACTTCTCATCTTGTCAATTAAGTTGTGTATGCTCAAATGGTCTTAGTTTGGAACGATCATGGGGCCCCAAAATTCCAACACTTGGTATTAGAGCATAATTGACGTACACACTTAGTTAAGATGAGTGAGATTAGAATTGAGATTGAAGACAAGTTAGATGGATCTTCTAATTATCCCATGTGGAGTTTCATGATGATGAATATTTTAGTGACAAAGGATTTATGGAGTATCGTCAATGGATCCTTAACAAGACCAAGACGAGAAGCTGAAGAAGGGGACACAACAACTTCGAGAGGTGATGAAGTCACATTTGTAGAACCAACTCAAGAAGTGGTAACCACTTCTTTATCCAGGGTCACTGCTAGGTCTTTACCTAGAGTTCCTCCTACTGAAGATCAGGCAAGATGGGATGCTAGAGATGCTTTAGCACTTTAATTCATAGTGATACTGCAAGAAACCTGGACATTTTAAGGAAGCATGTTATAAAAGGATTGCAGCAAAAAAGAAAAAGGCCTCAAGTAATGTTGTAGAAGATGATAAAAAAGCGAAAGCTCAAGGTGATTCTTATGCCTGTATCAATATTGAGGAAGTAGCTTTTGATCAGGCAGCTTTACAAGTTCTTTCAGCAAGTCCTTGGATATTTCACTCAGGCGCTACAAAGCATATGACAGGTTGCAAAGATGTATTTTCTTCTCTTTCCTATTCTTCAGGTAGAAGAGTTACTATTGCAGATGGCAATGTTCTTTCTATCTCTCACTTCTCATCTTGTCAATTAAGTTGTGTATGCTCAAAAGGTTTTAGTTTGGAACGATCCTAGGGACCCAAACTCCAACATGGTAAACAAACTGAAAGCTTCTTTACCTCCACATGCTCAAACAGTTGTTGAAAGAGAAAGCTCACCACCAACAAAAGTGTATGTTCCTAATCTCACAGATGATCGAACACCTGTTTCAATTCAAGACTACTCTCAAGAGTTCTTGTGGGAAATACAAGAAGAGAAATGACTAAGGAGAAGGATAATCCCCCTCCTATTCTTGAAATTGATGACCTTCATGATCAATTTTCCCCAAGACATTCCATCTATTTATGGAGACCAAGCAGAGCAATAAGAGAAGGAAAGATTAGATTTTGAATCTAATTCATTGCAAGAGTTTCCACAATTCACAGGCCCATGGCAATCTGAATCTCTCCATATCAGAGCTCTTACAATATTGGTAAGAAACAAAGATTCAGTTGTTCCAAGAAACCTTGAAGTTGTGAAGAACATTAAGGTTCAGTGTTATCTCAATTTAGAACGAGCCACTCAAAGTAAAACTTGAGCTATGGAAACATATGGCAAATCAAGTTCTAGAACTTGGTTCCAATATGTCAAAAGCCAGCTCTAAGCAGAAAGTCCCAGAGATACCTCTAGACAAAATAAGAGACATGAGTGAAGGTGAAGAAGGTAATACTTATCTTCCAATCACCTACCAAGGTTATACAACCAAAGCTATCTAAGGTTCAAGTGCTGGTGTTGCGATTGCGACCACCTCCTTGTGGAAGCAATGGGGCAAACCCACATTAAGACCAACTAGAATGAAGCTTCAAATGGTTGATGGCCATATTGAAAGACCTCTAGGATTGCTAGAAGGGATAACTCTAACCACTTGTGGTGTAGAGTTTGAACACACCTTTGCTATATGTGACTTTGGCAAAAATAATGTCTATGAGATGATCTTAGGAAGACCCTTCCTATGACAACTGCAAATAGTACAAGTTTAGGGAACCAATTCCTTGTACTTGCAACACTTAGGGGTCACAACCAAGTCAATCTAAAAGATTATACATTTAGAGATGTACCACCCCCACAGTGGAATCCGGTCCACAATACACCAAAAGATTCAATCTCTGTGCATTTTGAAAGTTCATCTGATCCATCTTGGATGCATGAAGATAATCACTTGTGGATGTGCAAGGTCGCGGAGGAAGAGGAAAGATGCCAAAAAGCAAGAGAAGAAGGAAATTCTCAAGAAACTAGACCAGTTAGAGACCCAGCCTATAGATCGATGATCTTTCCAGACGAGGAATTTGAGCCTCATGGTTGGTCAGAAATCTTAGCCGCCATGGACATTGTTGTCAATTAAGAATAGTGGACACCTCATTGTGATGAGGAGGGATATGATATCTCTATGTTCATGTGTGAGCCATTGCTAGAAGAATGTGACCCTAGTGATGTCAAAAAGAAGAAGAGGATGATGATGATCTAGAGTCCATTGTAATGGATAGTTGCTTTAATTTAGAGGAGCACTATCTAGAAGATGTAGTAGTATTTACCTGAAAAGAAGAAGAACCTCTCGCAAGCATTAAAACTATAAATTCAAAGGATGGAAGTGAAGGTGGTCAAAAGAAAAAGAAAAGAAAAGGGGTGAAACAAGAAGAGGAAGAATCATTGTTTGAAATACCAAAAAACTTTAAGAAATACAAAATTGAAGATCGAAAAATTTTGGTAGAAATGCCTAAGAGAGAGGCCATCACAAGATAAGCATATGATAATAAAGAAAAGACCAAAAAAATTTTAGTAACCATTGAAGAGAATGAAGAGTGATGTATATACATAGGAGAAGACGTAAGTGCAGAAGAAGAAGTGGAGCTTGTGTCTCTATCAAGGGAATATAGGGATGTGTTTGCATGGAGCTATAGAGACCTGAAGGGACTAGATCCAAAAATATGCTCTCATATGATTCCCATGACGGCCGATGCCAAGCCCACCAAACAGAAGGCCTACACATATAATGACACTTATGCAGCAAGAATAACAGAAGAAATTGATAGGTTGATTGAAGTTGGATTTATCTATGAAATTGAGCATACTAAATGGGTGTCCCCATTGTAGTGGTTCCCAAGAAGAATGAAAAGTTATGAGTGTGTATTAACCTTAAAAAAGTTAATGCTGCTACAATTAGAGATAGCTACCCGCTTCCAATCACTAAACATTTACTGGAGTGTGTTGCAAGCAAGGAATTTTATAGCTTCCTTGATGGATTTTTAGGTTACAACGAAGTAGCTATTGCCCATGAAGATCAACACAAAACAGCCTTTGCCAAAGAGTGGGGAATCTTTGCATTTCGTGTGATGCCATTCAGGCTCACCAATGCACCTGCAACATTCCAAAGGCTCATCTGTCATGTCTTCAAAGAGTTCTTATAAAAGATCTTAGACATATATGTGGATGATTTATGCACTCATTCCCAAGAAAGAAGATACCACATCCCTAAGCTCAGATAGATCTTCAACAAGTGTAGAGAATATCGAGTCTGTCTGAACCCAGAAAAGTGTGTGTTCATGGTATGTCAAGGTAAGATCTTAGGTCATATTGTTTCTAAGAACAGAATATCAATGGATGAGGACAAAGTAAGGGCCATAGCAGGGTTTTGGAGGCCAAGGATTGTTTAAGAGGTACAAGCCTTTATGGGCCATTGTGGATATTAATGTAGGTTTATCCACGTGTATGTGATCATAGCTAAACCTCTTTATGCTTTGTTGAAAAATTTTGAATGGAATGACGAATGCGAAAATTCCTTCAATGAGCTGAAGAGACGTTTGTGCACATCACCAATACTAACCACTCCTGATTAGAGAAAACCATTCCATGTCCATGTAGATGCATCCAATTATGCAATAGGATGTGTTCTATCACAACCCACAGTTGAAGGAAATCTAGATCTACCTATAGCATATGCTAGTAGACAACAAAACACGGCTGGACGAAACTATACAACAACCAAAAGAGAAGGCTTAGGCATGGTATATGTCGTGAAGAAGTTTAGACACTATCTATTGGCCAACAAGTTCAAGTTTTTCACTGATCATCAAGCCTTATTATATTTGTTCAATAAACCTTGCAATACAAGACGCTTAGTAAGATGGTTCCTCTTACTAATGGAATATGACTTTGAAGTGGTTGTTAGGAAAGGTAGGATCCACCTTAGGTCAGATCACCTTTCTTGCATCACTTCATGTGAGTCACTGCAAGGAGTGTCTAATGCTTATCTGTTCAATTTAGAAGTGGTGCCTAAATGGGCAAATAAGTTGGTACCAATCCTAACCTTCGGACCAGCAAATAAGAATGTGAATCAAACAAAGATGAAATTGTAAAATCACAAAACTATCAAATATCGGTAGGAAGTATGTACAAACAAGATATAGAAGGTGTACTAGCTTGTTGTGTCGAGGAGGATGAACATAGCATCTGGTTGCAACAAGCCCATGAAGGATTGCTAGGAAATCACTATTCTAAACAAAAAACATTGTAGAATTTGAAACGTTTAGGAGTGTATTGGCCTAGCATGGATAGAGAAATACATGAGTGGATTAAGAATTGTCCAATGTGCCAGGAGAGGCTCCCAGTGGAGTATGCTACCCTTTATCACGTGTCGTTAATTCCGTAATGGAGCACTCCATTGGTAGAATTTATGAAATCGAGAACACTACCCAACAAGGCTAGTTTAGCAAGAAATGAAGCATGGAGCAAGAGGCTAAGGACTATGCCCTAGGAGAAAACCTATATAAAAGAGGCAAAGATGGATACTTAAGATTATGTGTTCATGAATCAGACTATTTGAAAATCTTAGAAACTGCACATAGTGGTGTAGTAGGTGGACACTTTGGACGTGATCAAGTAATTAAGACCATTCTATGATCGTGACTTTGGTGGCATACTCCTCATATGGCTGCACATACCTATGTGAAGAAATGTGACACATGCCAACGAGCACAATATCTGATTAGAAAAGATGAGATGCCTTTGAGGCCAATGATGGGAGGACACGCATTCTTCAAGTGGCGTATAGACTTTGTAGGTCCTATTAACCCCCTATCTAGAAACTCCCATGCAAAATACATTATTGTTGCCATAGATTACCTTACAAAGTGGGTAGAAGTGAAAGCCACCACAAAGAACAATGCTCAAACTACGGCTAAGTTTTTATTTGAGAATGTGTTCACTAGATATGGGTTACCAATAGAGTTAGTAAGTGATATAGGTATGCACTTATTGAACGAAGTCATTGAGAAACTTCTCCAAGAATTCATGGTGATACATAAGAAGTCTGCCCCCTATCATCCACAAGCTAACAAACAAGCAGAGATCACAAATAAGATCCTATGTAATGTACCAAAGAAATTGGTAAATAATAAATGCTCTGATTGGGATAAGCAACTTCATCATGTTGTTTGGGCTTATCGAGTTGCCTACAAAATGGTACTCAATGCCACCCCATTTCAGATGGTCTTCGGATAAAATGTTGTGTAGCCATTGGACTTCCTAATCCCAACTCTAAAAGTAGCACAAGATCACGAGTGGAATGGACATGAGTTGTCCTCCATGATCTTTGATCTAGAACACTTAGATGAAATGAGGCTACAAGCGACGGCAGGAATCTACGGACAAAAGGCATACTTTGATGCACATATCAAGGATAAAGGATTGAAAGAAGGAGACCTAGTGTTGGTTTATACACTAAAGCATCATGCCCATAAATTGGAAAAAAGAGGATATGGATCCATGATCATTAATAGAATTTCCACTAGTGGTGCGATTCAATTGGCCACTCTAGAAGGTGACATCTTGCCAAGCTATATTAGTGGATGTTGAGTCAAGTTATATCAAGAACCTTTTACAGAGGATATGCTAATGAGACTCAACATTTCTAAGAAGCGAAAAGAAGAAGAGTTAAGGGTTAGAGAAGAAGCACAAGCAAAGGCCAGAGAGCGTATTAGGTGAAATAAGTTAAGGTGATTAGGCCTAGATGTCAATCCTAAAGCCCCAAGATGTCACATGGCCATGTGTCAAACATCAGGTGCAATTGCTTCTCGAATAATTGATCGACACCCCTCTGTGACCATAGAGGTAGGACAAAGAAAGAGTGTAAGGAGTGTGAGAGCATTGATTGATTCAGGTGCAACAACTAGTGCAGTTAGCCTTTCATAGTGCCAAGACCTGCAATTGAACATCAATCCCATAGAAGCCTATCTCATCAGATTGGGAGGTGTAGAAACCCATTGTTTGGGTGAGGTGGAGCTTCCCATTTACCTTCAAGATATCCCAATGAGATTCAAAATGCTACTGTGTCAAGATGAGGATCTTACTGAACCACTTGTCTTGGGTCAAGATTGGATCTATGAACATGCAGTCAACTTAAACCTAAGAAGTCAATTTCTTCAAGTTTGGGTACATGAAGAATGCATTACATTAGAATTAGAGAACTGCATGCTCATGAATCCAGATTTCACACATTCTCTTAGTTCTTCTCAGCCTAACCTTAGAGAAGAAGATGTTGTATGTCTCAAAAGCTTTAGGATTCAAAAGGACTCAACCATGGAAGATTCATCTCAAAAGCAAGTGGATCACTCTTCTTTCTCAAAGACTAATGCAAACATAGTAGTTCAACCACAGAGGCAAGTGATACAGTATAAGATAACCCATGTCGGAAGGAATTCATCACTCCGATCGGTATTCTTAAAAATTAAAAGTTTTCTTCTAGAATGGTTATCTCCGAACTCTCAAAAATATGTTTTATGAGAGACTTTGATTTGACTAAACTTTCTCTTGAGTATTTGCAGGCCAAAGATGATCAAAAAGTGCATTTGTACTCTCATTTGAGCCCTCCAAGTCCTCATTTGAATTCTCTTTACATAACGTGTCTTAATGATCTCTGTGAGTATTATGAATAATCATTATATGCATTTGAATAATCACCAATGTGTGTATTGATTGTTTTGTATGTATTTCATTATGAATTGATATGGTTTTGATTCATCATTGGTGAATGCAACCCTGCATAACTAAATGTAAGGAAAATAGATATAATTCTGTTGAATCAACCTATATGAGCCTATGCATACTTAGAGACATGCATTTCTCATGGCATCCATATCATGCATCTATATTTTTCTCTTTCAGGATTATGAATTCTAAGTAGCATTGTCCTTATGTTGTTTTTCTTTTATGAATCTCGCAATAGGAAGATTTGCCCCTTGCTACGATTTGATTTATGTCGGGTCATGAGTGTTTATGATGATTCATATGAATGGAGATTTGTATGTGTACAAATATGTGTGTTAGAAATAATGAAAGATATCATGTTTTGTGATGTGTGTGTGTTTATAAATATTTGATATACTTTATGTTAATCATTTCGTAATCTATGTTAAATTAACATATAATTAATCAATAATATATTTGAATTTCACTCTTAAATAATTAAAATAATATATATGTGTACCTAATTGTGCATACGTGAGTGAAGTCCAGTGCATATGTGATGTATGTGCTAGTTGACTAGATTACGTGTGAGTAAAGTGAAAGAATATGTATGCAATTATGGGAGAGAAGTTAGAAATTGTGTGCGCAAGAATGTTTCTATATGTGATGCGTATTACCTATTTTTTCGGAATGATTTGACAAGCAGAGGGATGACACAAAGAACGGGACAAAAAGCGAGAAAAAGGCAGAAATAGAGGGGAGGGGGGAGCCAGGAACACTCAGAGTATTGCTGCCAAGCGGGCGGGGCCTCTCATTGCACCCCCTACAGCGAAGAAGGAAGTGCAAGGTCGATTTTTTTCTCATCGCGCGGTGGCTTGAGCTCTGCTGTTCTTAGAAGTGGCATGCCTACGATCGATGAAGGCCAGCTACATGAACACACACGTGGCTCTAGATTCTACTTTACTCCTGCTGACACACAGAATAATGATATCACACCGCTTGATCTTTTCTGCAATATCACTGATGCGTCACAATCGGGTATGATATCAAAAGTATTTTACAAAAACATGAAGATGAACTGGTTTGCGATTTTTTTTCTCCTTCTCTATATAGCACAAGTTTGCGGAGTTGTGATCATTTCTACACATGTTCATTCTACTTGAATAAGTGTAACACTCTTAATACAATCTACTTGATCTTCGAATTCATCGTCGAAAGTGTTTCAGGAAGTCATTTCTGTCCTGTGCAAAGTTTTTTGAAACTCTAGCATGAAGATGCCGCCTAACTATATATATGTCAGCACGCACATCTGATCTATGAGTAATTACTGCTGTGAAAGTGTATTGTTGATAGCACTCTATAGTTTGTGAAGCGTCTAGTCATTTTAGCCTCAAAGCATGTTCTGATGCGTTCTGATATTTTCATTTTCTCTGCACGTCGACAATATACTCCATTATCATTCTAATCATATATTGTCTTTGTTGCTGGAATATGCTAATGTCTGTTGAGAAGATGACAACCAGATTAGTATGCTGAGCTAAGAGATTTATCGTAAATGCATAGGCTTAATCCGTCTGCAAAGGCAACATCGATTGTAATTTCCAAAAATTACGCTCCTTTAGATATGTTTTGTTATATATTTAATCGTGACTAAAACTGTTGTTTTCAAAAATAGGTGATGATGTTAATCCGGTCGTGATAGTACTATATTCCAAATTTTTTTATCTAGCTCACCCTTGTAGCAGTCTAATTCGTATTGATGCTAGATCTCTAGTTTAAGAAGCTCAATTCAACTAGCGACGACGTGGATTACATACTTTCAGAGGCTTGAGTGATTGCTATTTTACAACTTTATGAAACAATCATTACTTTTTGGTCTTTCTAACAAGCTATTCTGATCTTTTAAATGATTTGCGCATGTTGAATAATGTAATTCATGTGCCACTACTGTTCATAGCATTAAAGAAATTCTGAAACAAATCCAAAACTCTTCTAAACGATCAAGGAAAAGGATTCATGTGAATCCTCGTATCACTATGATTAAGCAATCGTATCAATATGATTAGGCTAAAGCAAGACCATGCATTCCATTCACCAATCGTAAATGTCTTCCTGAGAAGTCTTGTTATATCATCTCACATAAACTCTTGATGTGGTGATGAACTTTATGATTTAATGTATCGTGAGCAATTAACATTCTTTGTGTTTTCATTAGAAATATTGAAATATTTCAATGAATGAATAGAGTTTATTTGCGCAAGCTACTTTGATTGATAAAAGGATTTATTTATCGTTTAACCATTCTATCTTATGAACTTGATATTATGATATAAGACATATTGTAAGGTTAAATTCTTAATGTGATTCATCGTTAAGAAATCATCTATCTAAGAATGATAAATTGATTTTCCTAATTGATTTTCATTTCCAAAAGTATTTGATCCATTGTCTTGGGGTGCTTTTCTCTTACCTAAGGTTGTTTGATGTAATCTATAATTAATTTCATATTGATGAACTACGATGAAAATTTTATCTCTTATGAGCGTGTTTATTTCGATTGACCACTAATAAGTTTCCTAAGTTTGTATATGCTTCTTGAGTTTTCACTACACCTGAGCTTGCTTCAAGCACCCGGTGTCGGAAGGATTTCCTCACTCGAGTTAACATATGGAAAAATAAAAAAGTTTTGATTTAAAGTCAATTAGTTGATATCTCTCACATAATTTTTAATGCATTGGTTTAAATTGACTAACTTTTATCTTGGGTACCTGCAGGAAAAAAAAGAAAATATATTCAGAATGAAGGGCTAATAGATCCATATTTTAACTCTCCATTTTATATCTACTATATGTTTATGAGATCATGTATGCATTTGTGTTTATATGTATACATTGGCCTAAGAGTCTATACATGTTAATGTACCTATGATTGTTTATTCACTTTTGGTGTAGTTATTTGTGCATATGAACATATCTTAACTTGAGTGTTCATAAGTGAATCTGTCTATTTACTTCATGTGAATGTAGGAAACTCTATGGATAAGTATGTTACCTTATGTGGTTACTCTAAAAATGATTTAATTTAAGTAAATGAATTTGTATCACCTGTGTGTCTAAAACATGTTTATCATGATATTTATTTAATCTAAATCATAATATAAGTGAAACCTTATAATTATAACTATCAATAGATTTAAAACATAAACCTAATATGTGTCAATTATAAGAATTAATTTAATTAATAATTGATAGATTTATTTAATATATATTAGTAACATTTATGATAGGTCATATGATAATTAATGTATCTCATTATTATATTTTAGTTACATTAAATATTAGGGAATTGAAAATTTAATTAATAACTAATGGATTTAATATAATCTATATTAGTTTATCTGAATATTTAATTGATCCAAATTAATAATTAAATAACAAAAAAAAGAAACGAAATATATACGTGAGAATATTGAAGTATAAGTTAGTACTAGTCTAAATCTAAGTGTGTTAATTAATAGTTAATATTAGTATGCATGTTTTCTAACTAGTTAACTAACTATATGCATGTTTACGTGTAAACTAAAATGTATCTATATATGTGTGATCGTATGAGTTTTTTGCTAATGATTTCCTGCAGGTACAAATTCTACGAGAAAGAGAGAGAGAGAGAGAGACTGCATCTTCTCCCCCCTCCTCGAGTAGCGACCTGCGCAGCAGACGGTAGCCAGAAGAGAGAGAGAGAGAGAGTATTGCCCATTGCCCACATGCAGACAAATGCGGAGTGGCCGATTCCTATCGAGGTATCTGCAAGTGCTCTTTGCAAGGGAGGCATGGCAAACATAGATCCATTTGCTAGGCGATACGTGTTGTTCCTCCTGTCTTTACTACTATTTTAGAACTAAGCTATGTTGATTTCCTATCGGAAGGGCAAGATACAGACATGCTCCCGACTGAACTGGAGCTGCTATAGATGTTGATGATCTCACTTATCTGTTGTCTTTTCGAGAAGCCTACCAAAGAATCTGCCACTTTAGGGGTCTATAAGATAGGTAGTCCTGAACAGAGCATAAATCCGGCATGATACCCAGCTACCATGAGACGCATGTCACTAAACAAAGGAGACCTACAAAGGAGTCAGCATCGCAGGAGAGTTGGAGGGCTCCGTCGTAAGTGGCGGAATGGCCCTTGCCTTCTTTGGTGGCTTGCAGCAGAGACAACACTAGCGGACTTTGCAGGCACGAAACATGGATCATGAGGCGGTGTTGATTATTGACGATGATGGGAATGCAGCCTTTGGGGATACGCTTCTTTTGAATCTTCTTTTCCTACTTCATTTTCGTGATTTCCGCCTTCTGGATCCATTTCTTCTTCCTCAGAGTTCGTGTTTCTTCATGGCACAAGGTGCCTTTAGCTTGAGATGTTCTCCTGAGCAAGGCAACCCCATCTTGGGCTGATGGAGAGGATTAGATACGACACTTAAGATGCCCGATTTTCTTGTCCACTGTCGGGAACGACGAAGCACGTATAGGATGGAGAGGAGAGAGATTGAGAAATTATGTTAAAGCACAGAGCAATGTGCTGGAGAGCGACGTAAAGAAAGTCCTTCATGCACGCTATGGAGTGGTATTTTCAGTGCTTCTCTGATGATTCGTGCATGAAGTTTTGATCAAATCATAGATAAGAGAGAAGCAAGAATAAATAAGCTACTGAGGATGATGGTTGTTGATGCGTACGCAGATGTGTAGAGAGAATGAAACGTAGAGAGTTTGGAAAGAGAGAGAAAGAGAGAGAGATAGAGATAAAACCATTTCTTTTCTTCCCCCTTTATTCTGCAGCGATGCAGCCTGGCGGCCGAATATGAGAAAGAGAGAGAAAGAAAGAGAGAGAGAGAGAGGAAGAGAGAGAGAGTATATGCATGTGTGTTTTTGCATATGCATATGAGTGAGCATGTATGCATGAATGAATTTTGCATGTATGCATGTGTTTTTGCATATGCATATGAGTGAGCATGTATGCATGAATGAATTTTGCATGTATGCATGTGTGCTTTTGCATATCCATATGAGTGAGCATGTATGCATGAATGAATTTTGCATGTATGCATGTGTGTTTTTGCATATGCATATGAGTGCGCATGTATGCATGAATGAATTATGCATGTATATGCATGTGTGTTATGTATGTGCATGTACATGTATGTGAGTGTATGCATGCAAAGATTAGTGTATGCATGGGAAGTGTTAAGTGCATGTGAAGTAAGTAAGTATGTATGCATGTATATACATGTGTGTTATGTATGTGCATGTACATGTATATGACTGTATGTATGCATGAATGTATGTATGATATATGCATGCATGTAAAATCAAATGCATGTATAGTTAAAGTATGCATATTAAAGTGATGCATGTATGCATATGTATTATGCATGTTTATGCATGTGAAATATAAAAAAATATATATATAAGAGCATTTGCATAGATATATGAAAATGCATGTGCATATTAGAGTTAATGCATATGCATATGAATATGAAGATAGGGTATGCATAAGCAATGAAGCATGTATGTATATGAAATGAATACATGTATGCATGTATGTTAGTAGATGTAAACATGTAAGCTTGTGATATGAATGCATGAGTGTATGCATGTTAGTTTGAATGCATGTATGCATGAGTGTATGCATGTTAGTTTGTTTGCATGTATGCAAGTGCATTTAAGCATGTGTATGCATGTAATATGTATGCATGTATATGTGTGAGCTTATGCATGTATGTTAATAAGTGTGTAAAAATGCATGAATTGTATAGGTATGCATGTGTGTTTATGCAGATGCATGAGTGTGAGACATGTATGCATGTGTAATATGAGTGTGAAATGAATGCATAAGTGCATGTATGTATGTGTGTTACACATGTATTGAGTGAGGCATGTGCATGAGAATGTGAAAGCATGCATGTAAATATATGCATAAGTATTTATGAATGTGAGATAATATTTTCATGTGCATGTGTGCATGAGTGTGATGTGCACAAATGCATATGCATGTAAGTTAGGAAGTGAGAAGTGCATGTATGCATGAGTGTATGCATATGATGTGTGTGTATGCATGTGCATGTTAAGATAAGTATGACCTATGAATGAATGGATGTATTTATGAAAAGTAAGTGTATATGTCTATTTAAAATAGATACGTGAAGAAGTTAAATACATGTGTTTCATAAATGAGAATTCATATACATAAAAAATATTAATTAACATATGTTAACATAGGTTTAAGTTATGTTAAGTATTGAATGTTAGATTAACAAATGAGTGTTTTATGTTAATTAAAAGCATACTTATGTTATTCCTATTGGTCTTCTTACAGATCATTGAGAAGAGATTTTGATGAGTATTGAAGAAGATTGGACGAGATTACGAGATTGAAGTAGCTTATGATATTTAGAAATATAAATTTGTATAGGAATATTATCTCGGAATTGTATTAGAACTTATTATAAGTATTTGTATAGGCTTAGAATTGATCCTAAAGTTTTTCATACTTTCACTTTATGATTTAATTAAGTTATTTCCATTTTCATATGTCTAAGAATTTGGCGTCAACAAGCGGATCTGTTACTGATAATAAAGAATTAGATAACTCTTTTGTTAAAGGAACGCTTCTACCGTCACCTATTGAAAGTGCGATTAGTAACGAAAGTGAAGGAATAGAAATAATTAAAGACCAAATAGTTGATGAGATTTTACATACGGTAGAATACAATCGTAATGTATCCAGGGATTTGCCTTTACTTTCTATAGTTTTACCGAAACCTGAAAATAAAGAGGATTTGTTTCCACCCAACTTAAAAAGAAATATTAATTCAAAACAAAACGAAAACATGATAGTTGATATAATTAAAGATAAAATAACTAGAGAGGAAATAACTTTGCCTTCATATTTAGAAGCTTTAGCTGAATATAGGAACGCACTTCCTTACGGCCCATAGTGTCCTACTTTTCATGAATTCAAATATTGCTTCCACTAGTAAAAATCCAATTAAAAAGAAAATAGGTAACTATTTTATTAAAAAAAATGCTTTCACCTATTCCATTAGAAATAATACTGCTCAAATTAACGAAAACAAGAATAATATAAAAGAAATAGAAAAAGTGAAAGATCTATTGTAACCAAAACTTTATACACTTCACTTGACGATTATAGAGTATCTAGATTTAAAACTTTTTGTTCTATTGCTTTTCCTCAATCTGATGAAAAAAAAATCTTATTCCCACCTATCCCTAATAGGAAAAATCAATCTGAAAACAAAGAAATAGCTATTATTAAAAAAGTGTTATTGAAGAGAAGTTTAATCGAATTACTGAAGAGGAATTGATCTTTGCAGCATATCAAAATGCTAGAAATATACTTTCATAAGAATCTTAGTTCTTAAATTAAACTTAAATAGATTTAAAACCCTTTAGCTTTTATCACCCATAAACTGAGAAATCAATCCAAAACCCGAAGCATACTAAGAAGCACCCTACGTGTAGTCACATGGTTAGGTTAGCGTGAATCTGTTGGATGAACGTCTGCCTCCCTTCACACCCCTCTACGACAACATTGGTGAACCCGATGTGAAGCGTGACGATACTGTGCTTAGGGTTTTTGTTATATTTTTTAATTTTATTTTAAATAATTAATTCTATCTTCTTCTTGTATGCAAGAAAGTGAAGAAAGAAGCTGCAACGAAACGTGAAGATTTCGCTGCTTACTTTTTGCCTGGGTGTTGAGGGCTGGTCTTATGACCTGAGCGCCTCCACGGGAAGAAGGATATCTAACCGGAGGAGCTTCGTCACTTCACTTCCCCCCCATCAACATACAAGAAGATTAAGACTTTTTCACGTTCACTTTTAGTTCTTTATTTAGGATTTACTGAAAAAGTTTGTAAAAACATATCACTTGCACTTAGAACCTCTACATCAAGCAAATTTCAAGTAAGGTGTTTTTCACGTTCCTTTATTTTTAGTTCATTCACATCACTAAAAAAGAAGGTTGTTTTCATTTGCATTAGGAATTAGGCACTTTCATACTTGCATTGAAAAGAGCATTGAAACATTTCTTTTCATTTAGGAAAGATAGTTTTGTTTAGAGCACTTAAACATCTTCATATTAGATCTTAGGAAAGTTTTACAAAAAGATTATTTTTACAGCACCAAAAAGAAAGATTTTATTTTGAAACAGAAAGATTGTTTGTTTCTTTCATTACATAAAAAGAATTTTATAGCATAAAAAGGCTTTTAGATTTAGGTTCTTTTTTAGAGTTGTTGCTTTTTTCTTGTTTTATCCAAAATCAATCAAAGAAAATATTATTAAGGAAATTAATAGTAATTTTTGTTAAAAAAGCAAGGAGATTTAAATCAAGGAAATATATTTTATAAAATTTATCTACTTTATTAAAGAAACCTTTAGAATTAAAAAGAATTTAAAAATTTAAGTTCTAAAAAATTAAAAACTTGAAAAGAAAAAGAAAAATCTACTTATAAATTCAAAAGATCAAGACAAAGAGATAAGTATAAAGTTAAGTTGAAGAAAACAAAAATATTTAAGAAAAGAAGTCAGTAATAGTAAAGCCTAGGATTAGGTAAAGCCAACATCCCTGGCTTTATCGAGTAGTGATAGGTCTAAACAGTTTAGAGAACAATTAGAACCTGCTATTAGAGATCTTCTACTCCATTCAAAGCGTTATCAAGAACGCAAAATGGAGGAGATGTTCAAAATATGCTGATTGAGAAGCAAGAAACATGTACAGTCCAAGCCATTTTAAGAGAAAAAGAAAAATTCACTGGCTTAAACATTACAAAGTACCTGGATGCATTTGAGGATCAAGTGCAAATCTAGGGTTTACCTGGTGATGTTTTAGTCAAATATTTTGGCCGTGTGTTTTCTAGTTCAATTCTAGAAAGTATACAAGAGCACGCCAATAAAACTTGGGAAGAATTTAGAAAAGAATTACATAAGATGTTCTATCTTGAGGACTTTAGCCAGCATAGTTGGCAAGGATTTTTACGTTGGATAAACTCTGTAAAGAGCAATGAGTTATTAACTCATCTTCATGGTGAGTTTATGAGACGATTAGCTCAATTCCTTGAAGATGATAGAAACGCACTAAATTCAGATGTAATTATATATTTCCTCAAGATATTAAGTCCTGAGGATAGGGCTAAAGTTGAGAGACGTATAGAGGAGCCAGGGAAAAGATATGGCTTGACTGACGACTGGGAAAAAGTAAAAAAAGAAATAGAGGTTGTTGCTCAAATGAAGCAAAGGTAAACAGTTTTGTATGCTAGACCTAATGCTTAAAATAAAGATGACCAAAAACAAAATGAAAAGAAAGGGAAAAAGAAGGGTAGAAGAGCTCCACGTGCTATAGTGATTTCCAAGCTCAAGAAGAAAAATGATGCTAGGGAAATTTTAAATGATATTCTTCAAAAAATTCAAGTAGCAATGTCTCTTGAACAACTGTTTTCAATTGCAAAACCGGAGTTCAAGGACAGTTTTATTCGACCGATTAGAAGGAGATGTTTTCCATTGCCACAAGACGAGGATATGCAAGATGTGGTAGAAGAAACTCTAGCTATGAATGATGCAGTCACACTAAGTAAGAGTGATTATGAAGATGATGAAGAATTTACAACAAGAAGTGTAAATAGATATTTTTTAGGACCCATACAGCCTGATGAAGAGATGTTAAAAAGTGAAAGTAAATTCAACTCTACCTTCTGGGCACGAGGCACACTAGAAGTGAAAATTAGAATTGGAGATGAGAAGGATTCCTGTTTAGCTCTGGCTCTCATTGACTCGGGGTCAGAGATAAACGTTATTTCAAAGAAGCTTTTTGATAAATTTAGATGGCCAATTGATAAAGAGCACGGATGGAGGATGAGAACAGCCAACAATGGCTCTGGCATTTTATTAGGTGCATGTGCGAATGTGCCTATAATGATAGGTAGCGTTCGAGAAGAGTTTCACTTCTTGGTTCAAGATAATTGTTTGTATGAAGTAATTCTTGGACAGCCATTTATAGCTGAGATGAGAATGGAAACAAAAGCAATGAACGACGGGTCAGTGCATGAAAGAATTCGATCCAAATCAGGGATGGATTCTTTGCAAGTTATGACAGCCTGCCCAAATCACACTTGAAATAGAAAGAACTTAAGACGAAGTCCCATTGACTCGATCAGCCATGTATGTGATGATCCACTAGCTATAAGAGAATATGGGGCATATTATGATCAAAACTTCTGCTAGACTCCACTATTGAGTGAGACAATAGTGGACATTGTTTCGATGCCTCACCTAACAATGAACAGAAATTTGAAGATCACTTAGTTTGTACTCCTACGACTAGCTTACATTATTACTAGGGAAAATCTCACAAAAACATTTAGAAAACAACATGAAAAATATTTTAGAAAATTAGGATTAATTTTGAGTGATGAAAAAATTGAGTGTATAATTGAACTTTCAAAAAGTTCTACTTTATTAGAAGAACTAGAAAGTGTTTCTCAAGAAAATTTAGAATCAAATCTGATTATTCTTAACTATATTCAAGAATATGATATTATTAGTGAAGTCATCCTAGAACATGAAGTTATCATAGAAACCAAATACAAAACTATAGAAAGGAAAATAAAGCCTCTAGCTCAACCCTTACCCAAAGATAGTCATGATATATTTTGACGAGTATCAGATGACCCTATACTTAGAGATCGATCTAAGATAGGTCATATGTTTTTAGAGGAGAGTAAGAATTTCTTTCTCAAATAGAAAAAGATCAATTTACAAAGATGATTGTTCGTCATGGTAAAGCGTTTTCTTTATTCTTACACGAGATAGGATATGCAGACCCAAAGTTAGTAGCTCCAATGATTATTTTCACCGTACCACATATTCCTTGGAATCTTCGTCCAATACCAGTTCCAAAGGCTCATTTACCTGAGCTAATGAGACTGTTAAAGGAGAAGATTTCCATGAGAATCTTGGAACCATCCTCAGCACCGTACTCCAATAGGTGGTTCATGGTACCGAAAAAGAGCGGGAAGCTACGCTTTATTCAGGATCTGCAGCGTGTGAATAAAGTCACTATTAGGAATGTAGGAACAGGTCCCATTGTAGATGAGTTTGCCGAGGCATTTGCCGGTCATTCTATCGATTCAATGGGAGACCTGTATTTAGGGTATGATCAGTTTCAATTAGCGATGAGAGTCGAGATGTGACCACAATGAAGACTCCTTGCGGTTTAGTACGCATGTGTACTTTATCACAAGGAGCGATGAATTCCGTGGCACACATGATGAATGCTATGAATCTAGTCTTACATGACTTTATCCCAAAAGTGACGATGTCTTTTATTGATGACATTCCAATAAAAGGGTGTGTGGAAAAAGAAAAAGATGAAATTTAGATTCATCAAGTTGTAAAAAGTTTGTTTCTAGCCATATTTCTGATTGTGAAAAGATATTTGAAAGATTTGAAGAGGTTGGACTAACTTTCTCCCTAGAGAAATCTACTTTTGGTGTTAATAAAGTGCTGATAATTGGACATTTATGTGATCATTACGGTCGTAGACCTTATTCAGCAAAAGTTGATGCCATTAGTAGGATTTCTGAGCGATGTTGCAATGTTAGTGAAGTAAGGAGATTCCTAGGTGCATGTGTTTTTTATGTCATCTACATCCCTCACTTTGCTCACGTAGCGAACCCACTTTATGATTTATTAAGAAAAAGAAAGAAATTCTTTTGGACTGATGAGCATTCTAGAATGATGAGACGTCTAAAGCAATTTCTTATCAATGCTCCTATTTTGAAACGTATTGATTATACAGGAAATAAGCCTGTAATCCTAACCATTGATACTAGTCCTAATGGTATAGGCTGGGTCATTGGGTAGGATGATGAGGAGGAGCAAAGGTACGCAGTTCGCTTTGGAGCGAAGACCTTACATGATACTCAAAGGAATTACCCTCAAATTAAGAGAGAATTAGTTACAGCTTTAAAAACAGATAAAGAATACTTTATAGGAGCTAATGTAATAGTAGAGACTGATTGTCTTCCGTTAATAGGTTTAATAGCTAATTGTTCATCTCCAGATATAGCTATGTTATGATGGACAGACTTTATTAAATTTATTAACCCTGCTTTTGTACATATTGCCAGTAAACATAACACCGTTGCTGATATGCTCTCAAGAGCAAAGTTTGACAATGATAGTGAAGCAATAGATAATCATATAAATTTAATAAATTATGAAACATCTACCTATGCGTATGAGAGATTTGGAGAAGACAATTATGAGGGAGAGTGGCGAGATATAGGATATTATCATAGTTCATTTCAGCCTCTTCCAAGCTGGTCTTCAAATCGATTCCGGAACATCAGGAAGAAGTCTTTCAACTTCTTCTTGAAAGATGGATATCTTTGGAGACACACTAGAGGAAAGGTACGAAACCCTCAAAGAGTTCTAGGCTTAAAAGTTTTTCAAGTGCAAGTTATGCAAGAGATGCATGAAAGTCTTTGGGCTGGTCATAAAGGCTTTGTAACTACATATGAGAAAATTAGGGAAAGCTATTGGTGGCCGAGGATGTATGTGACTATTAAAGAATTTGTGAGCACTTGTATTACGTGCCAGTTACATTCCTCTGTCAAGCATAGAGATCCCCTTCACCCGACCTATCCATCTTGTATTCATTACAAGTGGGTAGTTGACCTTGTGACCATGTCTAAAAGCAATAGTGGTATGAGATATATCGTTCTTGCACGAGAACATTTGACAAACCACGTCGAGGGTAGAGCACTTTGTTCCAATACTAGTTATAATGTATGTGTATTCCTTCTAAAAGAAGTATTATCCAGATTTAGATATGTAGAAAAAGTAGTAGCAGATCGAGGTGAGCTAGATGTTAGAGATAAGAGAATTCTTTGCACATCATTGAATTCGATTGTCTCTTATGAATGCCTACAATCCAGAAGCAAATGGTAAAATAGAACGAGGGCATCCTTCCATAGTGAAGGCTATTTCGAAAGCTTGCCATGGAGTTATTGGACAATGGCCAAAATATCTCCCATTTGCTCTTTGGGCTGATAGAATGACGTACGCGAGAATAATTGGTTTTATGCCAGCTGAACTCACGTACTATCAGAAGCCGATATTTCCCGTACATTCTCAAATAGTTAATTGGATGAGTTTAGGTTGGAAGGATAATGTTTCAAGAGAGGAATTATTAGCACTTAGGATTAAACAACTAAAACAAGGTAACGAAAATATAAAAGAAGTTGTCATGGACACAAAGAAAACCATCTTGAACCTTATATTCTATGTCAATTTCTATATCTCATGATTGGTTCAGATTTTGGACATACTAATGCTTCCATTGCGTCCGGAAAGTGCCAAAACCCTAAGATGAACTGTTTACTCGCTCGATTCTGATATTCAGAGGTCCCATTTTGGATTGTTGACATCATGATGACATCATCATTTCGCAACCGCCCTTGGGAACCGCCCTTGAAAACCTATATAAGGAGGGGTTGGCCACATTCATAATCAGTCTTGTGGATGCCAGTCTTGGGAGCTCAAGGAGTCGTGACCTCCAAGTAAGTACTTTCAAGTTCCAGTTCAAGTTCTAGTCTTGTTTCTAGCTCTAGTCTTGTCTAGTCTTGTATTGTGGACATCCTTTCTTGTCCTATTGTAATCTCATAGTATGAGATCCTTTCTAGTTATTTTTTGTATCCAGTTCATATCCCTGAGGGGAATTCTTGTAATCGAGATATCTTGTTTCCTACCTACGATCGTGGGTTATGGGATCTCTTGTATCATCTCTAGTCAAGTTTTCTATACCTATAGGTACCGGGTTGTGGGACTTCTTGTATCGATCGTATATTCTTGTATCGTTTCCCCTTCATGGGTGATCTTGTAATCAGAAGTGTATTTTCAAAATCTTGTCTATTGTAGTTGGAGAGCACAATCTAGTGCTCCCCTGACAGAAGCAATTAAAAAAATTAAAAACATCACGACTGAAAAATAAAATATACTTTGATAAGAAACATCAATTGAGGCCGCAACCAATAGAGAGTGATGATTGGGTGCTTGTATATGATAGTACTTTTGATACTCAATACAATGCACATCGTAAACTAACTAAATATTGGTTCGGACCCTATGTTGTTGTTTCGTTTTTTGAGACAGGTAAGTCTTATAAATTACGAGAATCTGATGGTTCTATGTTAAGAAATTCGATTGCAGAGAAAAGAATAAAGCTGTTTAAAAGAAGAGAAAGTAGTACGTTCAAGTTGGACGAAGACTTCCTGGAAGACGAAGATGAAGACGAAGAATAACCAAGTGAATTAATTCTAATTATTTCTTACTATTTATGTTTCTTTTTTTATGCATTTCATAAATAGGATTTTATTTTTTTCTGATATAAAGAGGAAATTTATAAAAATTACATAAATAATGAACGAGAAATTAAATTAGGAATATGTATATAGGTTGAAAATCTGATTTAGAGAACTTATCATGTGTTGTGATGATAGGAGAGGAACACTTGAACTGCGAACCTTAGTAAAAGAGAAATTTACTTTATACTAGTAGAATTCTTTACTTTATGAACCTGTTTAGCAAATGAGATCCTAATTCTGGCTGTAACAAATTTCTAGACCCTCTGCTTTGATTAGGGATTAAGCCTTCCCCCTTAAACAAAAAAGTTACGAAGAAAAATAAGTAAGAAAAGGAAAAATGAGAACATAAAGCAGTATATTAATGGCTACTGCAAGATGAAAAAAAAAAAGAAAAAAAAAAGAAAGAAGAAAAGAAAAAAAAGTACAAAAAATAAAAAAGAAAAATATGATTCAGTTGTGGTCTCGAAAGCACTTCTGAAATACTATGCGGGCTATATGAGGTGGAGGTTTGCTGCAAAAGAATTAGTTAGATGTATCTTATGTTTTCTTAGAAGAAAACATACTTATATAAATTAAATTTTACTTAAGAACAGGGTTAATGGAATGGTAAGTACCTCACTTATCTAAATAGCCTTTATAGGATTTTCTAAATTTGTATTTTTTATTATATGCATTGACTCAAAAGATTTCTAATTCATATTTATGTAATTTTAGAAATTTTTCTTATTATCAAAAACATAATTAGAAATTAGAAGCATTTTTTTATATAATTTTATTTAGAGTTAAATTATATATTTTTCCAAAGAATTTGATACTGCTTTCCATTGAACTCTAGGTTGGCCCATTGAGGACGATGTGTAGGTTTGGTGGGGGCAGATGTCGGAAGGATTTCCTCATTCGAGTTAACATATGGAAAAATAAAAATGTTTTGATTTAAAGTCAATTAGTTGATATCTCTCTCACATAATTTTTAATGCATTGGTTTAAATTGATTGACTTTTCTCTTGGGTACCTGCAGGAAAAAGAAGAAAATATATTCAGAATGAAGGGATAATAGATCCATATTTTAACTCTCCATTTTATATCTACTATATGTTTATGAGATCATGTATGCATTTGTGTTTATATGTATGCATTGGACTAAGAGTCTATACATGTTAATGTACCTTGATTGTTTATTCACTTTTGGTGTAGTTATTTGTGCATATGAACATATCTTAACTTGAGTGTTCATAAGTGAATCTGTCTATTTACTTCATGTGAATGTAGGAAACTCTATGGATAAGTATGTTACCTTATGTGGTTACTCTAAAAATGATTTAGTTTAAGTAAATGAATTTGTATTACCTATGTGTCTAAACCATGTTTATCATGATATTTATTTAATCTAAATCATAATATAAGTGAAACCTTATAATTATATCTATCAATAGATTTAAAACATAAACCTAATATGTGTCAATTATAACAAATAATTTAATTAATAATTAATGGATTTATTTAATATATATTAGTGACATTATATGATAGGTCATATGATAGTTAATGTATCTCATTATTATATTTTAGTTACATTAAATATTAGGTAATTGAAAATTTAATTAATAACTCATGGATTTAATATAATATATATTAGTTTATATGAATATTTAATTGATCTAAATTAATAATTAAATAACAAAAAAAAGAAAGAAAATATATACGTGAGAATATTGAAGTATAAGTTAGTACTAGTCTAACTCTAAGTGTGTTAATTAATTGTTAATATTAGTATGCATTTGTCTAACTAGTTAACTAACTAGTTAACTAACTATGTGCATGTTTACGTGTAAACTAAAATGTATCTATATATGTGTGATAGTATGAGTTTTTTGTTAATGATTTCCTACAGGTACGAATTCTACGAGAGAGAGAGAGAGACTGCATCTTCTGCCCCCTCCTCGAGTAACGACCTACGTAGCAGATGGCGGCCAGGAGAGAGAGAGAGAGAGAGAGAGAGAGAGAGAGAGAGAGTATTGCCCATTGCCCATATGCAGACAAATGCGGAATGGCCGATTCCTATCAAGGTATCTGCAGTTGCTCTTTGCAAGGGAGCCATGGCAAACATAGATCCATTCGCTATGCGATACGTGTTGTTCCTCCTGTCTTTACTACTATTTTAGAACTAAGATATGTTGATTTCCTATCGGAAGGGCAAGATACAGACATGTTCCCGACTGAACTGGAGCTGCTCTAGATGTTGATGATCTCACTTATCTGTTGTCTTTCTGAGAAGCCTACAAGAGAATCCACCACTTTAGGGATCTATAAGATATGTATTCCTGAACAGAGCACACATCCGGCATGATACCCAGCTATCATGAGATGCATGTCGCTAAACGAAGGAGACCTTCAAAGGAGTCAGCATCTCACGAGAGTTGGAGGGCTCCGTCGTAAGTGGCGGAATGGCCCTTGGCTTCTTCGGTGGCTTGCAGCAGAGATAGCACTAGTGGACTTTGCAGGCACGAAACATGGACCATGAGGCGATGTTGATTATTGACGATGATGGGAACGCAGCCCTTGGGGACACGCTTCTTTTGAGTCTAGATTTCCTGTTTCGTTTCTGTGATTTCTGCCTTCTGGCTCCGTTTCTTCTTCCTCAGAGTTCATGTTTCTTCACGACTCAAGGTGCCTTTAGCTTGAGATCTTCTTCCGAGCAAGGCAACCCCATATTGGGCTGATGGAGAGGATGAGATACGACACTTAAGGTGCCCGATTTTCTTGTCGGCTGTCGGGAACAACCAAGCAGATGGTAGGATGCGCGCTTGCAGCACCATCTTCACTAACCTGGCCTTTCGGAGAATGTCCATGGCTGCAAACACAGAGAGAGAGAGAGTGAATGAGAGAGAGAGAGAGAATGTTGGAGTTAGACGTCTGCAGAAGCACGCGAACAACACAAGGAAGAAGAAGAAGCTTGGAGCACAACGCACAATACTGACTGTATTACTAGAGAATGTACAAAGATAAGTAGCCCATTAGGGCAATAGGCGTATATACAAGCCGGGGGAAAAAAACCTCCTAAAGAGGGAAAAAAGTGCCCCGGCGGTCCTAGTGTGTTCACACACAGTACTACCTAAATATATCAACAAATCCCCACTGGGAGTGATGCGGTGAACAAGGAGCTGGCACTCATGTCTCCACAAAAGGAAGTAAGCCCAAAGCTTTACGGAAAGCTTCAAACTTCTCCCTAGGCAGAGCCTTCGTGAAAAGGTCTGCAATGTTCTCCTGCGTGGGCACATATGCCAAGCTGATCTCACCAGTAGAGAACCTCTCCCTGACATAGTGATAATGCACCTCAATGTGCTTAGTGCGAGCATGGAACACAGGGTTCCTCGCAACTGCCAATGCGCTCTGACTGTCAGTGAAGATGGTGGTGGCAGAAGACTGGCCAACACCCAAATCAGCCATAAGGCGTCTGAGCCACACACACTCAACAGTCGCTGTGAAAGCTGCCCTATACTCAGCCTCACAACTGGAAGTGGCCACAGTAGGTTGCTTCTTGCTCAACCAAGATATACATGAGCTACCAAGCATGAAGCAAAAACCACTGGTGGACACACGAGTGTCATAGCAACCAGCCCAATCAGAGTCAGAAAAAGCATGCAAATCTGGCGGTAGTGATCCCCCCTTGGGATAAAACAACCCAAGTAGCCGAGTACCACTCAAGTCGCGAAAGATGCGCTTAACCGTCTTCCAATGCGTGAGTCCTGGGCAATGCATAAACTTGCTCATCTGTGAGACAGCAAACTGAATATCTGGCCGAGTAATGCATAAGTAAATCAAGCATCCAATAGCCTGCTGATAGACAACAGCATCAAATGCATCTCCAGCAACATGAAGACTCAATCGTAAACCTCTCTCCATAGGAGTGGCAATAGGCTTACAGTCTTCAAGGCCGAAATGCTACAATAATGTGTCAATATATTTCGTTTGACACAAAGTCATTCCACCATCAACTTGCATAAACTGAATGCCCAAATAGTGATGCAAATGCCCTAAATCAGACATCTCAAATGAGGCATGCAAATCATCCTTGAAATCAGCAATATGCTTCTCAATAGGACCAGTGAGCAGCATGTCATCAACATAGACAACAATGATCAGAAGCACATCATGAGCACGCTTAACATATAAGGTGCTTTCAGTTGGACTGTTCACAAAACCATGTGCAACTAGATAGGCATGTATCTTCTCATACCAAGCACGTGGTGCTTGCTTTAAACCATATAATGCCTTCTTTAACCTGCACACCTGGTTTTCATGCCCTTTCTGCACAAAGCCTTGGGGCTGAAAAACATACACTTCTTCATGCAAGTCACCATTCAGAAATGTTGTTTTAATGTCCAACTGATGTACATTCCAACCATGATGGGCTGCAAGTGCACAAATGCTCCGAACAGTAGTCATACGGCATGTAGGTGCAAAGGTCTCATCAAAATCAATGCCTCTTTCCTGCGCATAACCCTTTGCAACAAGCCTAGCCTTATACCTATCAACTATACCATCAAGTTTACGCTTCAGCTTGTATACCCACTTAGTGCCAATTGCCTTCTTGCCAGGAGGCAAGTCACATAAAGACCATGTACCATTCTTCATTATAGCATCATATTCAGATTGCATGGCAGCCATCCAATTTTCTGAATTTTGTGCTTCATCAAAAGAAACAGGCTCATTCTCATCAAAGAGACTAGACGCAGCCATAGCATAGCAATCTGATGCAAAGGAGGCACTATGAGAGCCTGAACGAGTATGATATGACAAAGGTGCATCTAATTTGTTGTCACGCAAAGTCTGCACCAGCCATTTTGGCATAGTTTTTGCCTGCTCAATATCAACTCTCTCATCAACAAGTGCATCATGTAAATCTGCATCAGAAATAGAATGATCTGCATCATCATATGAAACCTGCAAAGGCTGAGAAGTTGCCTCATTAGGACCAGCACTAGACTGTCCACCTGTAAAAAGAGGCATCAAGGTATCACACATGTCTTTGGAGCTAACAGATGTCTCCTTAGTACATGAAAGCAATGGCTGAATAGCATCTTCCACAAAGACAACATCACGGCTAACCAGAATGTGTTTAGTCTGTGGATGATACAGACGATAGCCTTTACTTTCAGAACTGTACCCAACAAAAATACATTTTACTGCCTTATCATCTAATTTTCTGCGATGTTGTTCAGGCACTAACGCATATGCCAAACAACCAAAAACACGCAGATGAGCAACAGATGGCTTGCGGTCATGCCAAGCCTCATATGGAGTGATAGACTGCAACGCTTTAGTGGGACACCTGTTAAGTACATATGATGCACACATGACAGCCTCAAGCCAGAAACTATGTGGTAAAGCCTCACTCTTGACCATACACCTTGCCATCTCCATGAGTGACCTGTTCTTCCGTTCAGCAACTCCATTCTGTTGAGGTGTATACGGCACTGTACACTGGTGTTTTATCCCACGTTCAGCCAGAAATGCATTAAAATCAGAAGACATATATTCCCCCCCTCGATCAGAACGGAGGGTGCCCATTTTACATGCTGACAGATTTTCAGCCAAAACCAAAAACTGTTTAAAGCACATGAACACTTCAGACTTTGCTTTGAGTGGATATACCCATGCATGCCTGGAAAAATCATCAATGAAAGTCACAAAGTAAAGGTAATTCCCAAAAGAGGGTGTCTGCATAGGACCACAGACATCACTATGTACAAGCTGCAATTTCTGCGTAGCCCGAACTGAACCATCTTTTGGAAAGGAGGAACGCTGCATTTTGTCCAAAATACAGCTTTCCCATACATGTTTTCCAGGTGCCTCAAGCTTGGGCAAAGAAGACACTATATCAGATTTCTGCAGGCGTAGCAAACTAGCAAAATTCAGATGACCAAAGCGTGCATGCCAAAGCTTTGCATCTGACAGAGCCTGAGAATCATGAACTGCACATGCCGAATCATTCACAGATCTTTCATATTCTATGAGCTTATACAGTCCATGACATAAAATGCCAGAAGCAATAATAACATCGCCATTTGACAGATCATGAACTGTACATCTGTCATCAACAAATTTCACAACGAAGCCAATCTTGGCTAATGCAGAAACTGATAACAGATTCTTCTTGATTCCTGGCACAAATAAAGCATCCGACAAGGTGAAAGAACTACCATCAGCAGTAGTCAGAATGATCTTACCAACTCCCATAACAGGATAAGAGGAGTTGTTGGCGCATGTGACAGTATTCCCTCTAGGGGCAGGCTCAAGTGAAGAGAAGAAACTGCACTGCGAGGTAATATGTTTGGTCGCCCCACTGTCAAAGTACCAAACATCAGAGTCCACTGCAGACATGCACTGCTCATGAGAAGATGGGTCAAAACTGCAAACAGTAGTAAACACCCATTCTTCTTCCTGCACAAGATTAGCAGACTCTGTTTTTGGTGTAGAGGCTTCTGCAACAACCATTCCAGCCTCCTTTTTCTTTGCCTCTTTTGCAGCCAGTTTTGGACAGTTCTTTATGATATGATCATTCCCTTTACAGTACTTGCAAAACAACTTCTGCTTTTCTGATTTCTTCTCATCTCTATCCTGGTTCTTCGAATGTGCAGCATTTGTAGATTTCTGCTTACTAGTAGAAGAGCTCCATTTTCCTTTGCCCTTCTGACTAGCCAGGAAAGCTTGATTTGCAACACGCATAATGGACCTGTTCTGCCTGGACTGATCTTCCTGCAACAGAACAGAGACTAACTCCTCAAATGATAAGGCATTCGGATTGCCTTTCATCATCAACCAAAGAGTAGAAGCAAAACTCTGATATGAATCACGAAGACCATTCAGAACGGTCTGCACAAGTGAGCTATCTGGTATAACCTCATCAGCAGAAATCAATTGTTCCTTCAAATCTTTGATCTTCGTTAGGAAACTGTCCATAGAATCACCTTCATTCATGTGCTCACTCTCCAACTGTTTTCGGAGGTAAGCAACACGAGCCTCATTCCTAGCTTGGTACAATGTGGTAAGTGTATCCCAAGCATCCCTAGCTGTTCTGCAAGAGCGAATATGAGGAATAATGGCACGTTGGACAGATAAAGCTATCAATGCATGTGCCTGGGCATCTCTGCCATCCCAAGGAATCTGCTCTGCAGTAGGTGCAACAGAAACAGCAGCACGAACAGGAATCTGCACAATATCATCTTCGACACCATCTTCATAAGCTCCAGCACCTGTATTTGTAGTACCTATCGTTAGAGGTGTAACAAGACGTCTTTCAACACCCTGCACAATGTTCCACAATCCTTTTGCAACCAAAACATGTCGCATCATATAAGCCCATAACGGGTAGTTTGTACCATCCAACTTATCCTCAACAGCCAACATACGGAACACATCACTGCTTTCAGCCATGGCCGGTGACTAAAATACCTTGATGCAAAAAATTGACTATATCTCAAAAAGTTGAACAGAACTGCCCAGACGAGTTCTGCTAGACCTGTAGCAGACTTCGAGACGCTTAAACTGGCGAACAGAAACTGGTATATATCTTTGGCACAAAAAGACGAAATAGCCTGCACAAGTGCTGCGATAGTGCGTTCGGAGGCCGAAACGAGCGATTCTGAGACTGCAAACAGAGGAGTGTCGATGGCGCCCTAGATGAAGCAACGACCTGCTCTGATACCAATTGTTGGAGTTAGACATCTACGGAAGCACGCGAACAGCACAAGGAAGAAGAAGAAGCTTGGAGCACAACACACAATACTGACTGTATTACTAGAGAATGTACAAAGATAAGTAGCCCATTAGGGCAATAGGCGTATATACAAGCCGAGGGAAAAAAACCTCCTAAAGAGGGAAAAAAGTGCCCCGGCGGTCCTAATGTGTTCACACACATCACTACCTAAATATATCAACAGAGAAAGAAGTTGAGAGAGAAAGTAATTGATTGTAGAGATTGATGTGCTAGAGAGAATAGGTATGCTTGCTAAAATTGAATTCATGGTGTTGTTATAGATCTCAATTGCGGTGATTGATTGCACGTATAGGATGGAGAGGAGAGAGATTGAGAGATTATGTTAAAGCACAGAGCAATGTGCTGGAGAGCAACGTAAAGAGAGTCCTTCATGCACGCTATGGAGTGGTATTTTCAGTGCTTCTCTGACGACTCGCGCATGAAGTTTTGATCAAATCATAGAGAAGAGAGAAGCAAGAAGAAATAGGCTACTAAGGGAGATAATATTTTCATGTGCATGTGTGCATGAGTGTGATGTGCATAAATGCATATGCATGTAAGTTAGGAAGTGAGAAGTGCATGTATGCATGAGTGTATGCATGTGATGTGTGTGTATGCATGTGCATGTTAAGATAAGTATGACCTATGAATGAATGGATGTATTTATGAAAAGTAAGTGTATATGTCTATTTAAAATAGATATGTGAAGAAGTTAAATACATGTGTTTTATAAATAAGAATACATATACATAAAGAATGTTAATTAACATATGTTAACATAGATTTAAGTTATGTTAAGTATTGAATGTTAGATTAACAAATGAGTGTTTTATGTTAATTAAAAGCATACTTATGTTATTCATATTGGTCTTCTTGCAGATCCAGATCATTGAGAAGATATTTTGATGAGTATTGAAGAAGATTAGACGAGATTACGAGATTGAAGCAGCTTATGATATTTAGAAATATAAATTTGTATAGGAATATTATCTGGGAATTGTATTAGAACTTATTATAAGAATTTGTATAGGCTTAGAATCGATCCTAAATTTTTTCATACTTTCGCTTTACGATTTAATTAAGTTCTATATATTCTGTTTTCATATATCTAAGAATTTGGCATCAACAAGCGGATCTGTTACTGATAATAAAGAATTACATAACTCTTTTGTTATAGGAATGCTTCTAATGTCACCTATTGAAAGTGCGATTAGTAACAAAAGTGAAGGAATAGAAATAATTAAAGACCAAATGGTTGATGAGACTTTACATATGGTAGAATACGATCGTAACATATCTAGGGTTTTGCCTTTACTTTCTATAGTTTTATCGGAACCTGAGAATAAATAGGATTTGTTTCCACCCAACTTAAAAAGAAATATTAATTCAAAACAAAACGAAAACATGATAGTTGATATAATTAAAGATAAAATAACTAGGGAGGAAATAATTTTGTCTTCATATTTAGAAGCTTTAGCTAAATATAGGAACGAATTTCCTTACGGCCCATAGTGTTCTACTTTTCATCAATTCAAATATTGCGTCCACTAGTAAAAATTCAATTAAAAAGAAAATAGGTAACTCTTTTATTTAAAAAAACACTTTTACCTATTCCATTAGAAAATAATACTGCTCAAATTAACGAAATCAAGAATAATATAGAGAAGTAGAAAAAGTGAAAGATCTTATTGTAACCGAAACTTTATACACTTCACCTGACGATTATAGAGTATCTATATTTAAAACTTTTTGTTCTATTGCTTTTCGTGAATCTGACGAAAAAGAAATCTTATTCCCACCTATCTCTAATAGGAAAAATCAATCTGAAAACAACGAAATAGCTATTATTAAAAAATATATTATTGAAGAGAAGCCTAATCGAATTACTGAAGAGGAATTGATCTTTGCAGCATATCAAAACGCTAGAAATATACTTTCATAAGAATCTTAGTTCTTAAATTAAACTTAAATAAACTAAAAAACCTCTAGCTTTTATCACCCATAAACTGAGAACTCAATCCAAAACCCGAAGCATACTAAGAAGCACCCTACGTGTAGTCACATGGTTAGGTTAGCGTGAATCTGTTGGATGAACGTCTGCCTCTCTTCACACCCCTCTACGACACCGGCATGCACCATAATCTGATCCATCAACAGTTACTTTCACACCTACACTGCTATATCAAATGAACAACCAAAATTCAAGAAGAAATTAGTTATGGGCATGAGGCATATCTAGGTACAAAAAGGAGAACCAACCACCAGCTGTGCCACAACCATTCCCATCCAAGTAGGCCAATCATGTCAAAAGATGAACCAAGCAACTACAACAAGCTTCACCACAAAGTATCCAACAAATTTGGGTCCATAAGAAATTAGTTGCAGCTCGACAAGGACAATTATACAACAACCTATGCTCTCCCACACGAGAAAAGTCTCAACAAAGAAGCCAGTGAGAGAAAGGGTGCATAACCAAGCACAAAGACCAAAAGAAGATCAAATCACCTCTTCGGCAATAGTAAGACAACAATCATCAAGGATATGGGTTTGGAAGCCAAAAGTACCAGTATCATCCATAGAAGCAACGAGCCAACCATGTCGGATACAAAATTTAAGCAACCAATCAAAGATGAAGAAGTCAAAAATGACTTATATACAACCAAACACTATTCTCAAATGGATCCCTATAAGGAGGAATGATTAGTTATCATTTTGAAGTACAATGGATACCTCCAACAAAGGCTGCATCAACATCTGCAAGCATATTGAAAGCCTCGACATGCAACAACCATGTGCCTTTGGCATAACCTTGTCTTTTGCACCATTCAGGTCATGCATTTCCAAAGTGTGTATTAATATAGGGCCACATTACATGGCCATGCATAGACACAATTGAGAAATCCCAAGCACATGAGACACACTTGACATATGTAAAAGATTTTCTTGATACTAACCTCTTTCTTCTTGTTTTATGCCCATTGTTCCAAATTTCTTTTTGGAACAATGGGCATAAAACAAGAAGAAAGAGGTTTAGCTATATGTGCATAATAGAAACATGCAAAAATTCTGAAATGCATAACTGAAGGCTTTTTATCAGAGTGCACTTCTTGAGGAGTAATGTTGTGTAGTGCCTTTGTGTATCATCTATTCAAAATGTACACAATCATATCCAAAATGAATCAGGTATATCTTGAGTTTTCAGCATGAAGTAGGCCATTTCAACTACTGTCCTATTTTGTCTCTTAACAACACCATTCTTTTGAGGTGTGCGGCCAATGGTAAGTTGCCTCTCAATTTCATGAGCATTACGGTATTTGTTGAATTTTGTTGTTAAGAATTCTCCTCTTTGATCAATACAAAAATTTTTCAATTTTTCTACTTGCTTTATTTTCAACAATCTTGTGCCACATTTTGAATTTTTCAAACACATCAGCCTTCTCCCAAATAAAATACACCTACATATTTCTACTATAATCATCGACTATCAACAAAAAATAGAGAGATCCTCCCTTTTACCACAAAGATGAGCATGCACCAACTCTAGAGGAGCTTGAGATCAATTATTGTGCTCTTTTGGAAATGCATTCCTTTTTTGCTTGACCATCATGCAAGTGTCACATGGTTCCTACAAATCTAAAAATTCATCTAAATGTGCTACCATCCCTTTTCTTTCCATCTCTTTGAGAATAAAAAATACAAGATGTCCAAAACATTGATGCCAAATTCTACTTGTGTCTTTGTCCTTTGTGGCACTGAGGGTGTTCAACTCATACAGGTTATCTTTATGCCCTCCTTTTGCTATTGTATTACCTATTCCATTCAAAAATCTTACACCATCCTTTATGAAATGTACAACTCTAGGATATGTTATGGCACAAATTGATAATAAATTTCTTTTTAGTGTAGGAACATACAAAACATCAAACAGTTTTCTCTCAACACTAGTGGTACTAACAAAAGAGATGGTTCTTGTTCCTTGAGTTGAACATTTGGAGTCATTGCCAACACCGATATTGATGGGTTCCTATAGAGGCATTCAAGATTTGTATGAGTCCTTCTTGCTGGCCATGTGGCAAGATGCTTCACATCTAATATCCAAGGTTCATCTCCATGAGTTTGGGAAGATCTACAAACCTTCTATATGGCAACCCATAGTTCAAGTTTTGTGTTATTCATCGATTCCTTATTCTTCTGTGTGGATTTCAGAGGATCATTTCTCTCATCAGCTTGCTTCTTCCTACAATCCTTAATGGTGTGAACCTTCTTTTCACAATAGAAACAACTTTTGGTGAACTTCTTCTTCTTTGGCTTCTTCTTTGAACTATTAGAAGACCCTCTACCCTTTGCATTTGCTGAAAGTGCTACATCGTTTGAACCTTACCTATTCTTAAACCACATTTCTTCTTCCATAAGCATTGCATAAAACTCTTCAAAGGTAAGAGGTGAATGTCTAACCTGAGTGTTAAGGGAAATTATAAGCCCATTATATTTTGCAAGAAGAATTCAAAGACACCTGTGAGCCAGTTCTTCAAGTGTTATGAAAACACAAACAATAATGAGTTGATCTTGTAAATGTTTGATTTTCTTGATGAAATCTTCAACCTTATCCAATAAGAGGGCTTCTCATTCACTAACAGATTCTCAAGTTTTTGAATCCGAGTGTGATACTTGTTCACACATTGAGAAGCCAATATGCTCCAAGCTTCATGTGCTTTAGTGGTGTGCTGAGCTAGAGTAAGCCCAAAATCACTTACACATGTAACAATAGCACACAATGCATCTACATTCCTCCTCTTCCAAGCTCAAAGAAGATTGGATTAGGCTAGATTGTCACTTGAGTATTTGATGGATCTTTCATTCAAATTGGCTCTGGCTCAAGCCTTGTTCTCCCCATGACATTATCCAACAACTCATAAGAGTCCAAAATTGTAGAAATTTTGAACTTCCAGAATGTGTAATTTGTTCCATCAAGCTTCTCTTAATGCAGGTGAACGAATGTGAATCGGTGCATCAATAACATTAGTAGGTGTGCCAACACTAGAAGATGAAACCATTACTCATACACTATGGTGATAACAAGAATATACTTGGAAGTTTAGAAAGTGCTCCTCTATAGTAATAGATACCTAAAAACTCTGATATCATGTAAGAAATAAGTTATGCAAGAGAACATAGGAGCAATAGCATAGAAGATAACAAATATAGTAGGATTTCAAAAAAAAACTACTAACAACAAGTACAAGGATGATGGCTTTGTCGCCTCTGCACTCTCTAGGTAGAGCAATGCTGGCTCAATTCAATGTCAAGGGTAGTGTAAAAGTCATATATATATATAGGTTAATGGAGAGATGTGACCTTCCGCAAACGACTATACATGGACGGCCACTGCTCACGTAATCCTCATACAAAGCTTAGGCTGATTCATCTGACTTAACAAATATGGATGATTTTTACTTTGATAGGGGTTCCATAGAAGATTCTCTTTATTGTCATGCCGAGGGAAGCCCCTTAGCTAGGGGGTCATTGGTCCCCTTGGACCCAGTTGAGGTTGCTCCACGCTGTTTCAAGCCCCACAATAGGGGACTCGGGTAACTCCCTTTCTTTACAATACCTTAGATGGTCCAATTTGAGCTTCGTCCAACATGCAAGTTGCGATTCCCAGCGATTGGGTAATGAATGCTTTACTTGTCCTCATAAGGGGGCCTTACAAAATGTGCATTAGTACATACAATCATGAATGTTAGACACTATTCATATACAAACAGTTCATGTCTCAGCCATGTGACTAACTCATCTTAACTCTCTCTCTCTCTCTCTCTCTCTCTCTCTCATATATATATATATATATATATATATATATATATATATATATATATATATATATATATAATATACATACATACACCTAGCTGCCCTCACACATGTCTACATATTTGCATCCATACAATAAAATTTATATTTTTTGCTATAATTGTGATGTATCTTTAAGTATATTTATTTAAATCTAATTTTTTCATTAGATGCATGTGAAGAGTCAATAAAATATTAGTTGATAAGCTATGAATTCAGCTAAAAGAATAACTTATGAATTCTTCCAAGCGGTGAGAGATGAAAGTAAAGTAAATGGGTTGTGAGAAATATGTGGTGAAGAGATCCAAACATGTGAGTTTCATGCTCCAAGAGATCCAAGTTTCAGAATTGACGCTCGGCGATATCTTTCAGTAATGCTTACATACATACATATAAATTTAACATACATGCATACATATAAACATACATATATGCGTTCATGGATACATAGATTCATACATACATATTCATATTCATGCATACATATAAACATACATATATGCGTTCATGGATACATAGATTCATACATACATATTCATATTCATGCAGGGAAGTTGTTGTTGATGATGAAGTGGCTATGGTGGTTTTTCACTTTCTGCATCGATGGACACTCTGTGTAATGCCTACGTAGGGGTGGTAGACCACTATGAGAAAGATGGCTGCTCACTATGAGAAGGATATCCAGCCATCTGCAGAAGAAGGGCACACCTCTAACCATCTTTGCAGAAGGGCACAACTCTGCAGAAGCCCAAACGGTGACCTCTTACCATCTTCTGCGAAGGGCACACCTCTGCAGAAGCCGAAACATTGAGTTGAGAGAGCATTCCTATATCTGCAGTTTGGAGTTGTCTCGATTACCGCTCAAACTCTACCTTATGAGGAATCAGAGAAGAAGTCTGGAAGAGCGAGAAAGGAGGAGAAAAGGGAGCGAGAAAGGAAGAGAAAAGGCTCTGAAAAGCAATGTGTTACAAAATATCTCCATCACCATCGCTTCCAAGACTTCGTCCTGCACGGCTGTGTGGCAGCAAAACTTTGTATGTATGGCTGTGTGCTACACCTTCAGTTGAGAGGCGCTCGCCGCTGATGCGCAACCGCCTCAAAAGTTGCGTTACAACTTGAATGCTCTCTGACTTCGATAAGCGCCCGGTCCGTCCTCCACATCTTTAGGTTCTCGGGGAATGCGTGTGTAGGTCATAGATGCCGACACGCTGACATCCATATTTGTTGGAATATCGGCGGCCAGCTCCGAGCACGCCAAGTATATTATAAGGCTTAAGCTCGCTTCAGACTGAGACTCCGGAACAGGAGGCGCTGGCGACCCTATTCAATGTGTTACTTTAATGTTGAATGCACAAAACGGCGTTAATAACTTTTTTCTAGCTTCACAGGACAGAAGGATAATGGATATTGTACTATGAACAAACATTGGTACAGCAAAGGCATTGAGGTGTTCTCGAGTTGCCTCGACACCTTTTTTTTTTATAATAAAAGGAAGTTCGGCCTTAGCCTATTCTCTCGAACTTTAATTAAAATAAAGAAGAAAAATTACAAGTTAATGGGACTAGTGCCTATGGGACCCCCAAATCCCACAATGCAAGGGAGGAGTATCGCAAGCCATAGGGCATTACAAATGAGGAGGATAAACCTAGTATCACCCTCATGTGGGACCCATTTGAGTTTCAACTTGTTGTTTTCGAGGAGATAAATACAGTGATGTCTAAACAGTGGAGATCTCTTATCTCGGGAGATTCTTTTACCTAGAAGAAACAAGCATTTCTAGACCGACCATTCCTTAGGAGTTTGGCCAAAATTGACAGCACATCACTCCCTCCAAATCTTCCAAAGAGTCTCACCCCTGATGGCATTCCACAGTCTCGATGAGCAGCAGACCGCCTCACCCAACAGCACCTGTTGCCAATTGATTTGGTTCGTGCGTCTCAATACTCGGGTCACGTGACGCCAGATAACAGGGGACTTGGGGCAATCGAAGAACAGGTGAGCTAAATCTTCAATGCATTGATGGCAACACTTGCACCATGGCGGCACACCACAGATTTTGTTAGCCCTTGCATTGGACCAGATACCTTTATGCAAGATCTGCCACATGAGAACGGACTTTTTTATCTCAATTAGGGGGTGCCAAATAGACATTAATTTTAGTTCCCATCGAAGTTTGGTCCAAGAAAGGCACCATCTCTTGTTAAGAGTGTGATGAATATCTAAGTTCTCTTTGAAGTTGGGGATTCTGGATAGTTTCTTTCCATTGCTCCATTTGAGGCCCTCCAGGCAAGGAAGATCTTGACCGTAGAGAAGGCGGGTAGTTGGGCGGTCCCATGCTAAACATCTTCCTTGAAGAAGAGTCCATTCCTCTAGGGTAACTCTAAGCCTCGGGTCCGAGTCTTCGAACCTAATCGACTCGTTGGTCTCTTGTTTCCACAGTTGTTTCCACTGTTTGAACCCATTGTTCCATAGCCGCTTTGCAGTTTGGAGGTTCCAAGACTCCACCCCCTAATGCTGCCGATCAGGAACCAGATAGAGTCATTTTGTCTTATCCCAGCCCCCCACCTCCACTCATCACTGATTCTGATGAATTGTTTGGCCTTGTTCCAACTCTTCCATAAAGAACATACGAGGCTAGAGCCTTTAGGGGACACCGGGTGGGGGCAGAACAAAAGCGTGAGAATCCCTATGTCCTTCCAACCAGGATGGCCAACCAGGGTAAGGTCTTCCATGTTTCTGAAGATCAATTTAGCCCAAGAGGACTCACGATTGCCCCAAGCCTTGATAAGCCACTTTGTTGCTAGCTTGTCAGCCAATCCAACGATATCCAAAATTCCCAAGCCCCCTGAGTCTTTCGGGCTAATGCAAGTTTCCCATTTGATTTTGGGAATCCCCCTCCTGTTGGGGTCCCCAGTCCAAAGGAAGTTTCTGCAGATTCTTTCCACTTTGGCCAAGTCTTTCTCCTTAGGTCTCCAACACAAGAGAAAGTAAATAGTTGTAGATAGCATAAATGTGTTCACAACCATAGCATGCCCTACCAAGTTGACTTGCATACCTTTCCAATGATTTAGTTTGCTATCTAGCCTGGATAGCATCCAGTTCCATCGTTGGTCCATTGAGATGCCGAATCCCATCGGAATGCCAAGGAGACGGAAGACTTGAACTCTAGGGATAACTTGAAATCCCTAATCTAACAACAATTGGGGTGTAGGTCCGCTGATTGCTCTAAAAGCACTTTTAGCATGGTTGATTTTCGAACCTAACACCACACAAAAGGTGTCGAGGCACCACCAAAACACCCCAATGTTGTTTATATCGTTATGCACAAAGGCATTCATGTCATCCGCAAAAAGTATCGCAATCATTTGGCTGTGATTTAGAGGAAGGGAAAGACACTTGAGATTGTGAGCGTCCATGTGATGCTTTAATAGGCGATTGAGTTCATTCGAGGTGATAGCGAAAAGTAATGGAGCTAGAGGGCAACCTTGCCTAATTGATCTTTTTAAACGAATGGGGGCTCAAAGAGCTTACCATTGATATTTACTCTAGTTGAAGCGTTTCCAAGAAGAGTGGAAACCATCTTCATGAACTTTTGGCTGCATCCAAGGTCTTTCAATGATTGAAGAATAAAGTCCCATTCCAATCTGTCATACGCTTTGTCGAAGTCGATCTTAATGAATACCAGATCTTGTGCAGTCTCCTCAGCAAATGCAAGGCCTTCCCAAATATCAACAATTGCTTCAAGTATAGATCTACCTTTGATAAAACCTTTCTGGTCCTCACAAAGCCATGACTTTAAATGACAAGAGATTCTGTTGGCGATAACTTTTGCAATTATCTTGTATCCTGTTTGGAGCATGGTAATCGGTCGCCAGTTTTCAATTTTGTTCTTATCTCCCCTTTTGTGGATTAACTTGATGACGCCATTATTAGGACACTCAGGGAGGGCACCCAAGGAGACAGCCTCTTGCCACACTAGACGCAGTGTGGTGGCCAGTGCATGTTTGAAGGACTTGAAAAACTCATTGGTGAGACCATCAAGACCCGGACTTTTCCCATTGGGAAGAGCATCAATAACCTTGATAATTTCATTCTCGAAAACGTTATCATCCGGCAAAGAAATCATGTTCTATGGGATTCTAGATTGAGCAACCCTTGAGATGGTTGCCATGGAGTCACGCCTGTGTAGGGAAAGGGGAGTCGAGACCCCGAGAAGATGGGTAAAGTGCTCCACGATGATAGACCTATTCTCGACTTCCGTACTACATTCGGTTCCATTGTTATCGACCAATAAGGGGATGGATTCCCTAGCTTGTTTCCTTTTGAGGATGTTACACATCTCTTTCGATGGTTTATCGGCCTTCCCCGCCCACCAATCTTTGAAGAATATTTGAAGATTTTTCCTTTGAACCTCCTCTTCTAGTCTTAGTCTTCCCCTGATTTTCAAAAGACCTTGTTGGCATTGTAAGTTACCTTTGTTCACCTCTTCTTCAAGCTGTGAGAGCCTCCGATACACCATTTCTCTTCTTTTTTTTCGGATATCTCTTATAGCCTTTTGAGTCCTGATCAGAATTTTTCAAGTCCGTTCCACCGCGCTTCTCCAACACTTAGCTGGTTCATTACCATAGGCAAAGGCTTCTGCCCACACTGCAAAAATTTCTTGTTGGACAGAGGGGAGGGAAAACGATGTCTAACAAGCATGAAACCAAGGGGCTTTCTGGAGCATGGGAATCGGTTTGAAAGACAGAGTAATCGGGTAGTGGTCCGAGATAGTCAGGTCCATGTGTTGGGAAATCGAAGGAATATCCCACTAGAGGATGGTGTTTTGATCGATGTAACATCTATGAAGTCTTGCTTTCCTCAAAGAGTCCCCTAATTGGAGATTTGACCAGGAGAACCCCTTCATGTCTTTCACCTCAACGAGGCTGAGATGGAGCTTGATTTTATCCCATATCTCTTTCTCCTGGCCATCAATAATTTTTTCCTTGTTATTCCATCAGTCCTCGGGAAACTCAACCATGTTGAAGTCCCCACAAATCAAAACATTATGTGAGAGGGAGTCGTGAGAAGCCCAAGTATCAATTCTATCCGCTTCTCCATTAGGGGCATAAATGGAGACCACAGTGAACTGAAAATGGAACCAGATAGATGCAGCAATCCTACGATAATTCCGACCTTCAAAAGTCGAGGTCACACTGTGAGACAAGGAGTGACTAATACCGATCGCAGCACCCCCCACCCCTCTAGGGTGAGAAGTGGAGAACCAAAGGTGGTTTGGAGAAATGCATTTAAGCTGTTTCTGGTCTCCGTCGATTTTAACCTCTTGTAAGCAGATAAAGTCAGGGTTGAGGCACTTGTCTTTGAACCACTGGCCAAGAACCGCCGCCCTGGACGGGTCTGACAAACCCCTAACGTTTAGTGATGTGAATTTCATTGTTGATGGTTGCCCTCTTTGAGGGGAGGGACCCGATCTTTTTTCTTCTTGTGATCTTCTTTTTTCCTCCCAACTTCTTAACTTAGGATCCTACTCTTGAGGGGGCTCTTCCATGGCATGCCCGATGGTTGTTTTCCTTTAAGCTTCGACTTTTGTTGCAGTAATCTTGGAATGCATACCAGAAGGGTAGGACCAAGGAAGGAGCTTTCACTATCTCGGTTGTCTTCATTGCTAGTAGTGAAGCCTTCTTCTTTACTCGTGGTGTAACCTTCTTGGTTGTCTTCTTTGCTGGTAGAGCACCCATGGGTATTATCAGTGGGGTCTTCTTCATAATGGTTGTCTTGGGAAGTCAACCTCATTAATCTCCTTTTCTAGGTTACAGTACATGTTATTCGAAGGAGCAATTGTCATAGTGTTCCTTGCTATTTATCTTCGAGGGCTAACTTTCTTCGTGCGTCTTACTTCAGTGAATCCTTCTAAATCCATCTCAGCAATGCGAGTTCCCTCTTCTTCCTCCATCGGAGGAGGCTGACCCCGAGTGTCAACTTGAGGGAGAGGATCCAAGGTCCCATCTGGTTTAAGCTTGTTTTTATTGGTAATTTTTTTCAAGGGGCAATCTTTGATCCTATGCCCTTGATGCCCGCAACGGAAGCACGCGTTTGGCAAATTCTTGTAAGTAACCTCCTGTGTCCAAGTCTTACCATCTCCACAGTTTATGGAGATTTTCGAGGGAAGGATCTGATTCAGGTCTGTTTCAATGCAGATCTGTGGGTGCCATCTTGCATTGAAAGAATGTTGAGCACCATCATAGATTAACCTTTTGTGTGGCATCAGATTCAAAAATCAACCATGCTAAGACTACTTTCAGAACAATCCGAGGACCTACACCACAATTGTTGTTAGATTAGGGGTGTCAAGTTATCCCTAGAGGTCAAGTCTTCCATCTCCTCGGCACCTTTTGTGTGGCATCAAGTTTAAAAATCAACCATGCTAAGACTGCTTTCAGAACAATCCCAGGACCTACACCACAATTGTTGTTAGATCAAGGGTGTCAAGTTATCCCTAGAGGTCAAGTTTCCATCTCCTCGGCATTCCGATGGGCTTCGACATCACAATGGACCAACTATGGAACTGGGTGTTGGCCAGCTGGATAGCAAACTAAATCACTGGAAAGGTATGCAGGTCAACTTGGCAGGGAGTGCTATGGTTGTTAACACTTTTATGCTTTCAACGACTATTTACTTTATCTCATGTTGGAGACCTAAGGAGAAAGAGTTGGCCAAAGTGGAAAGAATCTGCAAAAACTTCCTTTGGACTGGGGACCCCAACAGGAGGTGGGTTCCCAAAATCAAATGGGAAACTTGCATTAGCTTGAAAGACTCAAGGGCCTTGGGTATTTTGGATATGGTTGGGTTGGCTGACAAGTTGGCGGCAAAGTGGCTTATCAAAGCTTGGAGCAATAGTGAGTCCTTGTTCTCCCCCCACCCGGTGTCTCCTAAAGGCTCTAGCCTCATATGTTTGTTATGGAAGATCTGGAACAAGGCCAAAGAATTCATCAGAATCAGCGATGAGTGGAAGTGGGCGGCTCGGATAAGACAAAATGACTTTATCTGGTTCCCAATCAGCGGCATAAGGGGGGTGGAGCCTTGGAACCTCCAAACTGCAAAGCGGTTATGGAACAAGGGGTTCAAAAAGTGGAAACAGCTCTGGAAACAAGAGGCCAGCCAGTGGATTAGGTTCAAAAACTTAGACCTGAGACATAGAGTTACCCTTGAGGAATGGACTCTTCTTCAAGGCAGGTGTTTAGCGTGGGACCGCTCAACTACCCGCCTTCTCTACGGACAGGATCTTCCCTTCCTGGAGGGCCTCAAATGGAGCAATGGTAAGAAAATATCCAGAATCCCCAACTTCAAAAAAGAACCTGGATGTTCATCACACCCTTAACAAGAGGTGGTGCCTTTCTTGGACCAAACTTTGATGGGAACTTAAGTTCATGTCTATTTTGCACCCCTAACTGAGATCAAAAAGTCCATTCTCATGTGGAAGATCTTAGATAAGGTAATCTGGTCCAATGCAGGGCTAACAAAATTTGTGGTGTGCTGCCATGGTGCAAGCGTTGCCATCAATGCGCGGGTATTGAGGCTCACAAAGCAGACCAATTGGCAGCAGGCACCATTGGGTGAGGCGATCGACTCCTCATCGAGGTTGTGGAATGCCATCAGGGGTGAGACTCTTTGGAAGATTTGGAGGGACCCGTGTGTTGTCAATTTTGGCCAAACTCCTAAGGAATGGTCAATCGAGAAATCCTTGTTTCTTCTAGGTAAAAGAATCTCCCGAGATAAGAGATCTCTACCGTTTAGACTGTTGGGAGTGATGGTTGGATGCACTCAAGAGATTGAGTTGAAGCTGCTAAACCTGCTTTGCTCCAGCCCTCCTTTGCTTCAGATATGCTTAGTAGACTCCTTGAGCTTCCAAATGATACCAAAATATGCTATATGTACTTTGGAAAAGGTTTGAGTAATGATTAGATCAAAACAGGTAAGTTTGCACTTCACTAGACTTGAAAACTTTCTATTTTGATCTTGATACCTGCTCAGTCTTTCACTCAGTGTGACCAGCACACTCACAATTGATCTAATTCCTTCTGGAAATATTAAATTAACTTAACAAGCTACCATTTGCAAGTGGAATGAGAAGAAATGATAAACTATACTCTGAGAAAGATGTTTAGCAAAATTAGGGACACTCCCGACTTTTTAGGAACTCTGCAGAACAATACCAGTGACGACATCGAGTGCGATTTCTCCAATATGGCTGATCCTTTGGCCTTGAAATTTTGTAGCCATGTAGTATGCTTAGAGATGGTTCCAATGTGCTTTGAATCACTTGATTTGGTTCAGTAGATCCTGAGATATGCTCCTTTGAAGTTGACAGACTTGGAGATGATGACTCAGAGAAAACCAGAGATAGTGAATGTAAATCTTTCTATTAGTTCACATGAATGTACAATCTCATTGGCTTGATAGACGTAGCCTAATGAGTTGATGTGTAGGCTATGGTGTAGCACTCACACACTCTATAATCAAGAATATTAGCCTCGAGAATGGTGAAGGACACCCGCGACTTTTCCAGTACAACTTATATAAGAAATGAGTGAGAGTTTGAATTCAAAATTTGAATTCTTGGCTCCCTTTAATCACTCCTCTAAAAGTAGGGAGATATTCTCTCTACTAAACCATTCATTTTTTCCACGACTAATCAAGTAGGTAAGTGATTACATGAGATGCCAAGTCATATAGACTTTTACAATGGGTAAAGAGGTAAGAACTTATAAGCATAAGTTCATATGGACCTTGCTTCAAGTGAAGCCTTGATGAAAGTTGTCCAAGCTAATCTTCCAAGGTTCCAAGCCAAGTGTGAAGGCTTGAAATGCACCAACAGCTCCCCCTCAAGCCAAGCACTTTGGCTTAAGTCTTCATCTTCAATCTTCAATCACATCCTGCAATCCAATCATGGATTTGAATCTGCATAGCTTGTTTCCATCCAATGCTTTAGTGAGTAAATCTGCACATTGCATATTAGTAGACACATATGTCAATTGAATGTCTTTACTAAGCAACTTCTCTCTCACATAGTGGTAATGAACCTCTATGTGTTTGGTTCTGGCATGATATATTGGATTAGCTGCAAGGTGAAGAGAACTTGTGTTATCTCCAAAGATAATTGGAGGTCTAGTGTATAGACCTAACTCTGTATACAAGAGCTTCAACCAGATAGCTTCTTGAGTGGCATTGGCAAGCCCTCTATACTCTGCTTCAGTGGATGACAATGCCACTGTAGGTTGTTTCTTGGCTGACCAAGAAATAGGCTTATCTCCTGCAAAACAAATGTAACCTGATGTGCTCCTCCTATCATCCTTGCATCCTGCCCAATCTGCATATGAATATACTTTAATGTCAATATCTGATGTATAAGGAAAGTACAAACCATGGTTCTGAGTTCCCTTCAGATACTTCAAGATCTTCTTTGCTGCCTCTAGGTGAGGTACCCTTGGTTTATGCATGAATTGGCTTAGCACACTAACTCCACATGCTATGTCAATTCTTGTCAAGGTAGCATAATTCAAACTACCTACCATACTTTGATATCCTGTAATGTCTTGTATTTCATCCCCTTCATGAGCACTTAGCTTTAGGTTGACCTCCATTGGAGTAGTAGATACTTTAGCATCCTGCAAACCAAACTTCTTGACCATATCCTGTACATACTTCTTTTGAGTGATATATATACCTGAGTTGGTGTAGACTAACTCAAGATCTAAGAAGTACTTTAATAATCCAAGATCACTAATCTTGAATTCTTTCATCATCTGTCCTTTGATGTGTCTAATCCTATTGACATCATTACCTGTAATGATGATGTCATCAACATAAACACACAAGTAGATTACCTCTGTACTACTTCTCTCTATGAATAGAGAAGTGTCTGCTTTACTCATCACAAATCCTTGGTCTTGGAGGTAGGTTGTCAACCTGTAATTCCATGCTCTAGGTGCCTGCTTCAAACCATATAGAGCCTTCTTCAGTTTACAAACATAGTTTACCTTCTTGGGATCTTCATAGCCAGGTGGTTGTGACATGTAGACTTCTTCAGATATCCATCCATTCAAGAAAGCATTCTTGACATCTAATTGGTACATGTTCCAATTCTTGGATGCAGCTACACTCACCAATATTCTGATAGTTGGCATCTTAGCCACAAGAGAAAATGTCTCCTCATAATCAATGCCTTGGGTTTGTGCAAAACCCTTGGCTACCAACCTAGCTTTGTACCTGTTTATTGTTCCATCTGAATTTCTCTTTAGCTTGTAGATCCATCTGGATCCTATCACCTTCATAGAGTCCTTCTTGGGTACCAAGTCCCAAGTATCACTCTCCTTGAGAGCTTCCATTTCTTCATCCATAGCTTCTTTCCATTCTGGTTTGGTGATTGCTTCTTCATAGGTACCTGGTTCTTCATTCAACAAATCCTTTGCAAGGTATACAGAATGTTTAGTTACAAGTGATGTGTCATACCCAAATCTGATTGGTCTTTTGCTTTCTCTTTGAGATCTTCTAATTGCTTGAGTTGAGGATTCTGGTGTATCTTCTAGCTTCTTCATCTTCATCTTTCCTTTGGACTTCCAAGCCTTGAACTCCTCAAGATTTATTGTATCATCATCATCTGAGCTTGATTCATCTTTCTGGATTGGTTCCTCCTTGGTGAGCTTTGGGAAATCTTCTTCCATATCATAGGGTAGACTAACCTTCCTGCATTCATTCTCATACCATGAGTCATTCTCATCAAAGATGACATCTCTGCTTACCTTGAAGCCTTTGTTTGTTGGGTTGTAGAATCTGTATCCCTTTTGGTTCAAATCATAACCAATGAAGATACATTTTTCAGCTTTAGGGTCTAGCTTTCCCCTTACCTGTGAGGGAATATGCACATATGCTACACAACCAAAAATTTTGCAATGATCCAGAGAAGGTCTCTTACCATGCCAAGCTTCATATGGTGTCATGCCATCAAGTGATTTGGATGGCAACCTATTGATGAGATAGGTGGCAGTAGATACACTCTCTGCCCAAAGATAATTTGGCAACTTCTTTTCATTAAGCATAGACCTAGCTGTTTCTACAATGAGTCTATTCCTTCTTTCAGCTACCCCATTTTGTTCAGGTGAGTACCTTGTAGTAATCTCCCTTTTGATGCCTCTTTCCTGCAAGAACTCTTCAAACTCATTGGAGAAGTATTCTCCTCCACCATCTGACCTTAGCCTCTTCAAGCTTCTTCCTGTTTGATTTTCAACAAGTGCAAGATACCCCTTGAAACAATTAAACACTTCATCTTTATGTTTCATAAAGTATAAGATGGTCCATCTGCTATAATCATCAATGAAGGACACATAATACCTTGAACCTGAAATGGAAGGGTCCTTGCTAGGCCCCCAAACATCTGTGTGTACCAAGTCTAGGTAGTCTTCATGCATGAAACCTTTCCTTGAATATGGCAACCTGTGAGACTTACCAAACTGACATGCTCCACACTTATAAATCATGTGTTGCTTGGATACATTAGGTATCCCAAGCACACATTGATCCCTGCACATTTGCTTTAGGGTTCTTTCACCTATGTGACCTAACCTCTTGTGCCATATCTCTAACTCTGAAAGTGTTTGATCCTTGTAATTATACAAAGCAATGTTCTTGGTGTCTTCTAGCTCAAAAGTAAATAATCTACCTGATTTCTCCCCTTTGGCTATCCTTCTGAATCCATGTCTTGGGTCCTCCACATATGCTCCATGTTGTGTGAACCTCACCTGCAAACCTTTCTCCACAATCTGACCAACACTCATTAGATTCTTGGTGATGGTTGGTACATAGAGTACCCTGCTCAATAGGTTCTGGTTACCATCACATGTCTTCATATTTCCAATCTTTACAACAGAGTGTTTAGTATCATCACTTGTTTGTACCTGATGTTTGCCCTTGGGTTCTTCCAAATCAGAGAGTAATGCCACATTGCCAGCTACATGGTTAGAACATCCTGAGTCAATATAAAATAAATGATCATCATTTGTACCTGCCTTGGAGGTCATATTCATGATCAATAGGGAGTCATCTTGCTCCTCTGTGTAATTGTTGTAATCCCTTCTATTTCTGAATCCACCTTGGTAGTTACCATTGTGGTTGTGGTTGTGGTTGTAATTGTTGTTGTATTGATTGTTGTATCCATTGTAGCTTTGATGTTGGTTGAATCTGCCTCTCCCTTGAGAGTATCCACCTCTTGAGTAGCCTCTTCCTCTCCGATTCTTGTAGTTCTTGTAGCATTCATCTGTGGTATGATTGGACAATCCACAAATGTTGCATGGTGATGAGTTGTAGGGTCTCCCCCTACCTGACTTACCTCCTCTGCCCCTGCCTCTTGCTGATCTACCTCTCCCTGCATAATTAGCTTGGGAGATAGAGCCTTCTTCATCCTGTTTCTTCCCTTTACCTTTATCCTTAACTTTCTTATCAGTATAGAGAGCAGAGGGGTTGTTACCTTTTGATTGATCTCCTGCCTTTGTAAACTTTGCTTCATGTGTGAAAAGTTGGCCCATAAGTGTTGTGAGATCTGGGGTATGCATGTCCATATATAGGTCCATTGAAGTGGTGAAACTTTCCCACTTATCATCTACCTTGAGTCCATTTGTTACTTGCCTGACTATTTGCTCCTCTTCAATCTCCTCTCCAATGCTTGCTAATTGGTCTGCCACATCTTTAATCTTTGTCACATACTCTGAGACTGATTGCTTGGGCTGCTTCCTAAGGGTTGTGAATTCAATCCACAGTTGATTCTTCCTGGCCCTTGTGTTGGAAGAAAAGTATGTTGACAAGGTTTCCCAAGTCTCTTGGGAAGTCTTACAATTCCTTACATGAGGTAAAAGAAAATCAGATATAGAGTTAAGAAGGTAAGACCTTGCCAAAGCATCTTTTGCACACCATTGGTTGAGCCTCTCATGTTCATCCTTGGTGGGTAGTCCTCTAGTTTTGAATGAGGGCAATTCCTCATCTCCTAATATGTATCCAAATAAGCTTCTGCCTTGTAGATAGGTCTTCATTCTCAATGACCAAGCTTGGTAATTGTTCCTGTCCAATTTGTCAATGAATGAAGGAAATCCATCTCCCATGTTTACGTTATTTGCTCTGATACCACTGTTGGGAGTGATGGTTGGATGCACTCAAGAGATTGAGTTGAAGCTGCTAAACCTGCTTTGCTCCAGCCCTCCTTTGCTTTAGATATGCTTAGTAGACTCCTTGAGCTTCGAAATGATACCAAAATATGCTATATGTACTTTGGAAAAGGTCTGAGTAATGATTAGATCAAAACAGGTAAGTTTGCACTTCACTAGACTTGAAAACTTTCTATTTTGATCTTGATACGTGCTCAGTCTTTCACTCAGTGTGACCAGCACACTCACAATTGATCTAATTCCTTCTGGACATATTAAACTAACTTAACAAGCTACCATTTGCAAGTGGAATGAGAAGAAATGATAAACTATACTCTGAGAAAGATGTTTAGCAAAATTAGGGACACTCCCAACTTTTTAGGAACTCTGCAGAACAATACCAGTGACGACTTCGAGTGAGATTTCTCCGAGATGGCTGATCCTTTGGCCTTGGAATTTTGTAGGCATGTAGTATGCTTAGAGCTGATTCCAATGTGCTTTGAATCACTTGATTTGGTTCAGTAGATCCTGAGATATGCTCCTTTGAAGTTGACAGACTTGGAGATGATGACTCAGAGAAAACTAGAGATAGTGAATGTAAATCTTTCTATTAGTTCACATGAATGTACAATCTCATTGGCTTGATAGATGTAGCCTAATGAGTTGGAGATGTGTAGGCTATGGTGTAGCACTCACACACTCTATAATCAAGAATATTAGCCTCGGGAATGGTGAAGGACACCCGCAACTTTTCAAGTACAACTTATATAAGAAATGAGTGAGAGTTTGAATTCAAATTTGAATTCTTGGCTCCCTTTAATCACTCCTCTAAAAGTAGGGAGATATTCTCTCTACTAAACCATTCATTTTTTCCACGACTAATCAAGTAGGTAAGTGATTACATGAGATGCCAAGTCATATAGACTTTTACAATGGGTAAAGAGGTAAGAACTTATAAGCATAAGTTCATATGGACCTTGCTTCAAGTGAAGCCTTGATGAAAGTTGTCCAAGCTAATCTTCAAAGGTTCCAAGCCAAGTGTGAAGGCTTGAAATGCACCAACATAGACATCACTGTATTTATCTCCTCGAAAACAACAAGTTGAAACCCAAATGGGTCCCACATGAGAGAGATGATAGAGTTATCAGCCTCATTTGTAATGCCCTCTAGCTTGCCATACTCCTCCCCTGCATTGTGGGATTTGGGGGGTCCCATGGGCACTAGTCCCATTCACTTGTAACTTTTCTTCTTTATTTTAATTAAAGTCTGGGAGAATAGGCTAAGGCCGAACTTCCTTTTATTAAAAAAAAAAAAAAAACTATTTTGAGTTTTATGAGAGGCCTAACACAGCTAATGCTTCTTCTAAGCATGCCAAGAAAGAAAACATTATATATATTTGAAGATGTAAGCACTCTCATTGAAGAAATCTAATAAGACAGTAGATGAAACCTTTAAAACAAAATAGAGTCATAAAAGGTGACTGAAAAAAAGATTATGTATAATGTTATCTTAAGGATTTTTGAAACAAGGAACACGGAAAAATGCCGAATGCCAAGTCATCTCGTGAGTCGCTACGCATGGCATGGGAATGTGTGTACAAGTGTCAAGAAGTTTAAGTTCCCCATTCTTTTGGTGGGTAGACGGTGTTATGAATGCATGGGGTTCACTATTATAGTTGTTCATCCGCTAATAAAGCTGTATAAGCAACATCCTCAAATGCTTTTTTCAAGCAAGTGTTTTCTTTATTTCTCTCTTTTTCTTTTTTAAAAAATTAAAGAACTTTTTTTAATATAAAAGAAGATAAAAAGAGAGCAATAAAGAAAACACTCTTCCAAACTTTAATTAATAGAAATTACAATTGTACAAGAGAATGGGCTTAACACCCTTGGGACTCCTCATATCCCAGAAAGGAGGGGCTGCTTAAAGATTATTAGAAAATTTTACAAAGAAGGCTGATAGCTCTCTCGTCCCCCTCATATGTGGCCCATTTGGTTTTGATCTTGTTGCTCTCAAGGAAGAACACTCTATGATGTCTAAAGGGCAGGGGTTTCTTATAATTGGAAATTCTTTTTCCTAAAAGAAAAAGAGATTTTTCGATCGATCATTCTTTAGGAGGGTTTCAAAATTTGACTGCATACCTCTCTTTCCATATTTTCCATAGAGTCTCCCCTCTAATTGTGCTGAGAAACATCTAATAGCTAATAGCTTCACCCAATAAAGCTTGCTTCCAGTTGATTTGTCCCTATAACAACATGATTCTCTCAAGGGCATGCCATATCCATATTGATTTGGGGCACGAATAGAAAAGGTGTTCCAAGTCTTCCATGCCACGAAGGCATCGTTTGCTCCCCGATGAAGGATTTACCACATAAGCACATACCTTTTTTATCCCAATGAGGGGATGCCAAAGGGATTGGAACTTAAAGTACCACCTCCAGCTTAACCAATCGAGACACCACTTCCTATTGAGCATGATATGAAATTCCACATCCTTCTTCAATCTCGAAATTTTCTCAAGGCTATCACCATTGCGCCATCTTAGACCCTTAGGGTGAGGAGAGTCCTGACCAATGAGGAGGCGAGTCCTCAAGGGTTCCCAAGCAATGAATCTACTCTACAAGAGATGCCAATCTTCATAGTCCAGTCTTTTGGCCGGGTCAATGTCCTCGAATCTAATCCATTGACAAGTTTCTTGGTTATAGAGATGCTTCCACAAACAGAAACCTTTTTTTCAAAGCTTCTAAGCTTTTTGGAGGTTCCAAGATTGCACAACTCTGATGCCATTGATAGAGAACCAGATCGAATCATTCTATCTAATGGGCATCTCTGCCATCCCAACGAATTCGCTTTGCAGTAGGTGAAGCAAAAACTGCAACACGAAGAGGAATCTGCAGAATATCATCATCTTTGACACCTTCTACATCAGCTTCAATACCTGTAGTTGTAATAGTTGCAGGTGTCATAGGATGTTTTTCAACACCCTGCACAATGTTCCACAGTCCTTTTGCAACGAATACATGTCGCATCATATAACCCATAATGGCTAGTTGGAACCATCCAACTTATCCTCACTAGCCAACATACAGAATACATCATTGCTTTCAACCATGGTGAGTGACTAAAATACCTTGATGCAAAAAATTGACTATATTAGAACTGCCCAGATGAATTTTTCTAAACCTGTAGCACACTTTGATATGCTTGTACTGGTGAACCAAAGCTGGTATATACCTTTGGCACAAAAAGATGAAATAGCATGCACAAGCATTGCCATAGTGCGTTTGGAGGCTGAAACGAGCTCAGATCACAATTTCGGTACCACAAAGTGAAGATGTTTTGATCTCTGAAACACCCTGAGTATGCTCACCAAAATTCGTTCGAATCTGAGACTGCAACCGGAGAGGTGTCGACGATGCCCTAGAAGAAGCGGCGACCTGCTCTGATACCAACTATTGGAGTTAGATGTCTACGGAAGCATGCAAACAACACAAGGAACAACACACAATATTGAAATATATTACCACTAGAATGTACAAAGATAAGTAGCCCGTTAGGGCAATAGGCATATATACAAGCCAGGGGAAAAAAACTCCTAAAGAGGGAAAAAAGTGCCCCGAGAGGCCTAGAGTGTTCACACACATCACTACCTAAATATTTCAACAGGGGGCTCTTCCACATAATCTTGGCTAGTTATTTTCCTTTATGAGAAGCCTTATTGGAAAATGAGTATGTTATCCTCTCCAAGATTGTAGACCCAATTATAGAGCTTTCACTATCCTAGCTAGCATCGTTGTTGGTGGTGAGCCCAACCTCATTGCTAGTGGCATTTCCTTCTTGGTTTCTTTCCTTGCAATTCGAATCTTCTAGGGTTTCCTCCTCGCTATGATAGTCTTCGTGATTCATTCCCCTTGGTTAATATAAGTCATTGACCTCCTCTCCTAAGTTGCAGAAGAAGTTCATTTCTGGAGCCATGCAAGAAGGGCTCTTCTGAATAATACTTTTAGGGCTTCTTCTCCTCCTTTGTCTTACTTTCGTGAAGCCATACGGGTTATTTTCCACTACTTTTGTCATCCCCTTTTCAGCCTCCCATGGAAGATCTGTTGATATGTTATGGGGCCTAGCAGCTACTCTGATCCTTGTAGCATTATCTTTCTCTAGATTTTTCTTACTAGATTTCTGCCTCAGAGGACATTCTTTAATTCTATGGCCCTGGATTCCACAATGAAAGCAAGTATTCAAAAAGTTCTTGTAAAAAATATCCTGTTCAACAGTGTGGTAGAGATTTGAATCCCAAGCTCGCAATTCAATCAGATGATTCAAAGCTCAAATTGTGTGTGTGAAAATTTTACATCATCGAGCGATTCGAAGAGTTCTGCGTAGTCAGGGAACTGTGTTTTATGCAGTCGTTCCTTCTACGGGGTGATTCGTTATATATTGGAATTGACTTTTTTCATCAGTGACGTTTCCTTTGTCTTGATTCATTGATGGAGGAACAGGAAGGCAATTGGTGGATTCTCTCATAGGTGCAACATTAGGGGCTCTAGCAGGACGTGCAACCCATTGCGTCATACTGCATAGAGTTGGCATAGGTGTTGTGGCTGGGCTGTGTTGACAATAGAGCTGCTGGAAACTTCAAGAACTTATTGGCATTCAGATCGAACCGGCAGATTCTCATCATCATATGTTAGTGGCTTCTGGGAAGAGGTTAGTGGAAGACTTGCACGAGAGATTTTTAGCCCTTCAAGTCCACGAGGATGGCATGTAGACCTTGCAAAAATGAGCTATAGATGAGTTGTATGATATGTTATTACCTGCAGAAGGAAGGATGAAACAGGATTTTTTGGGCAATCTTCCTTCATATGTGGTAACACAAGACAGTAGATTGGGTGTACACGGGCATGCTTCTGTTGTGCTATCTGCCTCCAAGAGCTGGAACAAGGCGACATGGCTCGGGATCTTCCAGTTTGCAAGCTCACCTTCCATATGAAATGCGTGGATCCGTGGTTATCTATGCATATCATCTGTCTTGTCTGTAGCCAATATGTGGGACTCAAAAGAATTTAAGGGTTTTCCTGCATGAGGCCACATGAGAAATCTTTGTTTGGGCTTGGAATGATATATGCCAATGATAGCTTCCTGTTGCAGTGCAATCACAATAGATGAGTAGTTTGGCTTAAGCTGTCCACAGAAGCTTGAAGGGTTTGTGATGATCCATGCTTCCGAGCTTCTGTGCTTATGCAACATAAAATTTGCTTCCACATATAAATCCGCTGCTTAAAAAAAAGGGAAGCTTTAGTAAAAAGAAAAAAAAGAGCTATAGTTCTTGCAACTCACAACATCGATTCTGGTAAAGTTGCTACTTTCAAAGCATAGACTTTAGGTCTCTCAAAAGCAAATCCACACCTATGGTTTGTGCAATTGAAGGGTATGGCTGACACGTTGCCTCTTGTGTTGGTGCTTCTGTATTAGAAAGATATTAGAGTAATGAAGAGTTGTGTAGCTACATTGCTAGCTTTAATCCTATATCATGCTAATGTTTCATTATGTTTCAATAATTGCAGAAGAAGTGCATGGAGAGTATGTATTCTATCATTGAGTTTGAATGAACTGCTTGTGTCCTAATACATCTGTATTGATACCATGCAAGAACAGTGCATTCGAAAATATTATATCACGGTTCTCAAATCTAGAAAAATATCATTTCTAGCAAAAATGGAATATGGTTCATGTGCATGTGTTTTGAATCTTTTTTACTTGCATTATGGATTATGTATTTGGTTCTCATCTAAGGTTTGCTGCCTCTATTCCTTGTCTGCACATACCCATATTCTCACTTTTAGGCTTCCTTATATGAGAGAAAAATGTAAATATGCACCCAAAGGTGGGTTCAGATGGGGTGATCGCAGCAGGTGCATCTCCTTTTGGGTTCTACAAGATACTAATTATTGATAACATCAACAAGGCAGTGGCCTCATCTCTACCTTGGCATTCTTATGCATGATGAATCTCCATTGATTGCTTTAGCGAAACAATAAGGCTTAGGATGGAAGAGCTTGTTCTGATAACCTGAGTCGCCTTCCAAGGTGGCTTGTCAAGTTATGTTCGATAGTAAACCAAACATGGATTGCACTTTGAGACATTTAAATGTAATTATCAATGGACACATTAGCATACCAAAATGAAACTTCCCTTACAATAAACATGAAGACTACTCAGGTTTGACTATAGAGCTTTAACTTTATCATTGCCATTTCTACCACTAAGAAAGAGCGATCTTCTCTAAATATCTACTCTAATCCGTGCGATATTTTAGTCGAGGGAAAATAACATTTTCTGTGAGGAAAAAGGACTATTGTCCTTGAGATCTCTTTTTTTTTAGCTTCTATTGTGAAATTCTATTCCACAAAAGGAATATGGCATCTTCTCCCTCCTTGCCAAGAAACCCCGCGACATACCTAGTGAATCCGACGTGAGAGGAGGGGGTGAATAAAATATCGAGCTAGTGCACTAAAGATTCGAGTTAGCATCCGAAAATTGAGCGATCTAGCACTTCCAACATGGAAGATCTCCTAGCTCAGCTCATATGCTTTCAAGAAGAGGATTGGCATCAAAACCACAAAAGGAATATGGCATCTTCTCCCTCCTTGCCAAGAAACCCCGCGACATACCTAGTGAATCTGACGTGAAAGGAGGGGGTGAATAAAATATCGAGCTAGTGCACTAAAGATTCGAGTTAGCATCCGAAAATTGAGCGATCTAGCACTTCCAACATGGAAGATCTCCTAGCTCAGTTCATATGCTTTCAAGAAGAGGATTGGCATCAAAAAGCCATCTAGTTGCTTCATGACTGTTTAATCAAGCAATGTGGGTTTTTCAATGGCAAAAATGTCTCTAAGTTTAGTAAAGAGTATGAACTCGAGGCGAAGTACCTAGGTGTCGGTTTGAGTCCGATGATGGATATGGAATTATGCAAAAACTTTGCCTATGTGTGTGAATATAGTGTACATGATCAACTCATGCAAATAAACCATATGACATGGTCGCAATATAAAGCGATGCTCCTCATACTGTTTATGCTGGAGGACATAGAAAAAGTGACTCGTAAGTCTTTCCTGAGGTGGGTTCAAATACCCAAAGACCAACCGATTCTTGAGATCAAAAGAGAATTTGAGCGCCAAATGATGATCTTTCTAAGTACGATAAGAGGTGCATAAGTCATGAAAGGGTGTCCTTGTTTCTTCGAACAATCGATGTTAAAGCCTGAGAGGAACTAATTCCACTTCTACAAGATATAGACTCCGACTCGGGGCTCACAGAGGATTGGATGCTCGTCATGGAAACTGTGAGGAGATACATGAAGAAACAACAAACAATTGAGAAATTTCTAAATGATTGGAGAACTGATCTTCAAGCAGATGAAAATTATAACCAGATTCCAAGCATTTTAACAATTGTGGATAACATTCAAGTCCATAAAGTTGTAGAGACCTCACTTGGGCATGAAGTAGATATGCATGGGCTTAACATACATACTGATGATGGGAAATATGAAGAAACTTCTAAAAGTGCGATTGATATGACCTCTAAGGTTACAAGGTGCCAAGAGCCTGTAGACTTCTCTACAATGATCACATCTTTAAGTGCTATATATGCACAAACTCTGATGATGGAAAGAGCAACGGAGCATGTAGAAGCCAATCAAAATCAAATCAAACAAAAACCAAATACAAAACAAAACAAAATTCAACAAAAGTCATCAAGAAAACAAGATGAGGCTTCTCTCGTCCTCCTAAACTCCTCACATCCATTGGAGGATAAACAAACAAATCAAGAAACAACTCGATACAAATAAAGAGTTAGAGAAATCTATGAAACTTAAAGGTGATCAAATGGAGATAAGAGATGAAATACATATAGAGAATCTAATGAATCTGTGTGAAGATCAAGAATAAGATAATTCCTTAAATGATGAAATCAAGCAATATTTAAGGAATTATTTGATGCCATTTGAGAGCGAAACATCTCTTCAAGCATATATTCAAATATGAATTATGACCAAATGATTGATTTGTATGAAGGGAATGCAAGTGAGCAGGAGGGCATACCAAAGATGAGTCTTCTAGGGATTGAGATGTATGTTGACAAAGAAGATCATGATGCCATACCAGAGGAAAGAGTAGTTGGAGAACAAGTCCATGATATGCATTTGGTTGATGCCACATTAGACATATATTCAAGAATACATGACAATGATCTTGTTCATAAGAAAGAGGATAAGCTATTGGCTAGATTTCATAGTAAATAAATGTATGGAAGTAAGGCCACAGAAGTAATCAACTCAAATGAATGTGTTAAGATATTTAGACATGATGAAACGTTTGAGCAAAAATCGTATGACTTGAGTGATCTGAGTTTTGAGGAAGTTGATGAAACAAGTGTCAAGGCTTTCCACAAAGAGGAAGATGGGACACTGGACATTGACTCTTCAGTAGTTGAGGAAATTCTCACTAGTACTCCTCAGGAAGTAGGAGGGGTGAGAGATGAGGTTGATGTAGAGGAGAATAAAAAACATGATGAATTTTCTCTCAAGCTTAATATTTTGCATGATGAAGAGTTGAATGCATGAAAAGGTGTCTAATGATGATGAGTGTAATGAATTTTTTAGTTTGATTGATTGTGGAGAGTTGTTTTCAATGGGTATGCATGAAAATCTATTAGTTGAAGATGAATTTATTGATTTCATGTATGTAAATTTCAATTTGCATGATTTTGAGTGTGAACAGTTAGATGAATTGAATGAATCATCTTCATAAAGTGAATGTATGTTGAATGAAAATTTTGAATTTAATTCAAATCAAACAAATATGCTATTGTTCAAATGAATGGAATTTTTTCAAAGAATGCTATTGAATATGATGTTTCTAATATCTCTTATGAGTTTATTAGTACACGTGCAGAGGATTGGGAACCATTTGAAGATCTTGAGTTTCATTGGATCGTGCAAAAGACAACTACTTTCGAGTTTCTAGTTCATGTTTTATGTAGATAGATTTTCATGAAGTTTTTTCATCGATTGCATGTGTATATATATGGTTATTTGGATTTAATGCTCTCATCTTATGTCTACTTTATGAGTGCAGGAAGCGATCAAATGAAGTCAATGGAGATGAAGAACAAAGAACAAAGAACAAAATTGTGAAAAGCCTTTTTCATTAGCTTTCCTTCTTTAACTTTGATCTCTTGCACCATCTTTGAGTTGCATGGCATATAAAGTGTGCATATTTTAAGTTGAAAAGAGCACATGTTTTAATTCCCATAGGTGCATATTCATTTTCACATGAGACATATATGTAAATATTATAAATAAAAGTACGTCAATCCCTGAGTAAAAATGAGAGGAGTTTTGAGTGAGGATAAGACTGATTGCATTTGAAAGTGGAGTTATGAGTGGAGAAGTTCTTTTAGTAGAAACCATGAGAAGCATTTACATGCTTGCACCATGAATATGAATGCTTGCATCTAGAGTATGCATGTTTGGAAATGTATGTGCATGGAGTTTTGATGCCTATAGATGCACATCCAATCGCACATTAATTGAATTGTAATCAAATGATTCTGAAAGTTGAGTGGAGCAACCTCGTCATCGAATGCTAATTACCTTTTTTTGCACCATGATGTTGTTTATGCAACTAGAGTATGCATGTATAGGGCCCACTACATGGCCGTGCATAGACACAATGATGTATACGCCCATGCACTTGATTCTTTTCACCCTACTTGAGTTATAAAATGACTTGCAGATACAAACGTCGATAGTGGTGTGTCCAGAGCCACATAGGTTTAGAGGGGGTGGATGTGGTAGAGATTCGAATCCCAAGTTGGCAATTCAATCAGATGATTTCAAAGCTCAAATTGGGTGTGAAAAATTTACTCAATAAAACAACAGTTCAAGAGCTCACTTTTGAGCACATAGTTCTTATCTACCGATGTTCCACACCATCGAAGTCCACACTGAAGCATGGAGACAGAGCAATGCACATAAAGCAATTCAGGAACATTTCTATGGCAGACATGGAGTTTGTTTTACCGGAAAAGAAAAATCATGGACTAACTCCGCTGGACTCGTCAAAGTTGTTGATTACTACAGGTCTTGGACTGGTTACATTGGTGACTTCATTGGAGATGCCGAAGGCAGACTTCTAGGTCGTTTCGGCTATTCTTATGGGCGTCATTGGCTATTGTGTGAAAATATTTCTATCATTTCAATAGAATCTTATTGAGTACCAAAATCTGATCACTCGCTCCATGTACGAGAAGCAACAAGAGGTGAAGGAGGTGGTCCTTGCATATTTTGTGCTGATAGCTCGAGGAAAGACTTCAAAAGATGATCTTGATAAATGATGTGAAGAGCTGATGTTAGAGGAATTTCAGAAAAAAAGTGATTTTGAAGTTGAAGATGCGATCAAGAAAATGGAAAGGCTAGGCATTGTAACCAGGGATTCTGTTGGTCGGTATTGCCATGTCCCATTGAGTCGTGCTAAGGAGATAATTGGTTTGACAATGGAAGAAAGAGTATCAAAAGAAGATCTTGGATTCTATAGCCATGGTGGCCTAAGGCCTTTGAGCATAAATGTTGTGTTTTGTTCAATCTTTATTGCAGACGTGGATCAGGTATGCTTTAGTTTCTTGATCTCTCGTAGCACTCCACTATTTAGAAAAAAAAACATTTCGATCGATGATTGTGAAACCTCCTATTCTCCGAGCATTCGTCCCGCCTACGATGCATAATGAAGCTTTCAAAGTCTTCCTATCTGTCTGTGATACGAATATGGTTATATCTGCTTGAAGGCGTCATCGAGCAGTTCGAGAAGTTATGTATAGTCAGTGAACTGTGTTTTATGCAGTCTTTCCTTGTGCGGGGTGATTTGTTATTGACTTTTGTCATCATTGACATTTCCTTTGTCTTAATTCGCTGATGGAGGAACAAGAAGGCAATTGGTGGGTTCTCTCATAGGTGCAACATCAGGGGCCCTAGTAGGATGTGCAACCCATTGCAACATACTGCATGGAGCTGGCATATGTGTTGTGGTTGGGGTTGTGTTGACAATAGAGCTGCTGGAAACTTCAAGAACTTATTGGCATTCAGACCGATCCGGAAGATTTTCATCATCATATGTTAATGGCTTCTAGGAAGAGGTTAGTGGAAGACTTTCACGAGAGATTTTAAGCCCTTCAAATCCACGAGGATGGCATGTAGAACTTGCAAAAATCAGCTATGGAGAATTGTACGATATGTTATTACTTGGAGAAGGAAGGATGAAAGGTGCTTCACAGGAGTTTTTGGGCAGTCTTCCTTCATATGTGGTAACACAAGACAGTAGATTTGATGTACGCAGGCATGCTTTCTGCTATGCTATCTGCCTCCAAAAGTTGGAAGAAGGTGATATGGCTCGAGATCTTCCATTTTGCAAGCACAGCTTCCATATGAAATGTGTGGATCAGTGGTTATCTATGCATATCATCTGTCTTGTCTGTAGGCAATATGTGGGACCCAAAAGAATTTAAGGGTTTTCCTTCATGAGGCCACATGAGAAATCTTTGTTTGGGCTTGGAATGATATATGCCCATGACAGCTTCCTGTTGCAGTGCAATCAGAATAGATGAGTAGTTTGGCTTAAGCTGTCCACAAAAGCTTCAGAGCGTCTATGCTTATGCAACATAAAATGTGCTTCCACATATAAATCTGCTACTAAGAAAAAAGGAAGGTTTAGTAAAAAGAAAAAAAGGGAGCTATAGTTCTTGCAACTCACAACATTGATTCCGGTAGATCAGTTGCTGCTTTCAAAGCACAGACTTTGGGTTTCTCAAAAGGCAATCCACACCTACGGTTTGTGCAATTGAAGGGTATGGCTGACACATTGCCTCTTGTGCTGGTGCTTCTGTATTAGAAAGATATTAGAGTAATCAAGAGTTGTGTAGCTACATTGCTAGCTTTAATCCTATATGATGCTAATGTTTCATTATGTTTCAATAATTTCAGAAGAAGTGCACGGAGAGTATGTCTTCTGACATTGAGTTTGAATGAACTGCTTGTGTCCCAATCCATCTGTATTGATACCATGCAAGAACAGTGCATTCGAAAATATATATCACGGTTCTCAAATCTAGAAAAAAAACATTACTAGGAAAAATGGAATATGGTTCATGTATACGTGTTTTGAATATTTTTTAGTTGCATTAAGGATTATGTATTTGGTTCTCATGTAAGGTTTGCTGCCTCGATTTGATATTTTATTGTCTTCTCCCATACCTCCATAGCTCTGTGAGTCTTTGCCCTTTCAATGATCTTGTTCACTGCAAAGTGTCGCCATGAACACAACATAGGCTCACCTTAGGTGACAGAGGCAGTAACAACATTGGATCTGCTCTTCTGCTAGATCTGTAGTTGAAGAAGCAGGCAGTGGTTGAATGTTTGGACATGCTATGAGGAGTCTCATATTTTGAATTATTTGCTTTCAAGGCTGGAACCAGTAAACTACATCTATTGGGAGCCCCCATACTTTGAGCCTGGAAAACTTCCACTTCCCAAAGACCTTGATTTTCATGAGATGCAGCCAACTCAAGGTTGGCGATTCCGCAACCTTGTCTGCGCATAGCTATATTCTCACTTTTAGGCTTCTTTATATGAGAGAAAAATGTAAAGTTGCACCCAAAGGTGGGTTCAGATGGGGTGTTCGCAACAGGTGCATCTCCTTCTCGGTTCTACACGATACTAATTATTGATAACATCAACAAGGAAGTAGCTTGGCATTGTTATGCATGATGAATATCTATTGATTGCTTTAGCGAAAATCTGATAACCCGAGTCGCCGAGTCGCCTTCCAATGTGGCTTGTCAAGTTATGTTAGATAGTAAACCAAAAATGGATTGCACTTTGAGACTTTTAAATGTAATTATTAATGGACACATTATCATTACCAAAATGAAACTTCCCTTACAATAAATATGAGGACTACTCAGGTTTGACTATAGAGCTTTAACTTTATCATTGCCGTTTCTATCGCTAAGAAAGAGTGATCTTCTCTAAATATCTATTCTTATCCCTGCGATATTTTAGTCGAGGGTAAATAACCTTTTCTCTGAGGAAAAAGGACTGTTGTCCTTGAGATCTCTTTTTTTTAGCTGCTATTGTGAAATTCTATTCCACAAAAGGAATATAGCATCTTCTCCCTCCTTGTTAAGAAACCCCGGGACAACAGTTTTCTCTTCTCCGATGTCTATGGGGATTTTAGAGGGTGAGATCTTTGTTTATGTCAGCTTCAACACAAATCTATGGGTGCCATCTAGCATTGAAAGAGTATTTTGCACCTTCATAAATAAGGCCTCCGACACTTCTCTGGAGGCTAGAGGTCAGCCAACAGGTGAGACAATTTCCCTTAGGCATTGATAAAGGAAAAAGGGCAAGTTTGGGAGCTCGATCCAAAGCGAATAGCGCAAGGGTTTAGATCGATAAGGAATAAAATCAAGAAACCATTTAAATAGGTAGATGGTGGCCCACCAAACCTGCCAAGTGCCAGTTTGCAAAGCTTAGAAGGCCATTTCCTCAAATTTAAACACCAAGAGCACGTGATTCTATGGTAAGAAATGACACTTTCTCAAAATCAAACCATGTGGGAACCACGTCCTACAAAACCACTAACAAAAGGACTCCAAAGGGGGCTTCAATTGACCTATAAGACAGGTTCTTTTAAGAGCTCCCTGCTTCACCACAATATCATCCTTGCAAAGGGAGACGATTGGAGGCTTGAACCCAAACAGTTCTAAAGACTCCCAGGAAGCTTTGTCCTCCGATGACGAACTTACATTACTAACTACCAGCGAGGGAAAAAAACCGGCCATGAAATGGCCCAAGCAAGAAAACCTATGAAGCTCTTGACTGACATCACTCTTTAGACAAAGGCTACACAAGCCTCAGAAATCCCATTGCATCGAGATCACCATAGCATGATTCATTGCATGCCCCCCTTTTTTTCTTCAATATTTAACAACCAATAACTTTGATTCAAAGAGAAACAAGACGAAGAGAGCGAAAAAGAGAAAAAACAAACATGAAAAAAACACAAAAGTCTAAAACACACCAGTAAAACTCAAAAAGATAAAAGAAAACAAAACAAAAACAAAAGAATTTTGAAAAAATTTATAACTTCGCACGCAAGAACGGCCTCTCTCTTTTGTTCTCTAATCTTCTTCCGTCTTTTTTTTATTTTTTTTCTTTTTTCCTCTTTTTTTTCTCTTTTTTTTTCTCGATGGAATTTGAAATGCTAAATAATAATTCTTTTTTCCTATTCAAAAAGGCTCAGTGATGGGCCGAGTGTTTTGAGTAGACGCCAAGAGTGAAAATTGTTTTTAAAATAGTTCCCCTCTGCCACGTGTTCGAGATCCTGTGCACCTCCATCGCGATGGCTGAAGTTCCGATGGTTAGATGAAGATTCTTTGCGAATAGAAAATTTCAAAGTTCCATCATGATGGATGATGAGGCTCGGTCCCGATGGCCGAAAGTAGCCCATCGTGATGGTCAAAAGAGGCACTGTCACGAGCAGATGAAGCACCATCACGATAACCAAAATGGAATTGGTGTCAAGAACTATGGCTTGTTTGAGATCGATGTCGTAGCTTTAATGGCATTCTCTAAGAGCTTGATCATCCACGCACTAATGGCGACCTTCTCCAAAGCCCATTTGTCCTCGAGAAGCTCTATCATGTGTAGGCTTTTATCACTGAATCGTACTCTAGAAGCTCCACTGTCCTCCAGAAGCTCCACTGTCATGTTTCCTTTGTTGATTAGCATATCAGGTGATCATCAAACAACGTTTGACATTGAATCATTCTCCAGAAGCTCTAGTACTATCCTCTAGAAGCTCCACCGTCGTGTTTTCTTTGTTGATTAGCACAATAGACTTGCGTCAGTGGTGATTAGTGCAATAGTCCTGCTCCAGTGTCGTGTCTCCTTTGTTAACACTGATTAGCACAATAGTCCTACTCCATCCACTCATCGCCATCCTGATTGTTGATTGCAAGCAACAGAATCCTTATCGCATAATCTAAAATTTCCCATTGAACTAAAGAACTTTGATCTTTTTTGATCTACTCTTCATAATAGTTTGAATTTATTAAAGAACTTTGATCTCTTGTGATCTACTCTTCATAATAGTTTGAATTAATTAAAGACACAATGTGAAGGATAGTACTCATGGGATCCCCCCACCCCCAATCCCACACAAGCAAGGGTAGGACAATTTGCATTTACTAAGAATGAATGGAGCCTGAAGGTCTTTAGCCCCCCCCCCCCCCAAATCCCACACAAGTAAGGGTAGAACTCTTTGCATTTACTAAGAAGGAAGAGAGCCCGAAGGCCAACCAAAGATACAAATTGGGTAGGGATGAATTCTTCAAAAGTTAGTGGTTGAGGTCTGATTTAAGTATTAAGAGAAGTTACCAAACCATCAAACTCTGGTGGACAGATTTGAAGACAATGATGAGCTACCTCCCCAATCAACTTTTATACACGTGCTCCTAGAATTTGATCTCATAAAGTCTTTATGCGAGTGATAAACACCTCTACAATCTCCCCATAAGCAAACCTTTCTATTGCTAATTGATTCTCCAAGTTCTGAATCCATGTGTGATGATGAGTTTCATATTGATTTCTCAATATGTTCGATGCTTCACATGCCTTGGTAGTATGCTCAATGATAGCAAAAACACTATCAATAGTACTTGTAACTAGAGCACACAGTGCATCTCCGTTTCTATGTTTCCAAGCACATAGAAGATTAGCATGAGGAGGAATCATTCGAACAACAATATTTGCATTAGGTGTTTCTTGGGGCTCATCACCAATCTAAAGAATAATTTCTAGAAGCTCATGAATCAAGGATAGAAGTGATTTTAAACTTCCATAGGGTGTAATTCGTACCATCAAGTTTACCTTTCATGAAGGTTGGTGGTCATATCCACAATGTTGGGATGATCGATATCATTGTTGCTCTTGCCTGTGCTCCAGCTACTCCTGTTGATGTACCACCTATTGAGATATCAAGCTCAACATGTGATGATCCAAGATGACATGTATCATTTTTCATTTCTCTGATATGTATAGTGTTCACACTAGTATATGTCAGGGACACTTCATTGAGATTTATTAGATTTATCTACTGAGAGTGATGGCACATTTGTTTCTTGCCAACTCACTCATCCGCGGACATTAGGATTTTCCTTATGTACTAGTCTTTATATATTGAACTTGTTGTATTCTTGTTTTTTAGGTCATTCTTGTATATTCTTTTTATGTAATAGAAGAAGAAGAAGAAGAAGAAGAAGATCATTCTTCCTTGCCTCCATCTGTGTGTGTGCTTCTCCTTGATTGTGAGATTGTGTGTGTGTGAGCTCTCTTCCTTATCTCTTTCCTTGTGACATGATATCAGAGCCAATGTGGTTGTAGAGAGCTCGTGGAGAAGGCCGACGGTGAAGAGTATGCGAGAAGGCATGGAGAAAGCGCGATTCACAAACGACCTCAGATTGCTACAAAAATTGGCATGAAGGTAGAAGAACTCAAAAGATTTTCATTTGTTATTCATTTAGGATCACTTGTCTTTGTCAGATCAAAGTTTCGCAGCCCTCTCGGCCTCCGTTTTGAGCCCACAAGGTGGGGCCCATAGAAAAACCAGATCAATTTGCAAAATTGTAACTTGCGTCATGTTTGCCAACACTCATATATTCCAGATCCAGAATTTCAATCGATTTGGTGTACTGTTGATACACGAAAACTGTGTTTCTTTTTTAGATTGAACTGTCACATCATAGTGTGGCAGTGTTCAAGCAAAAGTGTTGCTTGTAGTGTTTTGCAAGGTTGTGAATAGCTGCAGAAATGGCAAACGCAGATGGAATGAGTCAGCTTATGAGTGATAAGTTAGACAAGAAAAACTTCCATGCTTGGAGATTCAGGATGACAAATTTATTGATGGGAAAAGGCTACTAGAAGTACATCGGAGGAGACAATGAAAATGCTCCGCAGTTACCAAAGAGGAATCGGACTGCAGACCAGTTAAGAGCGTATGAATAATAGAATCAAGGAGCAAGAAAGGTAATGTATTGGCTATCTATTAGCATACATGATAGCATGATTGGGCACATATAGGATGCCAACACTCCTAAAGAGGCTTGGAATAGTTTGTTCACATTGTATGAGACCAATACAAAGGCACGGAAATTGCAACTCAAGAATGAGCTGCATACACTAGAGAAAAAGGGCATGTCGATAAGTGAGTACACTCTGAAAATCAAAAGCATATGTGAGTCTTGCATCTATTGGCATGAATGTAGATTATGATGATAAGGTGGAAGTGTGCCTTTGAGGTTTAGGAGCTGCATATATGTAGTTCAGAACTTCTATACAAACTAAGGAAAATATTTCGAATTTTGCTGATCTAGTATCTATGCTAATTATTAAACAAAAGAATATTGGTGAGAATTCAAACTCCCAAGGAAAATCCAGTTATGAGCAGGTATTCTACTCTAGAAGAGGAAGAGGCAAAGACACAGGCTTTGGAAGCGGAAGAGGACATAATAACCAAGACCAAGGTCAACAACAAAATCATGCAAGAGGAAGAAGACAATTTCGAGGCAGTGGGAGCCAAAGAGGTCATAGAAATTTCCAAAGACATGATTCAGGTAATGATAGTAAAAGATGTTGAAATTGTGGTGAACCTAGACACTTTGAACGTGATTGCAAGTTGAAGAATCAAAATAACAGAAGGCAACAAAACAACTATGCATCCACAAGTGTAGATGATTCTGAGAATTTGTTCATGGTTCAACATCACATGATGAATAGGATGTCTGCTGGTGTTTCAAAATCGAATGATAATGTTTGGTATGTTGATTCAGGTGCTTCAAATCACATGACCAGTCATGCAGAATGGTTTAGTACTTTGTACAAATTTCCAGTTCCTAGATATGTTGAAACAGGTGATGACACATAACACCCGATCGAGCATACAAGAAACAAAGCAGTATCTATGGAGGATGGAAAGGTAAAACATCTTGTAGATGTGCCGCATGTTCCAAATATAACAAAGAATATGGTTTTTGTTGGACAAATGGTTGATCAGGGATTACAAGTCAAGTTCAATGCCGATGGGTTATATGTAGAAGAGTACATACAAGATGGAAGATTGATTGCCAATGGAAACAAAGTGGGTAGGATGTTCACATTAAATGTGAAAATTCCTAAATGAATGCAGCCATGTTTGCAAAAGGTGCAAGAGTTATTGCTGATATAGAGGTCTGGCACAAACGGATTGGACATGCAAATCTGCAAAGGCTGAAATTGATGAAGTCAAAGGAGATTGTCAATGGACTACCAAATTTCAAGGTTGCAGAAATGCAAAAGGTATGTGCAACATGTCAATTTGTTAAACAATCAAGAGCACCATTTCCGCATGACAAGCATGTTAGTGAGAATGTGCTAGAAATAGTACATACAGATGTTTGGGGTCCTACAAAGACCACATCTATGGGTGGTTGTAGATTTTATGTTACTTTCATTGATGACCATACACAAAAAGTGTGGGTATATCTCATGAAAGAGAAGAGTGAGGTGTTCACTCACTTCCAGAATTTTTAAGCTATGGTGGAAAAGCAGACGGGGAAGTATATTCAAACATTAAGATATGATGGAGGAGGTGAATACATGTCAAATGAGTTCAACAATTTTCTAAAAAATCATGGAGTTTGGCATCAGTTTTCATGCAGGTACACACCACAATAGAATGGCATTGCTGAACGCAAAAATAGACATATTGCAAAAATAGCAAGAGCCTTGATGGTTGAGAAGAATATGCCTCATTGTTATTGGGCAAAAGCTGTGCATACGGTTGTATACATCATGAATAGAACTCTGACTGCTATTGTACATCAAGTTACACCTGAAGAGAAGTTCATAGGTAAAAAGTCAAACTTATCACATATGATAGTTACATGGCTCGTCATTGTGCCTACATGACAAAGGTAATTCAAGATGCTAAACCCTCTTGTTTTGAAGCTGCAATTGGAAATGTGGATTGGAAAATAGCTATGGATGAGGAGATGGCTGAACTTTATGGAAATGATACATGGAAGCTGGTTCCATTGCCTTAAGGAAAGAAACCCATAGGCTGAAGTGGGTTTACAAGGTAAAGCACAATGCTGATGGTAGCATAAGTAGGTATAAAGCACGATTGTTAGAAAGGATATGTGCAGACATATGGAATTGATTATGAGGAAATTTTCAACCCTGTAGCTAAAATGTCTACTATCAGAACACTTGTTGCATTAGCTACAACAAAAGGATGGACTTTGCATCAAATGGATGTGAAGAATGCTTTCCTACATGGTGAGTTACAAGAAGAAGTATACATGGACTAGCCACAAGGATATGAAGATTCAAAGCATCCAGAATATGTTTGCAAGTTCCAAAAGGCTTTGTATGGGCTTAATCAAGCTTCTCATGCATGACATGCAAGGATTGTTGAGTACTTAACTACCATTGTCCACCCGTGCAATCCCAATGTGGAGCTTATATGGTGATCTAGATAGACTCTAGATGAAGGGCTTACTAGCATGCAATGCTACGTAAAGCTCAACCTCGGCCATGTTAACATATATTTTACATGGGGAGTCAGTATAGATAAACATAGTCATGAGATACAAAATAGTTAGAAAGATATGCAATCTGACAATATCTTCATGACCAAAAGTCCTATTGTCTCGGCCCTATGGGTTGAGGGGATAGGCCCTTGAGCCCTGCAAAAGGGGGCAAGCCCCCCTCTGCACTCCCCCCATTAAGGTTCTATGGGGAAACCGTGCGGCACTAGAAGGCCTTTATTTTCACCTTGAATGGTGACCCAATGGCCCAAAAGTTTATGCCCTACCTAACCTAATGGCTAGGCTCACAAAGGTAATCTATTCCATCAACGGTCACACACAAATCTCATCTAACTTGGAAGTTAGGTTTCCACAAATGTCTGACCTCTCACATTGGCTTCTTTTCATAATGGGGGCCTTAAAACTTAGAGCACCATGGATCATTTGTGGCCACTTGAGGTTGGAGTATTGAATATATCTAATAGTCCAAGCCTTCTGAAGTACGATCTACTAAGACTGATCCTGCTTTGGGTTTAAAGAAAATGGATGGTGTAGTGTGAAACGGTGGCATAATGAGTATGTTTATGTGTGAGGGGTCTAAGATTAAAGTTATACAATTCTCACTTTGGTTTCCTTTGTGCTATCTTCCAAGACTATGGGTGTCCTTTTCCATTACCTCTTCAGTCTCTCTTGACTCTCTTTCCATGTTCTAGTCTTCTTCTTACTAGGGGTATCTGATTCGTAGCCTCAGGTCCTTTTTTTTGTTCCAAAACCTTAGTATGTTGTAAGCCTTATGCCCTAAAAATTTCCTGCATAGGAGCTATTTTGGCAACAATTCCACTCTATCTATAAATATGCCAACTACATTGATTGGAGTGATGTGGCATTAGCCATGTTTTTAGGGCACTCTCTAATGAGAAGCTCTTTACCACATTCTAGAAAATAACCTTGATTCATGATTGACTAAGGTTTTCTAGGTGGTGGAAGTCCATGGATGCTCATGAAAGAAGTGATCTCCCTAACATCTGACATGGACCTCTAGGTCCTTGTGGTCTATACTACCTTATCTGGGGTCGATTTGGATTTGTATTCATGAATTTAGTACAGTCTGATTCAATTAGTTTCCATCAATGGAGTGTCACACTGATATGTATCTATACATCCTAGGGATTCTGTGTAGTAACTTGGTAGGTTATCACCATGATCCAAATGAAATATATTAGAGTTGGGATCATTCTCAATGATCAAAGGTGATGCTAGCACTAACACTTTGTCTATATTTTTCTTCTACTCATTCATACTTGATTGAAACTACGTTTATAGGGGGTGATGGTTGTTGTCCTATAACTGGTTGTGGTCTAGGTTGAGGTTGTTGCCCTTCGGATCCCACAAATGCACAAACCCAGAGGATAGTAGAGAAATGAAATCACACAAAAGTACTCTGAGAATACAAAGAGACAACACCAGATTGGGTGCATCTCCCCCCACATGCTCTATATGGATGAGTCTATCAAACCATGTGTATTTATTGGTATTTCTTATTACGTCCTGAATAGAAGATACATGAGGGTGGCGCTTCGAAAAGCGTGGTTTTGATTTCATGGTTATTTTAGTTTGATGACTTCTATCATGATGAGTCATACTCTAAAAGTGAAAAAGTTAAATTTGTAATTAATTATTTGGTGGGTAAGGCCAAGTTATGGTGGACTATTTTGCACCATAGCACCAACCAGCACACCACCGCACCACGTGGCAAGCATTCAAGAAAAGAAAAAAGAAAAATGCATGCATAATGTTAATAAGAAATGAGTAGCTAAAGAATTTAATGAAAATGATTTTGTATGGTTACGAATAATTAAAAGACTTGTGAAAAATATTTCACAACATCCTAAGGGCAAACTTGCACCACATTATTATGGACCTTTCCATATTATTCAGAAAATTAATGAGAATGCTTTTAGATTTGATATACCTTCTCATTGGAATATACATAATTCTTTTCATGTCAGTTTATTGAAACAATTTAAAGGAACATTACCACTCACTCCTATTTTAGATGATCCTCCTTTACTTGAAGAGGATGCAAAAATTTTAGTTCGAGAGAAAATACTTGATTATGATGTCACTACTACATGCACATGTAATCAATATCATAGATATTTGGTTAAATATAAAAATCATTCACTTGAAGAATCTCAATGGATTCATAAGACATCAGTAACTCCACATTATGACCATTTGATTTCTGCTTATCATTCACAATCACATTAAATTCCAGTTTTTCAGTTCCATGCATGTGTTTTTACATGGAACATGCTTATGATTGTTTAGTGATGGGACATGTGATTGGCCATCCATGTCTATTTTATTGTTATCAACTGAGGTTAGTTGCTTGTCAACTAGGAGGCATGTTATACTTTATGGAATATTGGAATGATAAATGGATTTTAATGCCTTGAGGTTTTTAATGTGTTTTATGTTTTGATTTAGCAGGTGAAGATCCATGAGGGTGTGAATGCGCATGGACTTATTCAAATATTTTTGGAGATATTTAGAAGAATACTTTCAGAAGATAGTTATTTTTAAAAGATAGTATTTTTAGTTATTTTTGTAAAAATAATAGATCGCTTTAGAAAGCAATGTTTTTTGTAAAAATAGAAAAATCTGATTTTTGTAAATAAAGCAAAAGCATGCTTTTCAAAGCCCCACCCTCATGTATCTTCTATTCAGGACATACTAAGAAATTCCTATAAATACACATGCTCTAATAGACTCGTCCATCATAGCACGTGGGGGGAGATTGTATCCAGTCTGGTGTCCTCTCTTGTCTCTTTCTATTTTCTCAATACTTTTGTATGATTTCATTTCTGTACTCTCCTCTACGTTTGTGCATATGTGGGATCCGAAGGGCAACAGAGGTATTGCTTTTGATTCCTATAAGGATGCTAATATTTTTGCCTAACTACTTTCTTGTTGTAAGGGAAGTCTTGTACCAAATTATTGGTGTACTTCTTTCCATTGTCCAGTATAGAGTTCTTGGGTTTCCTATGTTTTGGGTTTGCATTGGGCACACGTTTGTCATGTGATAATCTCGACATGTATAACAACATTTCATGGTGAACACTCTTTGTGGTGGTATATTCTGGAAATTTTTTCCTAGCTTTTGGTTTACTAACTCACAAGTTCCTCTGCTAAAGATGAATGTTGTGAAGTTACACTAGCTCAATATTTTGATCCCTTATATAGCTTGGAGAGTTCTAACTCATCTCCCAGGTTGTCCTCTATGTCAATGCACATTCTTAAGCATTGATGTAGAGTTTTTGGTTCTTTTAAGTACACATATGATCTAAGCTTTCCACTTAAGGGTCCATCTAAGAAAAACAATACGCTTAGCTTGAGTAGGCAACTCTAGTGAAGGACACCTCTCAATGTATTGCTTGGACCTACATCTTGCTAGTTTGGCTATTTCTTGCGCTGCTTGAAGTTCTGAATCAATGATGATGTATTATGTGTGATTCCACTTTTAGAGAACTCATTGATGAGTGCATCCATCAACTATGAGTATGGGAACAAAACCTCTACTTGTTTCACTTTTAGGACTTTTTTGAATTCTGCTACATGGTCATATGGGTCTCCTATGCCATCAAAGTAGTTCTTTATCTTCTTTACTACTTGTGAAGGTCTCTGTGTTCTTGAGTGTTCTCTCTATCTAAGCAAGGAGAATTTGTTTGTGTCTCTATGGGTTGTATGCCCTCTATGCCTTTCTCACTCTGGTTGATGGATCACTGATTCTAGTCTTTCTATGCTTGAGTTTTGTACAAAGCTTACCTCTCATACTTCCATAGATTTGTCTTTTTGTGCTCCTAATGGATTGGAGGATCTTGCACTAGTTTGTTTCTGAGTGGTGGCTAGTTTTTGCAAGGGAAATACCTTTTCTTCTTTCCAAGTATGCATTTGTTTGCTATACTCGTGTGCTACATACACACACCACCATCTATCATCCTTTTTTGATCTATCGAGTTTGGTCTATCGTGACAAATGGTAGTCTATCGCAATAGAGGGCACCTTGTGGAGATATATGATAGTGTATCATAATAGAGGGTCATCTATCATGACCTTGGTCTATCTTGACCTTAGTCTATCATGATAGAGTGCCTTGTCACAACAAACAGGGTATATCATGATAGACGATCTCTATCATGGGCTTGGTCTATTGCATTAGATTGGGGGTTTGTCATGATAGAGTGGTCTATTGCAATCGAAGGATGTCTGTCGTGATAGATATGTGTTCATTGGAGTCATAGGTGTTCATTGGAGTCATTCTATCAAGATGGGAGGTCTCTGTCTTGATGGATGTGCTCCATCGCAATAGATGGGTTCTATCATGATAGAGCCAATCGATCGTGGTTCTGACCTGTTGTGATAGAGCACCTAGTGCTTTGGGAAGGCTATAGTAGCTCTCAGTCATGATGTAGATGCAACCTTGAAATGCTAACTTTCTTGATCTGTTACGACGATTGGCATGGATTTTGAGAAAGGCCTATCACATCTGTCTGCGATATTGGAGATAACTATGAGTTTTTTGAATTCACCTAGCACTTTAGGAAGGCTCTAGGAGCTCTCCATCATGGTGTAGATGCAACCTTAAAATTCTAACTTTCTCGATCTTTTGTACCAATTGGTGCGGATTCTGAGAAACTTGTGTCATACTTGTGTATGTTGTTGGAGATAATGATAGACGTGTTTCCTACAAGAAAACACTAAAGAACACACAATACAACAATGCACAATATGTCTCTCTCACTCACACACACAAATGAGGTGAATGAAGAGGAAAGTGTGGATATACTCAAAACTCAATGTTTTTGACAAAGATGAAGGTGGACAGAGGTGATGGAGATGATGATGGAGGTGTAAATGAACAAAAATTAACAGAAAATAATGAAATTTTTCCTCCTAAAGATTCCAACATCGTTACTCTATGCTCTTATCATCACACACTCATCCTCGAGCTATGCTCTTCGGAAAGGGTGCCAAATTTTGTGTCATCCTAAGACAATGGTGAGTATCGATGTTTAGGAGGTAGAACTCGGAATTGTAATATGTGAAGACATGAGGATGATGTGAGGATCGTGAGCAACTCTTGTGCACAAGTGAGTGAGTGAGAAGCATGAATAGATGCACACACATGCACTAGGAAGAGACAAAGAGTGTGAACAATGGAATCAATTGCATTCAACCAAAGTTACAATAGCTTAACTGCAAACAAGATCCAACAAGTTAACCTCAAAGAAGCCAACCTAAAAAATGAGCTCTCTAGCTCTTTTTATAGTTTTTCCCTAGTTTTGACTAGTTTCACATCTAATGTCTGACATAGTTAAAATATAGGTCCTAATGCTAATCTGTTGGGGGACTCAAACGATCTCTAAAAATTTTGAAAATTGTATGATGATTTTACCTACATCCTCAAGCTTGAAAATGGCTCCCCTTGACAAAATGGAGTTATATTCCACAAAATTGTGTATTTACAATGGTGGTTAGTGATAAAAATCATTGTTCTAATTATTGTTTGTGATCAATGAAGAATTGGAAAAGTTAAATAAAGAACTGAAAACTTTTGAAGAAGCCTACATGCTTCCGATTCTCCTATGCCTACTTCCTCTTCTCTAGCCTTGAGTGCCAGCACACATGTTTACACATGTGACAAGTTAGTTTTATGCAACAAAGCGAATAAATATCATATAATAAATCTAATAATTTAAAAAACATAACACTGAAGCTATGTTCTAAAAGAGAAGCCTTGGGATAACCCGTTGAGCTTGGAACCTTGACATATGACCTTTGTTCCTATACACTGATAATGATGGCCTACTTGGCATAATGTCTAATAGTTGGATGCTCTTCAATAAGCCAAGGCATAGAACAAGGGTCTCATTTAAGTTTCAAGTGACGTATAGAGCAACTTTCCACATTTGCGAATCCGAAAGTTTTCTTCCATTATTTTTTTTAATATCATGAATTTTCAGGAAGTTTTTTAACGCATCATGAATTTTCATTTTTTGTTTCATTAGCACCTGCAACTATCAACATAGACTAGTGATGATAATGACTTCGATAAAAATACTTCTTTGCTATCTAGTTGAAGAAGATGATTAGTTAGATGAAAACCATCAATAGTAGCAACACTTATGGTTTGTTATAAATTTATTACCTGGATCTCTTTTACTGATATCTTTGGAATCCATCACTTTTGTGCTGATAGTAAGTACATATCGAATAAAAGAAATGGAAATTCTGATTCTTCAAATGGGATCTTATGAGGGTGGAACATTGAACATATCTAACAACATCTTCCCAAAATTTGAGCTTCTATGGTCCATCAAGAGTTTCTTTGTTAGCATCTCAAGCAATCAAAGAGGGGTAATTGAGATTCATATCATTTGTGTAAAGGTGATGCATTTACTATGGGTAGTTACCAAACGGATCGAGTTGGTTGTTCAAAGTATGTGTATCCATTGTTGGTTCATTTGAAATTTCATTCGTGCATGGTGGAATGTGATTACATGGAAAGTGTAGAAGAGGATGAGCAATTGACTCTTAGGGAAACTTTTAGATCCTTCCTGGTTTGCAATAGCCAAGAGTTTGAATAGGACAAGAGAGAATAGCATGAAAAGTCTATATGAATTTGGAAAGTGGAATTGCAAGATCACTAGTAAGAAAAACTCCTGGGCTTGTGTGAATGCGGAGAGGAGGTGGAAAAAGTTTGTTGGTTTTTCCTTCTTAAAGCTAGCCTTAAGACGCGCTCAATATATATGAAATTTTTTGAAACTTTGACTTGGACTAGAAATCTAAACAGCTTTGAAATGAAGTCTTATTTAAATGGAAATTTTGTAGATCTATATTTTTTTTTGAAATTGAATGCGCGCAGTTTTAAAAAACTGGTGGACATAACAACAGCCTAAAAGCCAACAAACAGATGCCTACGAATTGTATGCGTGTGTTATGGGAATAGCAAAAAAGTTCGAGAAAAAGGAAGGAATATCCATGCCGGTTTTTCCAGGTTGTATTTAGATGTAGGTAGACATAGAAAAGGTGGACCTTAGAATAGCGTGACAGTCGACCATCACGGAGAGCTGTCAATAAAACATATTTGGATCATTCATGACAGTACACGTACAGAATTACCGCTCTCTGGGCCTCACAGCTCGCGAGTCGCTATACCATCCGTCGCATTCTCTCAGAATTGCATGCTGCCATCCGCCAACATGGAGATAGAAAGTGGATGATATGAGTATAAAGCGCTGAAAGTAGCGCACACAGAGACACAGAGAGAGAGAGAGAGAGAGAGAGAGAGAGAGAGAGAGAGAGAGAGAGAGAGTACAGCGAGCTCGAACTGGTATGAGCTTATAAGCACAGAGAGAGAGAGAGAGAGAATACATTAAGAGCGAGCTCGAACTGGTATGAGCTTATAAGCGTAGGCGCTTTTGATTAAGATCTGTAGCAGTACCAGTATGGACATGGACGTGGGAGAGAAGTACTGTTCAAAGCTGAGGATTAGATTTGGGACAGCTACCTTCTGTGTAGCTCTTCTCATTTCTTCGTATTTCATAGCCTTCCCTCGAAATCTTCACATGTCGTTTCTGTCTTCCAACCTTCGCTTGCTGATATTCGGCATGAACGCTGATAAAGACGAACGTTTCAAAGTGAGTTCCGTAAAGAAGTTCCTATATTGATAAGTTTTAACATTTGCCGCTTCATTTTCACAGAAATCTGTATATTAGGCTTCTGAAATATGAGAAGGATAAGTTTGCTAAATTAGAAAAGCAGGAATGCATGTTTATGGAGAAATAATCAGCGGAAAAGTATCCTTATCTTTTTAACTTTTAATAGAGAAGTTTGGATAAATGACCTTTTACAGGTCTTCGACGTGTCATTTGATTTCAATAAATGGCATAATGTCCTCATGTAGCACTTGTCCACACGTATGCATGTGCATGTGTATGAGTGAGAAAACAAGAAATAAAATGTACTAGCTAATGCTGGGCGCCAAATCGAACCGTAACACTAAACACACTATTATATCTGTCAACAACATAAAGGATGAGAAAATCAAGTTCGAATGAATATGCGGTGGGTCAGGATGTACGAAGGAAGATGGAGAGAGTGGAACGCTATGCTATAGACGTACAATCGTGATAGGTGCACAGAGAGTCCTAGCTACAGGCTGGGCAAGAAATATAGTAAAAGATATACGTGGCTGCTCTGAACGTATCTCGAAGGCTGATCCTTCTTAGATGCATGACGCTATCTATCCATGTATCTATTCAGAGACACACACACATACACATATACACAAAACATACATACATGCTTGCATGCATACATGCACACACACACACACACACACACACACACACACACACACACACACACAGTCCTGGCTAGAGGCTGGGCACCCCCACACACACATCCGCAAACATGTGTGTGTGTGTGTATGTATGTATGTATGTATGTATGTATGTATGTATGTATGTATGTATGTATGTATGTATGTATGTATGTATGTATGTATGCATGCATGTATGTATGTATGTCTGTATGAGAGGGAGAGGGAGCCTCTGAAAGGACAAATGACAGATGGGACCAGTTTTACATTGTGATGGCTGACGGCTCTGATATGTAGTCTGGGAAGACAAGGAAAACAGAAAGATACAACTGATAAGTAAATTTATGGTGGTCCAGCTTTCTCAATCAAAGGAGGTACAATAAATAAAATGACTTCATGATCTTCCAATCAGAATTTTCATGATAGAGAGAGGCATGGGTTGAAAATATGCCAGGCATTTGGAGGCAACTCTTTGCTGCGTAGATTCTATCATTTTTATAGTAAGGAAGAAGGGAATTTGATGTAGTTCAGTCAAACACTGTATGAATTTTCATAGATATTGCCAACAAATTGTTACTCTACAGATTTGTTTCTAGCATTAGAACATAATGACATGTCGTCTCCAAATCTGGAAATTTTGCTTTAGATGATGTACAGAACCCTACCATTCCTAATTGTCCAATTATGACATGATTTGCAACTTGTAAACATGAGTTTGAGTGAGAAAATTCTGAACTTTGCTTCCTGATTGAATACGTTACGGAACCTGAAACATGCCAGGCAGCAGATAGCTTAAATTATGTTGAAGTTTCTCTGCAGCATTTTCTACATTTAGAAGGCTAGATTTATGATCCTCTTAGTTGCAGTTTGAGCATAATAAAGACTAAAAATATGCTCTGATTCTCATCCAATATGGTGGATTGAATTGCAACTTATTGATATTTTTGAGCTAAAAATGAATACCATACACATTAGTACGGAATCACTCAAGATTCGTGTAATCCACTTATTTCGGAATTCATGGACAATCAGGCAACCAGATTGTGCTGATAAGGATAGAATTATTGAAGTTCATTGTTCTCCATCTATGAATGAAATGGGAAATTTCATGTTGATGTGAAGGAAGCTTTTAACATACACTGCAGGCAAGAAGATTGACTAACCGTTTTGCTTGAGATGCTGCCCACGATGTGTTGTGCTATTCAAAATAATGGATCCCATTTGATCAACCCATTGTTGTCCCTTGTTTGTTATTTGAGTCAGCATTATTGAGTCCAGGTCGATGCCATTGATAATGAGAATGAGCCGACAGATCGCTGTCTCTTGTTTGATATTTTGCAAGGCAAACAAGGCAGTGTTGTGTACCTCCAGGCTGTCACCATGGATATGGAAAATCAGGCCTTGATCCAATGTTACCTTGTAATGTTAGTTAAAATTTTCCATGAATGCGGCAACCCATCGCTGTTTCTTGTTTGATATTTGGAAGGGCAAACAAGGCATACGATGAACACCCAGGGCATCACCATTAATCTTAAGAATGAGGCATAGATTGGAGTCTAATTCAAAATCTAACATAAAGTCTTCCTAATGGTCATTGTTCCTTTTTGATGCGTTATAATCTTTTACATTTTGCTATGTTTGGAAGGGCAGAAACCTATGTTTTGAGATTTTTTTTGGATTTATCAGAACTTAATTAGATGTTTCATGCACTAATTCATTATGTCTTGATTTTTAGTCGGACAAACTGCACATACTTACTAAAACATGAAGCAGTTTAGCAGACATACTTGGTTGAATTTTGTAGTTCTTTTTTCTGTTTTGATGTAATAGTAGTAGATAAGGAGAGGAATTTTGAAGATCTATAGCGCCTTAGTGTAAAGTTTCTCATAAGAGATTAGTTACAATAGTTTTCTCGTTGAGTTGCAATCATCCATGATAACTGTATCTAAACTCTGATGTTTTTTGGCGCTCTTTATGAAAAATTTTCATAGTGCAGCATGAGAATGATCTGGAGTACGTGCTGAATAAAGCGGCGATGCCTGATAACACAGTCATAATTACAACATTGAATGCAGCATGGGCTGAGAACAACACAATGATCGACATTTTTCTTGAGAGTCTTCAGCATGGACAGGAGACACAAACATTGCTAAAACATGTAGTGATAGCCTGTGTTGATGAAAAAGCTTATGCTCGTTGTTTGATAATCCACCCACATTGCATTAGGGTCAAAACAAAGGGTGTTGATTTCTCTGGTGAGCAGGCTTTGCTTAGTCAAGATTACATCAAAATGATATGGAGGCGGATCCAGTTCTTAACAAGAGTGCTAGAACTGAACTACAACTTTATTTTCACGGTATGTATCTTCTTTTGCATTTAGGTTTCTGATTAGTGCATGTTCTGTTTTGGACATTAAACCTTTTCCTTATTCACTATTGTTCAGTGTTTCCTCATTCACTGCAGTTCATAGAGTCAATTGAAATTTCTGATATCTAATGTCCAAGTTTTTGCGTAAAAAAGTGAAGATGCTCGTTAACAACGTTGTATTTCATATCAAGTTATTTATGTGTTTGTACATTATGGTAGTGACGTGTGTGAAAACACACTTAGGTCAGCTGACTCCTTTTTTCCTCTTTAGGACTTATTTTTGTCTTTCTCGTGTCTCATATATGTGCCCATAACCCCAAGGCATTACTTATTTTTGTACACTCCACATTAAGTGGTATCATATGTGTTGTGCTCTTGAGCTCCTTTCTTGCACCTTTTCTGTGCATCTGCACTCCCAAACTCCAATAATTGGTATTGTGGTATGTCATTGCTCCTTGTGGTGCATCATTGATACACTCTAATTCTTTGAGATTTCTGCAAAATTCTTGGAGATTTCTGCAAGATATGCACTCTCCTTCTTTGAGATTTATGCAAGATCATGTGAGCATTAGTTTGTCAACATACATGTTGAGAAAACTTTAAGTTCTTGGCATCACCAAATTTTATATTCAGATTCATTTTGGCCTTTCTCTCCTCCAGCTTCACTATTGTGACTACTGCACATGCAATTTTATCTTCTTGTGTACGTATTTGTCGGGGACTTCATTTATTAGTGGCAAGTGCGTGTGCTATGAAATTTGTCATAGGTGTTATGCAGCTCAGATATTGCTTCTGATATGCTATCTTGTGGATTGTGTAAGGTCACTAACTATGACAAAACTATGGATTTAAGTAACATGTGCAATGTAGGATTTTCGGGCCATTTTAGATGCAAACTTTTGATATGCATATTTTGGCCATATGAATTTTGCGTTTGCTGCAAAATCTGATATAGTATATAATAGAATTGTTGGCTATATATGCACATCACTTCAACAAGTGATATAAGCTTAGTTTGAAGAGCTTTATATGAGTTCGTGCTTGTCGTGTGTGAGTGCATTTGGGTGTGCACGTAAATATGCATTTGATCTTAGTTCATACCCACTATTGGACACTTGTGATGTTGTGGGGATTTCATAGAATTTAGTTGATACTATGCATAATGGAGGAGATGACTTTGTAATTTTGAGGCTGAGTATATGTGATTATAGTTGTACTTTTTTTTCCTTTTGAGGAACTTGGGTTTTCTTGGATTCATCTTGCCAAATATAGTTTTCTTGTTGCCAAAACTTGAGATACCTTCTAAACATGTTTCTAATTGCTATAATTTTGGTAAAATGCAATATTCTCCTTTCCTAAAGATGGTAAAGTGAAAGTTGTGCATAAAATGCAGCTTGAGTATAATAATGCTTGCAATCCTATGTAAACATCATTGGTCAGTAATCACATGTATTTTGTGACTTCTAGAAATAACTTTTTTAGGCATGCATGGTTCTATTGCTCAATTTGAGGCCCGAAATGTTCTTTTTATTTAAACAATCGTTGTTTGTAGTTGAAAAGTTGGCATGTAAAACCGACACCCTCCATTTTGATCAAGGAGGAGATTGCATGTCTTGTGAATTTAATGCTTCTTTGGAGTATGGGATAAAACATTACTCCATACTGCATATACACTCTAATAGAAAGTGCCATATATAGCCAAGCAAAATGGTGTTGCTGAGACGAAAAACAATTCTCTCATGGAAATGGAAAGATTAGTGGTAAAGATTCAAGTTATAACTCATAGCTTTTGGCTTGAGATTGTTATAGTGCTGCACATATACTTGGATGTCCCACTAATGAGAGAGTTTATCACTCCTCATGAGGCTTGACATGGTTGCAAGAGATTTGTTGCTCATTTGTGTGTTTTTGGTTGCATGGCATATGAATTAGTGTTAAAGCAACAATGCATGGAATCAAATGATAAGGATGTGAACTGTATTTTCCTAAGATAGAAGTTTGAAAGAAAAATTTATCACTACTCACATCTAGAAATTCTGATGCGTGAAAGGTCTGATTTCCTTTCACTCCATGTTTCCTCTAGTGTCATATTTGTTGGAATCAATATCCTATTGGTAAAACAATGTCCCAAAGGTCAAAGCCTCAAACCCATGGTCATTGGTCAATTTTGTTGACACTGGACATAGCTTATATAGTGCTACTCCTACTACCTCTACAAGAACAGCAGCGCGGGCGCCATGGTTAAGGGAAACGCCTCACAAGCTGCTCACGCGGGTTCAAAACATGCTTGACGCGTTCGCGTGAAGAAGTTTTATCAAAAGCTAAAAAGTTTTTTTTTACAAACAGCGAACGGATCAAAAGACGAGTAGCGACGGAGTTTTTTCTTTTCGGTAGCTTTATTGATATACGATCATGCTTTATTAATGCTTTTGGAAGAGATACAACAGCTATATAAGAAGCTATTGGGCTCATTGTAATTCATTCTTCACCTAGTTTTAAACACAAGCCTTGAGCTTGGACCTCAATAGAGGTGGTGTTTCGTCTAGCACATGGGGCAGCCATGGTGCTAACTTGAAGCATGTTGAGGAGCAGCTATGGAGTTCTTCTTGGAGATTCTTCTTGGAGAAGATGAAGGGTGTGCTCACACTCTAGCTCATGGAGAGGAGGATATCTCTTGTTCATGGAAAGAAGACTTGGTCATTAGCAGCTTGATGGTGAGGATCGGCCATCTACATGTTGTAGTTGAAGATTGTCTTCTACATGAAGATTTCGGGCTACTTCAAAGACATTGGATGGTGTTTAACATAAGATTTACATCTTATGTTAAGTATTCAGGTACATATTCTCTTTATGCACACAGGTACTTCTTGGGGTTGATGGAGGCAGTAGCATCCATATGAGGAGGAGTCCTATTCGGCATAGGTACAAGAGAATCAGTACGTATATGCTTTATGCATATTTGGATGAGGTGTTTGAGAAGGTGTGTTCACATGAGTTTGAGGATTTCTGGCAGCAAACTTGTTAGCATCCTATGCTATTTTTTAAGTATGTGATCGTTTCACACACGTATCTGACTTAGGGTCTTCCATAGCCTGAGGGTTTGTTGATTATCAGTTTCACACTGATCCTTCCTCTCTCAGTCACCGTAACACCTTACACATGTCGTCTATTCTTTCTCTATCTTTGTCTCATCATTTGTATGATTAGATGTGGTATGTTCATGTTTTGTCAATATTGAAAGATTGCTAGATTCTGTGTTGTATATGCTGGACCTATGGAACCATGGACTTGTGATATGAGGTATGGGCCTACCTCGTTTCCAACATTTGGTATCAGAGCTCTAAGGTTTTGGTTTCAGAACTTTAGGTCTTTGGCATCAATGCATTAAGGCTCATTCATATTCCCAGGTTTTCCGGACTTCCAGTTTACAAAATATGATTTAAGAGCATCTTCTAACATTTGACATTTGACATACACACTTAATCTAGATGAGTAGAGATTTGAGAAATAAACAATTCAGTTACATGTGTATTCATCGGTGTGGAGTATGAAGTTGATGATCTGTTAGCAGTCGAATATTTTTGGAAGAGTATGCAAATACTTTACAAAAGTATTGTTTGAAGACAAAGACTTGATGAAGAGAAGGCTACTTCAAATTCAAGGAAGAACAATGGTTTAGAGAAGATGAAGGAATCAGATCAACATCAATTCACAGGTATCAGTTTCTACTATCATATTATCATTTGCAGGTCATATCTTAGAAGAGCAGTTATGAAGAGATTTGAAGGTTTCAAGGAGTACTTTTATACACTTTCATCATTTGAAAGTTAAAGGCTACATCAAAACAGGTATCTAGAGGTTTTTCTAGAGAGTTTTGAGGGATCTCTTTCATGGCAAGAAAGTTCATCTAAGAAGACAAATTTGGAGATGGGATGAGTTTTTTGTTTTCAGCCAATTTTCTGTTGTAAGTTGGTTGGATATCAAGGTACAAATGTGATCTAGAGAGTTAACTCTAGAAAGGTAATTCATCATTCAGACAAAAAGTTGGTGAATTCAGTCATATCAAAACAGGTTTTTGATTAAGAGATATGAGGAGATGATAAAACATGTTTCTATATTCACTTCCATTTGTATACCATGTTTTGTCTTTTACTCTTAGCATTAGAGAAAGAGAAAAATTCATTTGAAGACGTCAAGAGTGCTTGCTACTTCAAGATGAAGAGAACAAAAGGTATGGAAGAGAATTTTGAAGATGTTATCATCATCAGATGGAAGAAAGATGCAGAAGAAGAAAGTCCATCATTTCCAAAAGAAAAGTAAGGCTTCCTTTTCTCATATACTTTCCATATACTTTTCCTATTTTATCCTGTACATCCAAAGACAAGTCTACGAGAACATCTTATGTAAAGATAGTCTAAAGTAGAAGCAGTTTCTTGTTTTGCATTACACTTGGTCATGATTAAGTAGATTTGACAAAGAATTGCATTGAGAGAAAGAAAAGCAGCAGATTTTGAAGACAACTTGTATGTTTTAACTCATATGTATGAGTTATATATATGTTGAAGTAGCCCGAAATCTTCAACGACAACATGTAGATGGCCGATCCTCACCATCAAGCTGCTAATGACCAAGTCTTCTTTCCATGAACAAGAGATAACCTCCTCTCCATGAACTAGAGTGTGAGCACACCCTTCATCTTCTCCAAGAAGAATTCCATAGCTTCTCCTCAACATGCTTCAAGTTAGCACCATGGCTGCCCCATGTGCTAAACGAAACATCACCTCTATTGAGGTTCAAGCTCAAGGCTTGTGTTTAAAACTAGGTGAAGGATGAATTACAATGAGCCCAATAGCTTCTTATATAGCTGTTGTATCTCTTCCAAAAGCATTGATAAAGCACGTTCGTATATCAATAAAGCTACCGAAAAAGAAAAAACTCCGTCGCTACTCGTCTTTTGATCCGTTTGCTGTTTGTAAAAAAAACTTTTTAGCTTTTGATAAAACTTCTTCATGCGATCGCGTCGAGCAGGTTTTGAACCTGCGTGAGCAGCTTGTGAGGCGTTTGCCTTAACCATGGTGCCCACGCTTTTGTTCTTGTAGAGGTAGTAGGAGTAGCACTATATAAGCTATATCCAGTGTCAACAAAATTGACCAATGACCATGGGTTTGAGACTTTGACCTTTGGGACATTGTTTTACCAATAGGATATTGATTCCAACAATCCCTCTTGCAATGTCATATTGGTACAAACTGAACTAGATCTGCAAACTATCAAAGCTGCAAATTACCACAAGCTTCAAGCTTGTACTTCCCAAATCGTCCTTCAAATCTTTTCTTCAAAAGTCTTCTTCAAAACTGAATCTCACTTTCCTTCAAAAATCTGAACTTGTTGAATATGAACCATAATACTTGAGAAAATATGCAAACTAGATATCCAATAGTGTACTCATCAAGCAATCACTGATTGACAACAAATATAGCATGAACTGTTTCTGAACTTGCTATCTCCTGTTTGAAACTTGGCTCGAAAGAATAACTTGAATGGGACTTCTACAATTTCAGCTTCTCCATCTTCTTCTCCAAATTTCTTTGCAGGTTTCTCTCTCCTCATGCAGCAGCGGACTTTCTTGGTGTTGGTGCAACTGAGTGCATCATTGCATAGCTCTCAGCAGCGTCTTTCATATTTAGACATCCAACTCGAATTTTTTGGTGTATACGTTTGTTTTAGGATTTCTCTTAAGCTATGCTGACAGATTTTGAACTCCACTAGAAAGTTTGCTGCATTTCATCTCTGTTTTTTGTATTTACAGTAGCAGGCATTGCCTAAATTGCCCAAAAAAACTCTCAAGATTGGAGGCCTTGTCAATTAAAACTGTAATGTGTTCTAAATTGTATCTGTTAAGTGAATCTGTTGAATGGGAGCTCCATGTTTCCACTGACTCCAAATTATCATTGTAAAGAGCTGCTATCACTGTTATGTTCGATTTTGGATTTTGTTTAGTTATGGTATTTTGTTGTTGAGGAATTTCAATTATCAATGGCAGGATGCAGATATACTATGGTTTCGTGATCCATTTCCAATTTTGCGCCATGATTCAAGAGCAGATATGCAAATAGCTTGTGATCACTTCAATGGGAGACCTTGGGATGTGAAAAACAGCCCCAATGCTGGTTTTGCGTTTGTTCGGGCTAATAAGAAGACTTTGAAGTTCTACAGGTATTGGTATGAAGAGAGGAGGATAAGTGCAAAGATGGCTGATCAGGAAGTATTTAATGTGATTAAACACGAAGACACATTCAGGAACATTGGCATGAATTTACGCTTCTTGGATACACACCACATTGGCGGATTCTGTAGCATCAAGTACACAGACATGACTAAGGCTTATACATTGCATGCTAACTGCTGCAAGGGCTTAAACGCAAAGTTACATGACCTTAGAGAGATTTTAGATTTATGGAAGCGATGGCAGAAGCATCACACCGATGAGGAAGGAATTGATCCCCATTTCACGGAGACTAGGTCTTGTCAGAAGTCGATGCATAGGAACTGAGCCTTTTTCTTTTCTGCTGTTGTGATCATGTGAAGCAAATGGTGCACAGGGGAGCACATTTGAATGCAAAGGTTTCTTCAATGACTGCAGAGCAAATGAAGTTACATCATTTCTGTCCGATAAACAGGTAACTGATACAAAGATTTGATGACTATTGAATTCTGTCTTACACAGTGATTCTGTGTTTCGAAAAGGTAGATTGCAATATGCAAATAGAGCTGTGGGCTGTTGCAGACTGTCCTACATATGGATTCTATCCCTCAATATAGATTGAAATATACAATGTATGAGAGAATTCACCAGTTAAAACTTGTTGGGCGTTCTCCATATGCCTTATCAGGTCACTTAAGGTTGGTATTCACTGCAACACATCATGGGTGATTCATTAGAAGCTTCTGAAGTCTTGTGCACATAAACAGCTTTATCAGCACTTCTCAATAATGTGTCTCTTTTAATCGACTACAATATCAAGTGGTCTTTGTTAGATCTCTTTCTTTTCCATTTTGCTGGGTTCAACCATTTCAGTTTGTTTCGTTTGTCCTTCTAGGTTTTATGAAATTCATAAGAGACAACTTGCACTTGTCTATGACCATTGCAAACGCCCCGTTGGTGTTTGATATCATGGACGTGAAATATGGAAGAAGCAACTCAGCTGACCTCTTGAAATATTGAACAAATAACTCACTGAACCTCATGAAATTTAAGAGCTGTGAGCGATTGAGCAACTATAGTCCCCGACTATCACTAAAGCTTCCTCTAACATTCACCAAGTCTGATAATGGTTTATGTGCTGGAAGTTTATGGTGCCATTTCAAATAGAATTATGAGCATTTTATCATTGATATGCAAAATATCAGAGGTGACAAGAAAAAGGGGATTCAGTACAAAATCTGTTAAAGATTAACCCTGTTAGTATGAGCTGAAAATGAATTCAATATCCGAATATAAAAACAAATAGAAAACCAGAGACAGTCTTTTCATATGACTTATTAGTACTCTACATCATGTATATGAACTGTTGTTAATTACCCAAGTCATTGCAGACAAACGAAAATGAAAAGGAGTGCAAATGCAATGTACTAAGACAGTTGCAGCCATGTAGGTTGAGTAGTTGCCATCTCGTGTGCCATCAACATTAATTGAATCGAACAATATATGGAGAATGAAGTCTGACGACAATTCTGTAATGTAGTAACAAAATAAACTGAAAAATAAACAGAACAAATATTTAAAAAGAAGCGTGCAATAAAAAAGCCAAATCAACAAGGTGGTGATGGATCATACATACCTACATACACATATACAAACATACGCACAAGCATGAATACATATTGACTTATTATACACATATACAAACATACGCACAAGCATGAATACATATTGACTTATTGCATGCACACATATAAATACTACATACATATTTTCATATATAAATACACATACAAAAATACAAAAATAGACACACACACACACATTGACATACACAAACACACACACACACACACAAACACACACACACATACACACACACACACACACACACACACACAAACACACACACACATACACACACACACATATACATACACACACATACACACACGCATATGCATACGCAAACATGTACACACACACACCTACACGTACACATACCTACATGTACACATACGTACACGTACACACACGTACATGTACACGTACACGTACACGTGCGTGTACACATACAAGTACACATGTACACCAAACATACACACACATACATACACACAAACACACACACACACATACACATACATACACATACACACACACACATAGATCCACACGCACATGTGCACATACACGCACGCATGTGCATGCACACGCAGACACAGGCACATGCACGTGCATTCACATGCACATGCAAGCATGCACATGCATGCACATTCGCACGCACATGCACACATACGCACATGCACACATACGCACATGCACACATATGCACATGCACACATACACACATGCACACACAAACACATACATACACACACACATTCACATACATACACATACATACACATACATACATACACACATACATACATACACACACATACATACACATACACACACACATACATGCAAGCATGCATGCATACATACCTACCTTCCTGCTTACCTATCCTAATTAATCTTGTTATCTAGTTATAGCTATGCATACACTATTTCATTGCATGCCATCTGGACACATCTTTTTACTTATACATGCATGCACACATACATACATACATATATACATACAGACTCATACATACATACATACATATATACATACATATATACATACATATATACATACATACATACATGCATACATGCATGCATACATACATACATACATACGTATATGCATACATGTATGCACATACATATGTACATGCATATATATATGTATGTATATACACACATGCAAACATGCATGCTAGTCGATCATCATGAATTTGCATAATTCTACATGCATTATAGGGTTTAGAATTCTTTGAGTCGGATACCCTCTTTTACTCGTTGAGGTTTGCATCCCACATGCATATTGTGTTTTTGATGAGCACACATTGTGGATTATTGAAATTCAAATTGTTTATAGAAAAACATATAAGCAATTTCTTTGGATAATGTAGTAATAGGGGATGTTCATATATTTTGATAGTGATGTGTGCGAACACACTTACAATTGTTGGGGCACTTTTCCCCTCTTAAATTTAAGGGGGTCTTTTTTTTCCTTGGCTTGTATATACACTTATAACCTAAAGGACTACTTATCTTTGTATGTTCACTTGGTAATGAATTCAATGTTGTGCTCCAAGCTTCTACTTCTTCTTTGTGTTGTCTCAAGCTCCAACAATTAGTATCACAATAGGATTGTTATTTTCAGCACATTGCTTCTACTGTAGAGAAGCTTCATTGAAATGTTAGAGATGCACAAATACATGCATTGTTAGCTTTTTCAATCAAATGTGCTATTATGTCTACACATTCGCTCATGTAAAATAGAAAAAGATGCTTGAGATACTCTTATCACACTATACAAGGTAAGAATTGAGGCTCTATTGCTTACCTTCGAAACAATTGGAGAATGATCATTTGCATGAAGGGATTCAATGGACACTTTTTTGACAAAGATTAAGTATTTGAAAGGGCTATTGATTTTTTCCGAAGAAATCTTGCCAAATAGTTCATTCATGCAAATTGTTCACAATGATATTCTAGATTCTTATAAGAATTTTTCTTCTACTCTTCATTTGATGATGATGAAAGGTAACCCAAATACCTTAACTTTTGAGGTGTTAGTCTCTCTTTTGCTACAAGGTCAATTCTAGACAAAAGAGGTTAATTATGTGTGTTGTATGTCAAGCTTTCTTAGCTATTTAGAAGAGCAAAGGTAAATGGAGCTTGTCTACTAGTAAGCAAAAATATGCTAATGCTTCACAATCAAAGAAGGAAGACAAAGATAACATGAAAACAGAAAAGCAAGAATAATTTTACAAGTTTTATAAGGCAAATAATCATGTCATTAAGAGTTTTCCTAAACTGGTTGCAAAAGAGGCAAAGAAGTAAGAAAGTGGAATGGTTGCGATAGAGGTCTTTACACCAAAAAACGAGCTTTCTAATCTTGTTCAGAATGACAAATGGGCGTTTAGTACTCTTCCAACTATGATTCGGCTTTGCATGAGAAATGTATGTTTGTAGTAGACTCCAATGTTTGGTATTTTGATAGTGGCACAATCAAACATATTACCTCATAGTTTAGTTTCTTCACTTCACTCGAGTCGAGTCTGCCTCGTAGGGAATACTATCATGTGCAACAACTCTTATTTTATCATGGGAGTCAAAAAGATCATTCTTACTAATGCACATGGTATCTCACACTTTCATATGTCTTATATGTGCTAGCGATCAAGAAAAATCTATTATCAATATTTTAGTCAAAATTTGCTTCTTTGTTAAATTTGTTGATGATAGGTGTACTATTTATAATGTGCTTATTTTTTCATGGGAGTCAAAAAGATAATTCTTGAAGTATTTTGATGGCGATGCACCAGAGTGCGTTCTCCTTCTGGAGAGCTCCACAACGATATCCTCGGAGTATAAAACTGAGCTCCAAGCGCTGCACACAGTACTCTACACAGAAGCTGTAGAATACACAAAAAAATATAGTACACAAGGAGCACGAACACTGACTTCTTAGGTGTTACAAATGTGGTCAAACTTATAGTATGTGGCTGACCAGACCACTATGTTTTATTAAACAACATATACAAAGAAGTGTCCAGTGGCCATTTGGCCTTTCACATGGACACTAACAGTAATAATCTCCCACTAAAGGCCAATATGGCCAAAGTAATTATGGGAGAAAAATAAAGAATGATAAAGAATACTTGAGTGTAAGTATACAAACTATACCTCCCACTTGATGGGCATGTTACACAGTATACAAGTGACTATATAAGAGCATGAATCAATTAACCCCCAACAAGTGACAACAATGTTGAAAGCTATCCTGTGGTAGAGCTTTAGTCAAAGCATTTGCAGCATTAGCTTGAGTATGAACCTTCTCAAGAATAATGCGCTTAGTGGCTAAGCAATCTCTAATGAAGTGATACCTCACCTCAATGTGCTTGGTCTTTGCATGATAGACCGGATCCTTAGCCAAAGCAATGACACTTTTACTATCACTGAGCAAATGAGGTACATGCTGAGGTAAACCCATATCACAAGCAAGACAAGAAAGCTGCAATGCTTCCTTACATGCCTCACTTGCTGCAACATACCCAATTTCTATGGTGGAAAAAACTTTACATTCTTGAAGACGAGATCTCCAGGAGATAGCACCTCCAACAAAATGAAAAATGTACCCTGATAAAGACTTATGACTGTCTACACAACCAACATAGTTAGAATCTGTATAACCAATAATGGATGATTTCCCTCCACCTAAGCATAGAAACTTGTCCTTAGTGCTACTAAGATATCTCTCATATAGACCACTTCCTAATGTCTCTTGCCAGGGTTACATATATATCTGCTCACAACTCCCATTGTAAATGCAATGTCTGGTCTTGTAGCTAGCATAGCATACATGAAACTAGCAACAACAAACTAATAGAGAATTTTGGTTGTGAATTCCTTTTCCTCATTTGATTTGGGGAAATCATCCATGCTCAATTTCACATATGTGGGTAAAGGTGTACTCAATGACTTTCCACCCTGCATATTGAACCTGTGAAGTAATTTGGATATGTAGTCGCTTTGAGACAAGTATATGCATTTGTTACTCCTATCACGAGTAATGCGCATGCCAAGAATATGTTTGACATCCCATAAATCCTTCATATCAAATGTTTGAGTCAACTTCTTTTTGAGAATTGACAAGTCATACGAGGACTTCCCAACAATCAACATATCATCAACATAAAATAACAAGCATATCAAGCTGCCATCTGAGCATCTCTTTATGTAGAGACAATGATCCTCATTGATTCGAGAATAGCCTTGAGACTTCATAAAAGCATCAAACTTTTTTGGTACCATTGTCTAGGGGAGTGTTTAAGTCCATACAAGATCTTCTTGAGCTTACAAACTAGACTTGCCAGGGACTACGAACCCTCTGGTTGTTCCATATAGATCTCATTTGTAAAATCTCCATGCAAGAAATAGTTTTCGCATCCATTTGGACTAGCTTTAAGTCCTCCATTGCAACGAATCCAAGCAACATGCACAGGGTAGTCATCTTGATGAGTGGAGAGAAGATTTCCTCAAACTTAACACCATGTTGTTGCTTAAAACCCTTTGCAACAAGTCGTGCTTTATACTTTGGAGAAGCACTATCTGATGTGAATTTCAACTTATATAGCCATTTACATGGTAAAGCTTTCTTGCCCTTTGGAAAAGGTACTAAATCCCAAGTACCATTCTTATGAATAGAATCCAACTCACTCTTCATGGCAGGCTCCCACTTGACATGATCCTCTGTCTACATAGCCTCTTTATAGCAAGAAGGCTCACTGACATCTGTTAGCATAACAAAATCTAAGCCTCGAACATATCTATCAGATGGATGTGAGCCTCATGTAGAGCATCTCAATGGTTGTTGAACAGGAGCATTTGCAAACTGATTTGATGGGACATTCTCTTGAACGACCCTATGTGCAATATTTTTATGCATGGTAACTGGAGGACTAGTATCCTCAAACACCACTCTTCTCACTTCAACCTCCTTAATGGGCTGCTTATGCATGTTAAACTCATTGAAAATGACATCACTACTTTTGATCACTGACTGTGTTTCAGGATCCCACAAACGATATCCAAATTTTCCTTCTCGACCATATCCAAGAAAAATGCATTTCTTTGACTTATGGTCCAAATTTTGTCTAAGATTTTGGGGTATATGAATATATGCTTCACACCCAAAAACTCAAAGATGATCATAATATGGTGGCTTCCTTGTCTATAATCTTGTGCCACTTTCAGACCTTTGTCAGTACTAGGTGAAAGGTTAATCACATGAATTGCAATCAATATTGCTTCTGCCCAAAAACCTTGTGAAAGGTTTGCATGATGTAGCATAAAGATTACTCTATCCTGAATAGTTCTGTTCATCCTTTTAGCTACACCATTTTGTACTGGGGTATGAGGAGCTGTAAACTCTCTACGAATTCCTCTAGATAAGAGGAAAAGGTTGAATTCATGTGATGTATACTCACCCCCATTATCTAAATGTAAAGCTGTGAGTTTAGTTTCTTTTTTGGTCTCAATTGAAGCAAGCCATTTTTTGAAAGTAGGGAATACCTCATCCTTTGATTTGATAGGATATACCCAAAATTTTCTAGTAGCATCATCTATAAAGTGTATTATCATTGAAGAATCCACTTTATAATGGTTTGAATATAGGGTATGAAGATCAAGATGATGGCCAATGCGAACATCGAGATGATGACCATACAATATTTATGCAAACAGTGAGCTGGCCATACTCTTCCCATTACTAGCTTAGTTGGTAGCATTTTACCTCTTCGTAATTTGTGTATAGATTTATACTATTTAGTAATCAATTTTGTACATCTTTATGTTAAGCTACATTATATTACTTCAATTTAGTGGGATCGGAGCACTACATTTGAGAGAGTATTACTGGAAGTGAGAACCACAATTTTCTCACATGTAGCTTTGAGAAACAAGGAATCTTGCATGTAGCTTTGAGAAACAAATAATCTCACATGTAGCTTTAAGAAACAAATACAAGTTTGCATATGTCAGGGGAGCACTAGATTATGCCCTCTGACTAGATTAGATAAGATTTCAGAATTACACTTTTGATTACAAGATCACCCTTGTCGAAAAATAATACAAGAATATATTATTGATACAAGAAGTCCCACAATTTGGGAGTGATAGGTAAAGATAACTCAACTAGAGATGATACTGAAGATCCCACAAGCCGAGACCATAGGTATGAAGCAAGATCTCTGGATTACAAGAACTCCCTTCAAGGAGATGAACTAGATACAAGGAGTGATTGGAAAGGATCTCGTGCTATGAGATTACAACACGACACAACAAGATGTCCAAGAAACTAGAGTGGACAAGACTAGAACAAGGCACAAGACTAGAACAAGAACTAGAACTTGGAAAGTACTAGGAGATTGCAACTCTTGAGCTCCCAAGGCTTGTATTGGCAAGACTGAGTATATATGTGGCCAAACCCTCTTTATATAGGTTTTCAAGGGAAGGTCATCAATGGCGGTTACAAATTGATGATGTCATCAATGATATCATCAATTCAAACAAGAGCTCTAGGTGTCAGAATGAGGCAAATAGATAGTGGATCTTTGGGTTTTGGCTCATTTTGAATGCAATGAAAGTATTATTTTCCCCAATTTTTGAACCAATCATGAGATATATAAGGTAATATGGAATCTAAGGTTCAAGATGGTTTCCTTTGTCCATGACATCACCTCTCCGTCAAGCGATGAGATTCATGAGGAGCGGTCATGTTCTTTGGTCTTGGCTTCATTGGAGTTTTCTTATGAAATTCTTGAACCTTGATTGGTGCTCTATGAAGGTTTTCTATAGGTTCTCAAGTACAATTATTGATGGCATACCCTTTCCAATGAACAAGGTACTCCAATCTTCTTCAGGATATTCTTGAATCTAGGACATGCTTGACTTCAAATTATTCATGATCATAAATCTTGATAGGTGGTGAAGGACTAGGTCTCTCCCCCCTCAATGGTGAAATCAGATATGGTTCCAATATGGACACATAGAAAACTAGATGTATTCTCATGGTACTTGGTAACTAGAGCTTGAAAGTGAGTGGATTAACCTTGACCAAGATGGTGAATGGACCAAATCTCTGATGGTCTAGCTTTGCAAAAGGACTTGAAGTCTATAGATTATTTTTGAGTAACCACACATTATCGCCAATGTGATAGGCTGAATTTTTCACATGATGTTAATCTGCGTAATACTTATATTGCTCTTGCGCTCTATGGATCTCTTCCTTGAGTTCTTTGTGAATATCCATCAGGTACTTGGCCTTATCTATGGCAGTTGGGTTCTTGACATGATTTGAGAGTTGTATATCCATCCTTGGATGTTGTCCATAATCTACAAAGAAGGGAGTTTTCTTGGTAGATGTATGAACACTATTGTTATAGGAAAAATCTGCAAATGGTAAGAGCTCAAATCAATCATTTTGATGATAGTTGATGGTGCAACATAGATATTGTTCTAGGACTTGATTCACCCATTTTGTTTGTCCATCAGTCTGTGGATGATTCGTTGTAGATAGTTTAACTTGAACACCAAGGAGCTTGCAAAGACTCTTCCAAAAGCGAGATATGAGTTGTGGACCTCCATCACTAAGAATATCATCAAGCAATCCATGAAGCCTAAAGATGTGTCTGAGAAAAAGTCTAGTAGTGGCTGCACTTGTGATTGCCTTGGTAGTTGGAATGAAGTGTGCCATCTTTGTAAATTTATCCATTATAACAAGAATGGCATCATGCTTATAGACATTGGTAGATCTGTGATGAAATCCATAGATAATGAAGCCCATGGCCTCTCTGGGATAGGTAAAGGTTACAAGAGGCCATTAGTTGTTACCGTTAGTGTCCACGTGAAAGGCCAAATGACCACCAGATACTTTTTGTATATGTTCTTTAATAAAACATATAGTGGCCTGGTCAACCACGCACTATAAGTTAAATCGCATTTGTAACCCCTATGAAATTTGTCTTTGTGCTCCATGTACTGTGTTTTCTCTGTATTCTATAACCCTTTGTGCAGAGTACTATCTGAGGTGCCTGGAGCTTGCTTTTCTACCTGGAGGGTATCATCCTATAGCTCTCTAGAAGGAGAGTTTAGCACGGTGCATTGGAAACAAAATACTTTCATTGCTATCAATGCATTTTGATGCAAAACCTTTGTTCCTTTTTTGTGAGCAAAGCAAGCACCCATCCACCCATCCAAGGGTTTTGATTAAGCCAACGATCAAGGCGTAGAACTTGCCAACCTTGTCATCTAATTCACCAAAGTCATCATTGGCACCGTTGGCTGTACGGGAGGGAGTACCTCAACGATCAAGGAAGACGAAGGTTCCGGATAGTTCTCGAGGGATCACCCATCCTATTTGTTTCCCCTAGAGGCCGCTTAATCGACAAACCCTCTTGTCACTAAGCTACACTCTTGTGGTGTCTGAAGAAGGGAAAAGACTAAGGTTACCATTACCTTGAACATGTTTTGGTCCCTCAAAGCTTCATTCTTTATTTTCAAAGCTTGTTTTAAAGCATTTTTGGGGTGATTCTTGGAGCCATTTTGGAGTACTCTTGCATGTAGTTCTCTTTACATAGGTTCAAGAACATCAACAAGAGTGCTCTTTGTACTTTTATAGCAACAAATATTTACCTTTGGGATTGTGCTTTTTAGCCACACTAGTAAATCTACAGGTTTCTTGAAAGGTTTTTATTATGGTGGGAGCATCCACTGCAACTTTATGCAGGTTTTTGAGCCGAAAGAAAAGAGTTGAAAGACACTTGTAGGTGTTATTGGCTAGTGTTTGGGCTATGAATTCAGCCTTTAAGTGCCATTTTACTGCATATATTGAGCACATACACTCTATTTATGCTTCTGTGGATACCGCTTATGTATGTCCATGTGGACATTGATATAGCAATTATGTTTTTTGAATAAAGCTTTTGATGTTATAAAGAGGGCCGTAGTGAGGTTTTCTTAATTAGGAGACATCAAGGTGTCTAGGTCTCTTCGGTGATGCAAGTGGAAGACTTACCTAGCCTCTCCATAGGAGATGTATGCTAGTTGTTCATAGGTGCTCGATAAGTCAAGTTGGCTTCTTTTGATTAATTGATTATATGCAATTTAGTTACTGATTGCCTATGTAGGTTTACATGTTAGTACTTACAATTTTGAGAAATTCACACAATGCTCATTTTGCAGAGGAGACTGGCAAAATTTTTCCAAATATTTTGTTTTGCCAACTATACAATGGTCGAATTACTCCTCGATACAATTATTGGTATGAGCACATATATTCTCACATAATCCCTCTGGTTATTCATTATTGTTAATTAATCCATTTCTCTAAAGAGACTCTGCTGATTTCCCATAATTCGACACTTGGTCATCCTTTTTTGAGCCTTAGGAATCTTCTAGCTCCATTATCATTCTGGCCAGTTCTCAATCATCGTGGCATCAAAGATCTCAAAAACATCCGGTGGATCAGGTCTAGTGCCATGAGCTTACATGGATTGAAATAGTCCCCTGGACAATGGTGTTACCGTTAGTGTCCATGTGAAAGGCCAAATGGCCACCGGACACTTCTTTGTATATGTTCTTTAATAAAACATATAGTGGCCTGGTCAGTCACAGACTGTAAGTTCGACCGCATATGTAAGAGCTAAGAAGTCTGTCTTCGTGCTCCCTGTGTAGTGATTTTCTGCGTATTCTACAACCTCTGTGTGGAGTACTGTGTGTGGCGTCAGGAGCTCGTTTTTGTACTCCGAGCATATCGTCGTGGAGCTCTCGAGAAGGAGAGTCCAGTGTGGTGCATCACCATTGAAATACTTCTCCAAGGCTTACGACTAAGGCGGCAACCAAGGCATAGACCTTGGCATACCTTGTCATCCGAGTCACCCAAGTCACCGTTGGCGCCGTTGGCTGCGCGCGAGGGAGGACCTCAACGATCAAGGAATATAGAGGTTCCCGGTACTTCCCGGGAGGTCACCCATCCCAGTACTGTTCCCCCCAGAGCTCGCTTAACCGTGGCAATCTCTTGCCACTAAGCTACACTCTTGTGGTGTTTGAAGAAGGGGAAAGACTAAGGTTGACATTACCTTGAACAAGTTTTGGTCCCTCAAAGCTTCATTTTTGCTTTTAAAGCCTATTTCTGAAGCAATTTTGGGGTGTTTTTGGAGCCATTTCGGAGTACTTTCGCACGTAGTTCTCTTCACACAGGTCCAAGAACATCAAGAAGAGTGTTCCTTGTACTTCTCAGACAATAAATATCAACCTTTGGGGCTGTATTTTCAGCCACACTCGTAAAACTACAGGTTTCTCGAGGGGTTTTCAGTTTTGGTGGGAGCAGTCGCTGCAAATTTATGCAGGTTTTTAAAGCCTAAAACATCAGAGGTGACAGACACTTGCAGGTGTTATTGGCTAGTTTTTGGGCTGTGTATTCAGCCTTTCAGTGTCATTTTACTGCATATATTGAGCACATACACACCATGTACGCTTCTGTGGATACCGCTTATGTACGTCCATGTGGGCATTGATATGGCGGTTACGTTCTTTGCATAAAGCCTTTTACGTTTGATAAAGAGGGTCGTGGTGAGGTTTTCTTAACTGGGAGACACCCAGATGTTGGGGTCTCTTCGGTGATGCAGGTGGAAGACTTACCCAGCCTCGCCATAGGAGATGTATGATAGTTGTTCATAGGTGCTCGATAAGCCTAGTTGGCTTCTATTGGGTAACTGATTATATGCAATGGAGTCAGTGATTCACTATGCAGGTAGACATGTCAGTACTTGCAGTTTTATGATACTTTGACACTGGTCATATGCTAATATTGCAGAGGATACTCTGGCAAAATTTTTCCAGATTTCTGGTTTAGTCAACTATATAGTGGTCGATTTACTCCTTGATACACTTATTTGTTGGTGTTTGGACTCTTCTAGCTCCATTATCATTCTATTCAGTTCTCTACGATCATGGCATCAGAGGTCTCAGGCACATTCGGTGGATCAGGGTCTAGTGCTAGCGTTCCGAGGAGGAGCTATAACTTGCAGGGCAAAGACCATTTTGAGATCCGAAAATTTGATGGCACAAACTTTGCTCTATGGAAGAATCAGATTAAAGATGTGGTGATTCAAAGAAGGCAATGGAAGCCAGTAAATGGGATTTCAAAGAAGCCTGCTGACATGGATGAAGATGATTGGGATGAGTTAGATGAAATGGCCAGGTCTACCATTCGCTTGCACCTAGCAGATAATGTTTACTTTACAGTATTAGACTGTGAAAGTGCAGAGGAGCTTTGGAAGAAGTTATGCAATACATATGAAAAAGAGACGGCATCAAATAAAGTATATCTGATGAGAAAATTATACGACCTTCGTATGAAGGACACAGATAGTGTTGCTGCTCATCTAAATGAGTTTGATGCCATATTCTCCCAGTTACAGGCTCAAAAAATGGATATGGACAATGAAATGAAAGCAGTATTGCTGTTATGCACCCTGCCATCATCATGGGATACATTTTGCACAGCTATTAGCAATAGTGCACCAGGTGGTAAACTCGTCTATGATGACATATGTGGAGCACTCTTGAGTGAGGAGATTCGTAGAAAATCTATGGTTGGCATTCAGAGTGGAGATGCATATAATGTTCGTGATTCTTACCAAGGAAAGAATCAACAACGTGGCAGGAGCAAGAACAAGGAAAAGAATGGTCAACGGAATAAGAGCAGAAGTAAATCAAGGAAGAGGGATATTGAATGCCATTATTGTCATAAGAAAGGACACATGAAGAAACTGTTATGCATTAAAGAATGCTAAAGGTAAAGGACAGAATGTTGATGGGCATGTTAAACAGTTACCTGCACCATCTACTTCGACTGTGAAGATTGAAGAAATTAATGCTATTTCTGATGATGCTGATGTGTTGACACTTGATAGTACTGTGCCATCTGAGGCACTTATGACTGATTCTCTTTCCCACACCTGGCTGCTAGATTCTGGTGCTTCTTTCCATGTGACACCACATAGAGAATGGTTCTCTAATTATGCAGCAAAGTCTCTTGGTATCGTGAGACTTGGTGACTCTTACCAGTGTGATGTTGTGGGGATTGGAGATGTGGTTGTGCAGTTCATTGACGGTTCAAAATTTACTATGCATAATGTACGCCATGTACCTCAGTTATCACGCAGTTTGATGTCAGTTGGTCAACTTGATGACCTTGGTTACAAGGTGGTCTTCTATGCTCAGTCCTTTCGTATATCAAAGGGCAATATGGTTATTGCAAAAGGAAGGAAAGTTGGCTCACTTTACCCTTTATTTGTATCACAGAAAGAACACTTGTTAGCTGTTACTGAACAGCCTATGGCTTGTATTTGGCATGGTCGTTTGGGCCATATATCTCGTAGTGGAATGGAAAATCTTTCTCGTTCTGGCTACTTACCTGTGTTATCTTTCTCTGATTTTTCATTTTGTGAGCATTGTCAATATGGAAAGCAAACCAGAAATGTGCATAAAACGCACATTGACTCTTCAATTCAGCCTTTAGATCTTGTCCATACAGATGTGTGTGGTCCTATGCCCACTAGGTCCTTAGGTGGTTCTCTTTACTTTGTCACTTTCATAGATGATGCTACTAGAAAAGTCTGGGTATATCCTATCAAATCGAAGGATGATGTATTCCCTACTTTCAGAAAATGACTTGCTTCAGTTGAGACTGAAAAAGGAACTAAGCTTAAGGCTTTACGTTCAGATAATGGGGGTGAGTATACCTCACATGAATTCAGCCTTTTCTGTCAGTGTAGAGGGATTCGTAGAGAGTTTACAGCTCCTTATACCCCAGTACAGAATGGTGTAGCTGAGAGGATGAATAGAACTATTCAAGATAGAGTAGTCTCTATGTTGCATCATGCAAACCTCTCACAAGGTTTTTGGGCATAAGCAGTATTGACTGCAGTTCATGTGATTAACCTTTCACCTAGTACTGCCAAAGGTCTGAAAGTGGCACAAGAGTTATGGACAGGGAAACCACCATATTATGATCATCTTCGAGTTTTTGGGTGTGAAGCATATGTTCATATACCCAAGAATCTTAGACAGAAGTTGGACCATAAGTCAAAGAAATGCATTTTTCTTGGATATGGTCGAGAAGGACAATTTGGATATCGCTTATGGGATCCTGAAACACGGTCAGTGATCAGAAGTAGTGATGTCATTTTTAATGAGTCTAAGATGCATAAACAGCCGATTAAGGAGGTTGAAGTGAGAAGAGTGGTGTTTGAGGATACTAGTCCTCCAGTTAGCATGCATAAAAATGCTGCACATAGGGATGTTCAAGAGAATGTCCATTCAGATCAGTCTGCACATGTTCCTGTTCAGCAACCATTGAGACGTTCTGCACGCGTCTCATATCCACCTGATAGATATGTTCCAGGTTTAGATTTTGTTATGCTAACAGATGCCGGTGAGCCCTCTTGCTACAAAGAGGCTATGCAGACAGAGGATCATGTCAAGTGGGAGCGTGCCATGAAGAGTGTGTTGGATTCTATTCACAAGAATGGTACTTGGGACTTAGTACCTTTGCCAAAGGGCAGGAAAGCTTTACCATGTAAATGGGTATATAAGCTGAAATTCACATCAGATAGTGCTTCTCCAAAATATAAAGCACGACTTGTTGCAAAGGGTTTTAAGCAACAACATGGTGTTGATTTTGAGGAAATCTTCTCTCCAGTGGTCAAGATGACTACTTTGCGCATGTTGCTTGGATTCGTTGCAATGGAGGACTTAGAGCTAGTCCAAATGGATGTGAAAACAGCTTTCTTGCATGGAGATCTTACAGATGAGATCTATATGGAACAACCAGAGGGTTATGTAGTTCCTGGCAAGGAAAGTCTAGTTTGTAAGCTCAAGAAGAGCTTGTATGGACTTAAACAGTCTCCTAGACAATGGTACCAAAAGTTTGATGCTTTTATGAAGTCCCAAGGCTATTCTCGGAGCAATGAGGATCATTGTCTCTACACAAAGAGATGTTCTGATGGCAGCTTGATATGCTTGATACTTTACGTCGATGATATGTTGATTGCTGGGAAGTCCTCTTATGATTTGTCAATTCTCAAAAAGAAGTTGAGTCAGACATTTGATATGAAGGATTTGGGGGATGCCAAACATATTCTTGGCATGCGCATTACTCGTGATAGGAGTAAAAGATGCATATACTTGTCTCAAAGTGAGTACATATCCAAAGTACTTCATCGATTCAATATGCAGGGTGGAAAGGCATTGAGTACACCTTTACCCACATATGTGAAATTGAGCAAGGATGACTGCCCCAAATCAGATGAGGAAAAGGAATTCATGACCAAAATTCCCTATCAGTCTGCTGTTGGTAGTCTCATGTATGCTATGGTAGCTACGAGACCAGACATTGCATTTGCAGTGGGAGTTGTGAGCAGATATATGTCTAATCCTGGCAAGAAACATTGGGAAGCGGTCAAAATGATTTTGAGATATCTGAGTGGCACTAAGGACAAGTGTCTATGCTTAGGTAGAGGGAAAGCATCCATTATTGGTTACACAGATTCTGACTATGCTGGTTGTGTAGACAATCGTAAGTCTACATCAGGGTACATTTTTCATTTTGCTGGAGGTGCTATCTCTTGGAGATCTTGTCTTCAAGAATGTACAGCTGTTTCCACCACAGAAGCAGAGTATGTTGCAGCAAGTGAGGCATGTAAGGAAGCATTGTGGCTTTCTCGTCTTGCTTGCGATATGGGTTTGCCTCAGCATGTACCTCACTTGCTCAGTGATAGTCAGAGTGCCATTGCTTTGGCTAAGAATCCGGTCTATCATGCAAAGACCAAGCACATTGAGGTGAGGTATCACTTCATTAGAGATTGCTTAGCCACTGAGAGCATTATTCTTGAGAAGGTTCACACTCGAGATAATGCTGCAGATGCTTTGACTAAAGCTCTACCACAGGATAGCTTTCGACACTGTTGTCACTTGATGGGGGTTACTTGATTCTTGATCTTACGCAGTCACTTGTATACTATGTAACATGCCCATCAGGTGGGAGGTATAGTTTGTATACTTACACTCAGGTATTCTTTATCATTCTTTCTTTTTTCTCCCATAGTTACTCTGGCCATATTGGCCTTTAGTGGGAGATTGTTACCGTTAGTGTCCATGTGAAAGGCCAAATGGCCACCGGACACTTCTTTGTATATGTTCTTTAATAAAACATATAGTGGCCTGGTCAGTCACAGACTGTAAGTTCGACTGCATATGTAAGAGCTAAGAAGTCTGTCTTCGTGCTCCCTGTGTAGTGATTTTCTGCGTATTCTACAACCTCTGTGCGGAGTACTGTGTGTGGCGTCAGGAGCTCGTTTTTGTACTCCGAGCATATCGTCGTGGAGCTCTCGAGAAGGAGAGTCCAGTGTGGTGCATCACCATCGAAATACTTCAAATGGTACCAAAAGTTTGATGCTTTTATGAAGTTTCAAGCTATTCTCGAAGCAATGAGAATCATTTTCTATACACAAAGAGATGCTCAAATGGAAGCTTGATATGCTTGATATTTAATGTCAATGATATGTTGATTGTTGGGAAGTACTCTTATGAGTTTTCAATTCTCAAAAAGAAGTTGAGTGTGACATTTAATATGAAGGACTTGGGGGATGCCAAGGAGAGTCTTGGGATGCACATTACTCATGATAGGAGTAAAAGATGCATACACTTATCTCAAAGTGAGTACATATGCAAAGCACTTCATACATTCCAGATATTTAATGTCAATGATATGTTGATTGTTGGGAAGTACTCTTATGAGTTTTCAATTCTCAAAAAGAAGTTGAGCGTGACATTTGATATGAAGGACTTGGGGGATGCCAAAGATATTCTTGGGATGCACATATCATTGATATTTAATGTCAATGATATGTTGATTGTTCGGAAGTACTCTTATGAGTTTTCAATTCTCAAAAAGAAGTTGAGTGTGACATTTGATATGAAGGACTTGGGGGATGCCAAGGATATTCTTGGGATGCACATTACTCATGATAGGAGTAAAAGATGCATACACTTATCTCAAAGTGAGTACATATGCAAAGTACTTCATACATTCCAAATGTAGGGTGGAAAGGCATTGTGAACACCTTTACCCACATATGTAAAATTGAGCAAGGATGATTGGCCCAAATCAGATGAGGAAAAGGAATTCATGAACAAAATTCCTTATCAGTTTGCTATTGGTAATCTCATGTATGCTATGGTAACTATGAGACCAGACATTGCATTTGCACTGGGAGTTGTGAGTAGGGCATGAAGCACTGGAAAAAAGCACTAGGAAGTGGTCAAGAGGATTTTGAGATATCTTAGTGGCACTAAGGACAAGTGTCTATGCTTGGGTAGAGGGAAAACATCCATTATTAGTTACATAGATTTTGATTATGCTAGTTGTGTAGACAATTGCAATTCTACATCAAGGTACATTCTTCATTTTGTTGGAGATGCTATCTCTTGGAGATCTCATCTTCAAGAATGTACAACTATTTCCATTATAGAAGGAGAGTAAGTTGCATCAAGTGAGGCATGTAACAAAGCATTATGGCTTTCTCGTCTTGTTTGTGATATGGTTTTACCTCAACATGTACCTCATTTGCTCAATGATAGGTAACATGCCATTGCATTGGCTAAAAATCTCGTCTATCATGAAAAGACCAAGCACACTGAGGTGTAATATCACTTCATTAGAGACTGCTTAGCCACTCAACACATTATTCTTGAGAAGGTTCACACCCGAGATAATGCTGCAGATGCTTTGACTAAAGCTCTACCACATGATAGCTTTCGAAACTATTGTCACTTGATGGGGGTTACTTCATTCATGATCTAACAAAGTTACATTTATGCTGTGTAACATGCCCATCAGGTGTGAGGTATAGTTTGTATACTTACACTGGGGTATTCTTTATCATTCTTCATTTTTCTCCCATAGTCATTTTGGTCATATTGGCCTTTAGTGGGAGATTGTTACTGTAAGTGTCCATGTACAAGGCCAAATGTCCACAAGAAACTTTCTGTATATGCTCTTTAATAAAACATATAGTGGCCTGGTTAGCCACACACTGTAAGTTTAAACACATTTGTAACACCTATGAAATATGTCTTCATGCTCCTTGCGTACTATTTTTTTGTGTATTTTGTAGCCTTTTGTGTGGAGTACTGTGTGGGGTGTTTGGAGCTCGGTTTCCTACCCTCAAGGTATCATTGTGGAGCTATCTAAAAAGAGATTTTAGCATGGTGCATCGCCAACAAAATACTTGATGAGGTTTATGTTGTAGTACCTTAGATCTATTGCAAGTTTCACAGGATCAGATATATTCTTTGACTTCCTTCCACATTTGAGGCCACCAAAAATACCTTGATACGAGTTCTATTGTTTTATTTACTCCAAAATCTCTGTTACAAGGTTATCATGACATTGTTGTACTTAGATCGTAGGCTTTCCTAGAGGGACATACAATAGATTCTTATAGAATAGTAACCCATCCTTTTCCTAAAACCATTTACTTCTTGAACTTTTCCTTCTTGAGTTTTCTGCTTAACATTACAAAACAATTCATCTTGTGATAGAGTCCCAAGGATCAAATGATTCAAAGTTGAATGTTGATGATGTCTTGAAGAGATAGCTGCTAACTAGAGATGCGCATGCTTGAATAATACACTCTCCTGTTGATCAAAGGCCTCTTCACCTTTCTTTGGTGCAAGGTAAAATCTTCTTAACAAGGCATCTGATAAATGGTATGTGATGACACAATCAAACTTGGATAAAAAGTTACTCCATCAAGATTGCCTTCTATTGAGGATGCACGCGGTCATAAAATACTCTAAGTTCTTGTGACCTACATACACAGTAACTTTATGAGATGCTCCTTCTAGATGGTGATGCCAGGTATCAAAAATGTCCAATATGGCATGTTCTTTATCATGGATTTCCTAATTAATCTTTGGAGGGAAAAATTTCCTTGAATGATATGCAACTGGATTTAGGTGTCCGTCATCTCTATATTGCGATAGAATGGTCCCTAGGGCAAAGTTCGATGCATCTATCTCTAGGAAGACGGGCTTGCTAGAATTAGGATCAACTAGAATCGGAGCAGTGGTGACTGATGATTTCAAGGTTTGAAAGGATTTTTCTACTTCTTCAATCGATGAGAGTTTTGCATTTCCTATAAGCTTGGTAAGAGGTGTCTATATCTTTGAGTAATATCTGATTTATCTTGTAAAAATTGGCAAACCCTATAAAACACTATACATCTCAAACACATGAATGTGGTTTCCAATCAAGGATTGTCTTGATCTTCTTAGGGTCCATAAAGGTTTCTTCCTCTAATACAATGTACCCAAAAAACTCCACTTCTATCTGATGGAAAGAGAACTTCTCCAATTTTGCATATAAACCTTTTTCTCTTAGTTTCTCTAGGACTATCTTTACGAGAGATTCATGAACCTCCAAAATTTTGGAGAATATCAAGATATCATTGAGATATATTACCACAAAATCATCTAAATCTCTCGAAAGACATCATTCATCATATGTTGAAAGAAAAATAGAGCATTTGTGAGACCGAATGGCATAACCACATATTCAAAATGCTCATACCTTGTTTGAAATGTTGTCTTTCATTCCTCTCCTTTAATGGTCTTGATAAGATTGTAAGGTCCTTGAAGGTCAATCTTCGTGAAGAAATTTTCTTCTTTGAGGCATTCCAAGAGCTCTGATATAAGTGGTAGAGGGTATCTATTCTTTATTGTGACTTTATTCAAACCACGATAGTCTATGCACATTTGGAGAGTCCCATCCTTCTTCTTTACAAATAGGATAGGGGCTCTTGCAGGAGACGTCGAGTGTTTGATAAACCCCTTGGATAGATTCTCATCAATATTCTTACGTAATTTTGTAATCCTCTCGTGATAGTCTATAGATTGGTTCGAAGGATGGTTGTGCTCCCTCTTAAAGTTCTATGGAACAATCATAAGGTCTATGCTCTAGGAGGATATCTGCATTCTTCTTTTCAAAAACATCTTCAAAACCTTTATACTGGTAAAGTAGCTTCACTCAATCATCTTTCTTGGACTCTTGAATTGGTATCACATAGATCATATATATTGGTTCCTTCCTGACTACATGTATGAATCCTTTGGCTCTGACATATGTTGAGTTCTTTTGGATATCTTGATGGGTGATTTTATTCTTTTCCCAATTAATGTTTGGATTATGTTTCTTTAGCCAGGTCACTCCAATGATAACTATATTATTAGACTTGATATTGCATTAAAACATATGTGGGAATCATGGTCACCAATGTATACTCTTAATGATGCGGTTTCCATGGTAATGTTCCTAGATGCTAGAGGTCGTCCATCTACTACTTGAGTTGCTACTAGTTTGTTCTTCTGAAGTATTGGAATTCTATGTTTCTTAACCTTCCCTTCATCGATGAAACATGAAGAGGCTCTTGAATCTACTAGGGTTGTAAGGGAAAGGGTATTCTTAGGCATGATTAACTTAACAGGGGCAATACATGTTTCTATGGGTGTAACTAGAATTATGAGACCCTTTCTTATATCATGGTCTAACTGTTCGATCTCTTTTTCAACTCGACTTCCTCGTTTCCCTGATCTACAAGGGTGGCTACGACTCTAGAGTTTGTTCTCTTGTTGGGAAAATTAGTTGCAATATGGCTAGGGTTTCCACAATAGAGGCATAACTTGTTATATCTCCTTCTCTACTTCTTTGTGGTGTTAGTGTTGGTGCAAATTACAAGCCTACACTTTTTGGCTTGAAGGTTACAAAGATATGAGGTTCCATATGAACCATAGCTAGAGGATTCTTATCTCTTTACCTCTTTGTAAAAGTTAAATCATCATTGATTTGAGAGAGTATGTGTAACCACCTACCCAAGGGAGTTGTGGACTTTGTTAGTTGTAAAGCATCAATCAAATTGAGAGAATATCTCCTAAGATGAAGGAACATGATTATAGAGAGCCAAAGTTTGAATTCAAATTCAAACTTTGGACTCAACCTCTATAAAAAAGGGATCATCAAAAAGACCCATGAGATTGGTCACTTTTCCGAGATCTTCATCTTCATCTCTGTATGTGTGTAAGGCCTACACTGTTGCGTACACCTTACTACATCATTTGGCTATAGTTTCCAAGCCAATGATTTTGTACACAAGTTTTCATTAATATATATATCTACAATTGTTCATCTCTGAGTTCTCTATCATAGTCTCTATCAGTCAGTCAACTTGTGGAGATCATATCTCACTCATTTCTCCACCAAATTCAAAGATCTACAACTTGATGGAACCAACTTGAAGTCTTCTACGTGCTATCAAAATTTGAAGGATTTATATTCAGCCATTTCAGAAAAAAGTGCATCGAGGTGATCACTGGTCGAAGTCTGCAACAGTCCTAAAAAAGTCGGGGGTAAAGGTTTACTTGCTAAATTAATTTATCTGAGCATAGTTAATCTTTTTAAGTGATTTCACTTGAAAGCATTAGCTTACTAAGCTAATTAGATACCCCTAAAAGGAATTTTTCCAATTCCTACTGTGCTGGTCATACTGAGCAAAAGTTGTAGTAGGTGTATGGTCTAAAATAGAAGGTTTTCTTGAAGACTTGAAGTTCAAAGTAATCTATTTTGATTCAATCATTTCATACATCATCTTCAAAGTACATAGGCACTTTTATGGTGTCATTGGAAAGCTAAGAAGGTCTACTTATCAACTTTGAAGTATCAAAGGGCTGGTACAAAGCAAGATTTGGCAATACCTACTTATCTTCCTGAAGTATTCATCCATTTTCCCAACAGTGGTATCAGATCAAAAGTCAAGGTAAAATGGGAGATGGTTTTCCTTCATTTATTGATAAATTGGACAGGAACAACTATCAGGCATGGTCTCTAAGGATGAAGACATACCTTCAAGGAAGGAGTCTTTATGGATACATCTCAGGAGATGAGGAATTGCCCTCATTCAAAACCAGAGGACTATCAACAAAGGAAGAACATGAGAAGCTCAATGCATGGTGTGCCACCGATGCATTAGCAAGGTCTTACTTACTCAACTCCATCTCTGATTTTCTTTTGCCACATATTAGAAACTGTAAGACATCCCAAGAGACTTGGGAAACCTTGTTATCCTATTTCTCTTCCAACACAAGGGCCAGAAAAAACCAATTGTGGATTTAATTCACCACAGTAAGGAAGCAACCTAAGCAGGCTATTTCAGAGTATGTGACTAAGATTAAAGATGTAGCAGATCAGTTATCAAGTATAGGAGAAGAGATTGAAGAAGAGCAGATAATAAGGCAAGTGATCAATGGGATTAAAGCTGATGACAAATGGCAAAGCTTCGCCACTGCCATGGACCTATACATGCACATGCAAATTTTAGATCTTACCACTCTCATGGGGCAATTATTCACTCATGAAGCCAAGCTAAAAAATAATGGAGACTCATCCAAAGGTAATAGCTCTTCTGCCCTATACACTGATAAAAGTAAGTCTAAAGATAAAGGCAAGAACAAGAAAGGAGAGGATGAAGGCACTACCTCCCAAGCCAACTATGCAAGGAGAGGTAGATCATCAAGAGGAAGGGGCAGAGGAGGTAAGCAAGGTAGGGGGAGATCCTATAACTCCTCACCATTCAACATTTGTGGTTTATCAAATCATACTATAGATGAGTGTTTCAAGAACTACAAGAATCAGAGAGGTAGAGGATATCAAAGAGGTGGATACTCACAATCAAGAGGCAGATTCAACCATCATCAAGGGTACAACAACAACTACAACAACAAGTATAATGGCAACTACCAAGGAGGATATAAGTCCAGAAAGGATTACAACTACACAGAAGAACAAGATGATTCTCTTCTGATCATGAACATGACTTCAAAACCAGGAACAAATGATGACCATCTCTTCTACATTGACTCAGGATGCTCAAATCATGTGGCTGGCAATGTAGCTCTACTCTCTGACCTTGAAGAACCAAGAGGTAAGCATCAAGTATAAATAGGTGATGACACCAAGCACTCAGTAGTTAAAGTTGGAAATGTTAAGACTTGTGATGGAAATCAAAACTTGTTGAGTAGGGTACTATATGTACCAACCATTACAAAAAACTTGATGAGTGTTGGACAGATTGTGGAAAAAGGTTTGCAAGTTAGGTTCAACCAATATGGAGCATTTGTGGAGGATCCCAAGCATGGGTTCAAGAAAATTGCTAAAGGAGAAAAGACAGGTAGACTTTTTACTTTTGAGCTAGAAGATACAAAGAATATTGCACTTTACAATTATAAAGATCAAACACTTTCAGAGCTTGAGATTTGGCATAAAAGATTAGGGCATGTAGGAGAAAGAATCTTGAAGCAAATATACAGGGACCAATATGTGCTTGGGATACCTAATGTATCCAAGCAACATATGATCTACAAGTGTGGTGCTTGTTAGCTTGGAAAGTCTCACAGGTTACCATTCTCAAGGAAAGGCTACATGCATGAGGACTACCTAGAGCTTGTCCATACAGATGTATGGGGACCAAGCAAAGACCCCTCAATCTCAGGATCAAGGTACTATGTATCTTTTATTGATGATTATAGCAGGTGGAGTGTATTGTACTTTATGAAGCACAAAGATGAAGTGTTCAATTGTTTTAAAAAATATCTTGCACTTGTTGAGAATTAGACAAGAAGAAACCTAAAGAGGCTAAGGTCAGATGGAGGAGGTGAGTACTTCTCAAATGACTTTGAAGCATTTTTGCAGGACAGAGGAATTAAGAGAGAAATCACCACAAAGTATACTCCTGAACAGAATGGGGTAGCTGAGAGAAGAAATAGATTGATTGTTGAAACAACTAGGTCAATGTTGAATGAAAAAAGGTTACCTAACTATTTATGGGCAGAGAGTGTATCTATTGCCACTTACCTTATAAACAGGTTACCATCCAAATCCCTTGATGGGATGACTCCTTATGAAGCATGGCATGGTAAGAGACCCTCACTTGATCATTGCAGGATATTTGGATGTGTAGCATATGTACACATTCCTTCTCAGATAAGAGGTAAGCTAGACCCTAAGGCTGAGAAGTGTATCTTTATTGGATATGATCTAAATCAGAAGGGGTACAGATTCTACAAGCCTTCAAATAAGGGATTCATGTTAGTAGAGATGTTGTCTTTGATGAAAATGACTCTTGGTATGAGAATGAATGCAAGAAGGTTAAACTACCCTATGACTTGTAGGAGGAGTTTCCAAGTCTTGCTAAGGAGGAACCTACTCAAAATGAAGACACCAATTCAGATGATGAAGACATTATCAATCTTGAAGAATTCAAGGCATGGAAGTCCAAAGGCAAACTCAAGATGAAGAAGCTTGAAGACATACCTGAATCTTCTAACCAAGCAATCAGAAGATCACAGAGGGAGAGTAAGAAACCAATCAGATATGGGTATGACACCTCTCTTGTCACTAAACATTCTATTTATCTTGCCAAAGACTTGTCAAAATCCATTCAATATCTTAACCTCTAGCATCGTGAGCAGAAGGTCCTTCACATCATCTCTTAAACCCCACCTAAATTTGCTTATGAAATAATCTTCATGCCAAGTGAGATCACATATCAACTGCCTAAATTTTGATGCATAGGTAGAGGCAGGGCAGTTACCTTGATGTAGCTTTCGAAGTTTTATTTCTGCCATTCAACTTATGTTTGCATCTCTAAATGTGGCAGTGAGTGCTCAAAGACACCCCTCATAGTCCTGAAGTACTACCATGTTCTTCTCCAATATTGGGGCAAACCATGATAATGCTTGGCCACAAAGCAAGGTTCCAATAAACCCGATCTTGGATGCCTCATCAAGGCATCTATCAGGTTGCATACGGATGTATAATTTAACATCAAGCTACAAAAACCCTTGAAACTTCGTGTGATCCCCATCGAACTTTTTTGGCATGCAAATCTTGGGCTCCTTCATGAAAGATGTACTAGGTTGTTGATTCACTTGAATACTCCCTTGATTTGTTTGAAGACTCCTAGTTCGTTCTTGTAATTCTTGGAGGAGTGCACCTACATGCACCGGATGTCCTATCTCAACTTGTGTCTATCGATGAGTTAGGTCCTCGACTTGTTGTTAGAGACTCTGAAGTGATGTTACAAATTGTTCATAAGCATTCTCCATGATGTGTGGTCTTGGATAGAAGCTAGTCCTGCCAAAATGTCAGGAGAGCACTATATTGTGCTCTCTGAATCGACTAGACAAGATTTCAAAATTATACTTTTGATTACAAGAACACCCACGTAGGGAAATAATACAAGGATATATAATTGTCAGGGGAGCACTATATTGTGCTCTCTGAATCGACTAGACAAGATTTCAAAATTATACTTTCGATTACAAGAACACCCACGTAGGGAAATAATACAAGGATATATAATTGATACAGAAAATTGGACTAGAGATGATACAAGAGATCCCACAACCCAAGACCATAGGTATGAAATAGGATATCTCAATTACAAGGATTCCCTTCACGGAGATGAACTAGATACAAGAAGTAACTAGACAAGCTCTTGTACTACAAGATTACAAGAGGAAAAGTTGAGATGTCCAAGATACAAGACTAGACACGACTAGAACAAGGAACAAGACAAGAACTGGAATTGGAAATTGGAGAGTACTTACTTGGCGATCATGACTCCTTGAGCTCCCATGATTGGTATTGGAAAGATTGAGTATGTATGTGGCCAAGGCCTCCTTATATAGGAGTTCGAGGGCGATTCCCAAGAGCGGCTACAAGCTGATGATATCATCAGTGATGTCAACAATCTGAACAGGACCTCTAGATGTCAGAATTTAGCAAGTAGATAGTCAATCTTAGGGTTTTGGCATGTTTTGGATGCAATGGAACCATTGGCTTCTTTAGATTCTAAACCAATCATGAGATATAGAATTCACATGGAATCTAAGGTTTAATATGGTTTCCTTTGTCCATGACACATGGGGTTGTGGAGATAAGTTATTGTCCAACTAAAGAAAATGGAGCAGACATCTTCACTAAGGCTCTTGGGAGAGAGCAACTTCATCGACACTTTCCAAAGGTTGGCATTGGACCAAGGAGGTAGTTCACCACAAGGTGGACATTGAGGGGTGTGTTAGATATACTCAATAATCCATCCTCAAGTGATCACAAATGATCACTTGAGGATGGATTATGAGGAGAAGCCATTGTAAGAGCCCAGAAATTTGTGGAACCCTAACTTCCAAGTTAGATGATGTGTGAACATTGATGGTAATAGATAATCTTTGTGAGCCTATCCATTAGGTTAGCTAGGGCATAGAATTTCAGGCCATTGGGTTGCTATTCAATGCAAAAACAAAGGCCTTGCAACATCATGTAGTTCCCCCATAAAACATTAACGAGGAGAGTGTAGAACCGGGGCTTCTCCCCTTCAACGGGGTCTAAGGGGCCAATCCCCCCAGGTCCTAGGGCCAAGATGGTAGGACTTCTAGTCGTGGAGATATTTTCGGATTGTATATTTTTTCAACTATTCGTCTCTCTTGACTACCTTTATCTATATTGAATCCCTTTGTAAAAGCTATATACGCATGAAAAAGGTGTAGCTTTACATAACATTGCACACTATCAAGTCCTTTATCTACAGTTTTTCTAGATCTTCATCTAGGCTCCACATTGGGAGTGCATGGGTGGACAACACCATCTTTGTAGTTGCATTACTCATGGCAATTTGAGAATTTGAATTATCTATCTATCATTCTATCTCTCTCTTTGCCTGCATTATTTTCTCAACTCTATCTACTAATCTATTCCATTGCGCTATTATTTCTTACATATTACATAGTAAGAAACATACTCTTAAATGCAAACAAACTTACTACTATTATTGGTACTCATTAATCATCCTTTCAAGCACCATACAATAACCTCATAAAGCACTCTTGAGAGTAATCATCAAACTTCAAATTATTAAAACAACTACAATAAAAATCTTGGTTCAATATATTGTAGGCAGATAACTTAATAGTTCATATGGTTAAATAGAATCCCATATTCATATGCGCATACAATAACAAGCTAGTTTCACAAAAAAATATTAAAAAAATCCCAGTTGTATAGTACTATTGATCGTTATTATATTGACATATCTACCAAAATAAACCATTCTTCATCATACGATGCTCTTTCAAAACATGCATTCGAAACTAGTGCTAGTTTTGTAATTCCTATTCAATAAAACGTAACCATTTCTTCTAGATGAATATCAACATATATTGGAGCACATCATGTTTTTTATAGTGTCTGGGAAATTTTCATAGCCACAACAACCACGATTGATACTTTACACAAGGATGTTTAGCCATTGAAGATCCTTGTGTTGTTTTGTGTTTAAGGACTTTATGTTATAGCCACAAAATACATAGTGATAATAATTAATAATTATAGTTCTCTAATGGAGAGTGTAAATGTATGTTAGCACAATGTCTAGAATTAGTAGACTATTTTCCTATCAATGAGTGTCTATTGATTCCTCAAAATACATTTTCTTCAAATTTTTGAAGTAGTTGTATGTTGTCATGGATAAAGGAAACCATCCTGAACCTTAGATTCCATGTGACCTTCTATACCTCATGATTGATTTAGAATTTGGAGAACTAATGCTTCCATTACATCTGGAACATGCCAAAACTCTAAGATCAAGTGTCTATTTGCCTAATTTTGACACCTAGAGGTCGTATTTCAAATTGATGATATCATCAATGACATCATCAATTCGTAACCACCATTGATGAACTACCCTTGAAAACCTATATAAGGAGGGGTTGGCCACATATATACTCAGTCCTACTAATACGAGTCTTGGAAACTCAAGGAGTAGTGATCTCCAAGTAAGTACTCTCCACGTTCTAGTTCTAGTTCTAGTCTTGTGCCTTGTTCTAATCTTTTCTAGTCTAGTTTCTTGTACATCTTGTTGTGTCCTATTGTAATCTCGTAGTATGAGATCCTTTCCAGTTACTCCTTATATCTAGTTCATCTCCTTGAAGGGAGTTCTTGTAATGTAGAGACCTTGCTTCATGCCTATGGTCTCGAGTTGTGGGATCTTCTATATCATCTCTAGTTGAGTTATCTATACCTATGAGTCTCGAGTTGTGGGACTTCTTGTATCAATAATATATTCTTGTGTTATTTCCTAATGAGCTTGTCTAGACTAGTCAGAGGGCACAATCTAGTGCTCCCCTCACATTTTGGCAAGACTAGATTCTATCCAAGACTAGGCATCATGGAGAACACTTATGAACAGATTGTGGCATCACTTCAGAGTCTCCAACAACAAATCAAGGACCTAACTCATAGATAGACATAGCTCGAGATGGAACATCCGATACATGTAGGCGCACTCCTCCAATGATTACGAGAAAAAATAGGGAATCTTCAAGAAAATCAAGGAAGTATTCAAGTGAATCAACATCCTAGTTCATCCTTCATGAAGGAACCCAAGATTTTCATGCCAAAAAAGTTCGATGGTGATTGCACGAAGTTCTATGGATTGCTCTAGCAAGTTAAATATGCAACTTGATAGATACCCTAACAAGGCATCTAAGGTCGGGTTTATTAGAACCTTGCTATGTGGCCAAGCATTTTCATGTTTCACCCCAATCTTGGAGAAGAATGGTAGTACTTCAAGACTATGAGGGGTTTCTTTAAGAACTCACTACTATATTTGGAGATGCAGACATGAGTCATGTGGTAGAAACAAAACTCTGAAAGTTACATCAAGGTAACCACCTTGCCTCTACCTATGCATCCTAATTTAAGCAGTTGATATGTGTCTCACTTGGTCTGATGATTATTTCATAATCCAATTTTGATGAATTTAAGAGATAATGTGAAGGACCTTTTGCTCATGATGCAAGATCTTAAGACATTGAATGAATACATCACCCAAGCTATTCAATATGATAACTTCCTTTTTGAAAGGAAACAAGAAAAACAAGTAGAAGGAAGACCTCACCAATGCAAACCCTTCCAACCCACTCCTAGAGTAGAACCATGAACCTATACAGATAGATGTAACTAGGTTCCAGCCTCTAGCTGTTGGGAAAATGGATGAATACTTCAGGAAGATAAGTAGGTACTACCAAATCCTGCTTTGTACCAGCCCTTTGATACTTCAAAGTTGATAAGTAGACCTTCTTAGCTTTCCAATGACACCATAAAAGTGCATATGTACTTTGGAGATGATGTATGAACTGATCGAATCAAAATAGATTACTTTGAACTTCAAGTCTTCAAGACAAATTCCTTATAGGGGTATCTAATTAGCTTAGTAAGCTAATGATTTCAAGTGAAATCACTTAAAAAGATTAACTATGCTCAGAGAAATTAATTTAGCAAGTAAACCTTTACCCTCGACTTTTTAGGACCGTTGGAGACTTCAACCAGTGATCATCTCGACACACTTTTCTCTGAAATGGCTGAATAGAGATCCTTCAAACTTTGCCATCATGTAGAAGACTTTAAGCTGGTTCCATAAAGCTATAGATCTTTGAATTTGGTGGAGAAATGAGTGAGATATGATCTCCACAAGTTGACTGATTAACAGAGACTATGACAGAGAACTCAGAGATGAACAATTGTAATATATGTATTAATGAACACTTGTGTACAAAATAATTGGCTTGGAAACTATAGCCAAATGATGTAGTAAGGTGTAGGAAACAGTGTAGGCCTTACACACATAAAGAGATGAAGATGAAAAAGTGACCAATCTCACGCTGTCGGGAAGATTTACATCTTCCAGTTGATGACCAGAGAAAATGAAAACAACTTAATTGGTGAATTCTAAACCTCTTTTTCACTGTTGAACAATTGTTCTGGATTGAATTAACTACTTTTGAAGTGTTTGCAGGTACAAGAAATGATGAAGAAAATATGTTCAAATTAGGGTTTATCCTAATTACTCAATTAATGAGTATTTCATATTTATACATGCTTGATTCATGGGTATTTAACCCTAGGGTTTTCTAAGTTCATATGATTTTATGTCAATTAGGTTCATCTGAAGGGTCTCAAAGGATTTAATGGATTCATGTTAGAGTTTAATTAAGAGTTAGTGGGTTAATGATAGGGTTCAGAAGGATTTTGATGGGTTATCAGTGATTTCCAAAGGGTTTTAATAGGGTTTTGATGGGTTTTAAGTAGGTTTTCTAGGGTTTTAGAATGTTTCAAGGGTTAAAATAATTAATATTTAAGGAAATTAATCTATAACTAAACATTGGTTCAATAATAAAAATTAAAATATGGTTTAATTAATTATTTAATCATGTATGTGCAATTAAATCCTAAGGTTTGATTTAATTAAAACTTAAACTAAGGTTAATTTAAATGATTTATTTAATTAAGAAAATTAAGGTAATAGAATAAAAATAATAATTGAAGTGGATAATTAATGAGCGGTGTATGTGAGTGCTGTTTAAAGTGTGGTGTGGGTTAAGTGTGTAACTAAAGTGGTTAAAGTGAATAGTTTCAAAGTGTGGTAGTTGTGAGTGCAAGTTAAAAGAGTGGTAGAAAAAAAAAATGCATTTAAAGTGTAAAAAAGGTGCGTACAAAGAGTGGTGAGTGTGAGGGTAATTAAAAGAGAGGTTGTGTGAGAAAAGTTAATTAAAGTGTGGTGAATGTTAATGGGGAAAAGTGAGGATGAGGAAATAAAGTAAAATCAAAGGAATGGTTTACAAATGAGTTGTGTGTGTATATATATGAGTGTGTTGATCTAGTTTTTCCTAATGTTTTCTTGCAGGTACTCATTTTTCTTTCCCTTAATTGTTTCTTCCATTGAGAGTGCATAGAGCGATAGTTCCGCGTTGTTGTGTTTATTTCCACTGCCATGCATGGGGTCATTCTGTGTAAGGGCAACCGTTGCTAATCACAAATTGCACGTTGTCTTATATATTCCTGTGAGTCACGATCAATAGAAGAAGCCATGCGCTTAAACTACGCATGTTCTTTTCAGTCAGTACCCTGCTGTAGGCTTATTAAGCATATGAACAACTCAAAAGATGGTCTTGTCTGCGAAAGCGGATGTGTACAGAAATCACCCTTTGTCGGAGAGAGAGAGAGATGACGACGTCTGTTATTTTTTTGTTGTAGACATAAAGAGTTAAAGAGTGACATAGGAAAGCTTTTCCCTGGTAGCTATTGTGTGTAGATACAGGTGTTAAGAAAGTGAGAGGTGGCAATTGTAGAGCTCTGACAAGGTTCCATCTCCTCGACTTCAGGGCACGACGGTTAGAGAATTTCTCCTGGCCGCTCTTTGCACGCCACACAAAAGAGAGATATGGAGGAAAGATGTGGCGGCCTTGCTGATGCACAGCGATCCATGTGAGAGAGAGAGCAGGTGTGGCGGCGGTTCTACAGTGCCCGAGCGTGAGAGAAAAAAGATGCTCCAGTAGAATTGTATCCGCAGAGAGATTCGACACCAGAAATAGATTGGAGAGAAAGAAATTCTATAGACAGAGGGAGATCAGGTTCAATAGCTGTAGCGCACAGAGCGCACATCAGAGAGTTATATAGAGAGAGATTCAGGCTGTCACGTGTGCAGGCAGGCTGACGGCTGGAGACTTGTAGATTGACTGGAGACTCGTAGAGAGATTCTTCTGAGTTTTCCAATTGTTAGTGTACGTGACGGCACTAGAGAGAGTTTTTTTGAGAGTTTGAATTTTGTTTTTAAAGGACAATTATTCTCTCCCTTCCCCTCCACGGACTGCGCACGACAGCGTCACGTAGAGAGAGAGAGAGAGAGAGAGAGAGAGAGAGAGAGAGAGAGAGAGAGAGAGAGAGAGAGAGAGAGAGAGAGAGAGAGAGAGAGAGAGAGAGAGAGAGAGAGAGAGAGAGAGAGAGAGAGAGAGAGAGAGAGAGAGAGAGAGAGAGAGAGAGAGAGAGAGAGAGAGAGAGAGAGAGAGAGAGAGAGAGAGAGAGAGAGAGAGAGAGAGAGAGAGAGAGAGAGAGAGAGAGAGAGAGAGAGAGAGAGAGAGAGAGAGAGAGAGAGAGAGAGAGAGAGAGAGAGAGAGAAAGAAAGAGAGAGAGAGAGACATAGAGACAGAGAGAGAGACGCTGGCACGTCAGAGAAAACGAAGAGAGAGAGAGAGAGATAGAGAGAGATAGAGAAAGAGAGAAGAGAGAGAGAGAAAGAGAGAAAGAGAGAGAGTGAGAGAGAGATTGGCAGAGAGAAAGAGAGAGAGTTAGAGAGAGATAGGGAGTAAGAGGGTTTATATATGTATTTTTCATATTAAGTGTTTTGATATTAGGTATTTAGCTTATGCATGAAGATATATACATCTATGCATATAAGTATCGAATCATGTTAGAGTATAGTCATGAGTGAGTGTGAATGTTCATAAAAACGAATATGCATGATTACATATGCAAATAAAATGTTGGTATATATGTGAGTCATCTGTGTGTAACCATAAGAGTGATTTCTAACATGCATATGTATAAAATAGTTAGATGTGCTAAGATGCTTGAATGTATGTTAGCATATATAGTTGAGTGAGATCATGGAAGCATACAAATGAATAAGGATATGATTTTTAATGTATGGGCATATATGTATGAAAGTAAATAGCATGGATGTGAATGTATGCATTAGAGTGTATGCGAATGCTTTATTGTATGCATGAACATGAGCATGTGTATGTTTTAATGTATGTGAAGAATGTCTTTTATGTTTCTTCTTGATTTCTTGTTAGATTACTAATATATCTAATGTTTTCTTGCAGAAACATTGAAGATGACAGAGAAATGAAGTGCAGTGAACCTAATGTTTTTTGCAGAAACATTGATGAGTTCAAGCTAATGAAGTAAAGTGAAGAGAAGCAGCAAGATTGAAGATTCATTTAAATCTTATTTTCCAATTAAAACCATTGCGAAGTGTCAAGGAGTGCTGATAAAGAAACAAGCATACAAGATTTCACGATTTCAAACTTACTAAGTTGTATAGGATTAGAAGATTATAGGAGCACTGAATATATGCCTTTGTATAGACTGAAATAGTTTGATATTGACATTCTTCATATTGTTTTTCTGCAACTTTATTGAGATCTTAATTTTTCATTCGTATGTCGAAAGGAATAGGACCTACCAGTAGTTCTAAAAATGATTCTGATATTAAGCACAAATTAGATCACTTAATTATAGGAACATTGCTACCATCTCCAATTGAGAATTCATATAATAACAAAATTATAGAATCTGAAATTATTAAAGATAAAATAGTGAACGAGTCTTTACGCCCATTAGAATACGGTCGTCTTGTTTCTCGACTGTTACCGTTATTTACTATAGTTTTGCCAGAACCGGAGGAAAACGAAGACTTATTCCCACCTCAATTAGTTCGAAAACCGAGCTCATATCAAATTGAAACTGAAGAAAATGACATGATTAAAGATCAAATTACCCGTGAGAACTTAGTTTCACCTTATCAAATAGAAGCTATAGAAAGATACAGGGCTGGCCGTCCTTACGGTCCATAGCTAGTTAAAACTATTTACTTTTGGTAAGAAAACTTTAGTTTCAGTCATAGAATTAGATAATTTATATTGTTGTGTCATTAGAACCCTTATTTTCATAAGCCTGAGTTTGCTACAGACACCCCGCGTGTGCCGAACGATTTAGGCGGATGACTTGATCCACCATCCGAGCATCTCTCACGACCCGACATTGGTGAACCCGACGTGAACAAACGGCCTTGCAGCTCAGGTATAAAATTTAATTTCATCTATAGATTTAAAGCTTAATTCCAAGTTTGAGTCCTTAAACTCGTTTCTTTCAATCTTACCTACAGTAGTATCTGATTTTAATGCAAATCTTAAGTCAATAGATACTCAATTTGATCACGAGTTTAGGAATTTAGAAGGAATTCTTCATTATGAACTCTCAAATTTGAATGAAAATATGGAAACAATAGCAAATCATGTAAAATAAATTTCATCATTCAAAACGATTGGTCATGAAATTGCAAGTTTAAAGGAGAACATTGAAAGATTAAACAATCAAATACACGAAAGTGCTACATGTGAATGCAAAGATAGATATCAAGTACGAGTTCAAAGTAGATCTATGTATTCTATTGACCAAAATCCTTTACCCGATCATAGAAAAGTTGATCCTAAGGCTTTATATCAAAGATCGAAGAGAACTATAAGATGCTTCTGGTGTGACCAACTAGGTCATACTTATGGGAATTGTATGGCCTATGAGAAAGCATATAGCCAACAATTGGTATTAGAAAGTGAACAGAAAATATGTGATTATCAAACGCATCTACCATTTAGATTAAACTTAGGTAGAGGAGGAATGATAGACTATTTTGACCAAGGAAAATTTAGTCCTAAAACCAAACTTCAAAAACAATGGAAACCTAAGAGTCATAAGGAGAAAAGCAATGTATGTCAATTACATTCTATGAACACCAAGATTGTGCCTAAATGTGAATGTTTGGACAATGATCAAAACCTTATTAAACCTAAATCTATGAATAACATTGATCTTCAAATTAAATCTAAGGATCAAGATACATTGAAAAAGTTTAAGAAAGAAGAAGATGTAAAGATAAAAGATGATGAAAATGAACAATCAATTGATGGAAATATAGATATACAGGCGGTTAAAATAGAACCTAAAGTCATAGAAATTGACGATAAATGTGATGAAAATAAAAATGATGAAAGAATAGTACAAACATCTGAAGACAAAAATCTTCAACTTCAATCAGAACATGACAAGAATATGGGAAAATGGGTACAAGAAGCCATATGGAAGATTGAAAATAATATCAAAAACTCATCTCAAGGTAAGAAAAAGGAGAAGAATTTAAGTGAATAGTTTTATTATGATGGAATTGTTTATTGAAGATAAAACATTTCAAATTTTGATTTTTTGCTTGCTGCATATATGCTGTTTTCCTAAAAAATGAGAAACATATACCTAAATTGTTTAGTTTTAATGTTTGAAAAGCTAATTACAAACTTATGATTAAGTTTACATTACGATTTGTTTAATCAAAAGAATTCTAAAATATGAAAACACAAAGTTTGTTTCAAATTAAACAAAAACATGTTTGTAATTATGCTTGCAAATGATTTTGATCAATATGCTTGTCATTTCCTAAACTTATGATAAATTTATGATTTTTTTTTTCTTTCACAAATAAGAAGAAATCTATTATGAAGAACAATTATGAAGAATATTATTATGATGAATATTTTGCACAAAATGATCTTTGTTTACAACAATTATGATGATATACTTTTAAAAGAAAGAAATATACATGATATAAATATGATCATGATAAATATGAAGAACATGAAAATATGATACAATATGATGATGACTATATTATACTATGAACATTATGATTTTTCCTAAAAATTTATGAACTTTGTTTCATAGGTTGAAAAACCTATTAAAAAAAAATTAAGAATGCATTATTTATGATAATTATAACCACTATGAATTTCTTATGATGAAATTTGTGACATGATGAAGATGAATCTGATAAAATATATGAATTTATATTTGCAAGATAAATGATAATGAAGATTACTTGTTTTGTAGCTTCTATTTTATAAGTGATTACAGGTTCTGAAGATGCATTGATCAATGCAATTGAAGATGTTATGCCAAAAGTTCTATTGAATTTAAAGAGAGCAAATTGAAGATTAAGCAGATTGAAGATAAATTTGATTTTAGGTTGTATTTTTCTTTGTCATACAATTTAGATTTATGTATTTTCTTTGCATTCATATAAACTAATTTATAAAGTCTGGAATGAAGAATATTAATTTATAAAGGACTCTATTTAACCATATTAGGGAAATAAAGATAATTTATATTTCTACATTTATAGATTAAGTGAGATTTGTTAAAAAAAGAAGGATTTGTAGTTCATTTAGATAACGAAAGTAGTTGTATATATGTAGGAGCATATTGTTGCATGATACATGTCTGTGAAAACCTAGATCTTTCTTGTCCATGCAGCTAGATCCTTAGCTCGGATTAAGGGGTTAAGCCTTTCCCCTTTAAAACAAAAAAGTAGCAAAAAAAAAAAAAAGAATATTGACATGGAAGTTATACCTTCTTCCACCCCAAAAAGGTATTTACATTTATTATTGACATGAAGTTTACATCATATGTATATGAAGAGAACTAGTTGTGAAAAAACACATCTAGCGATTAAAATTGGGCATACAAGGCGACTGTCTGTCCAAGTAGATTTAGTAGATTTCTTTGGCATGCTTGATTGCTCATATGTGAATGCATATATATGACGAAACCTGCATTTGAATGAATGAAAATGAATTCTGTTTTATACTAATGTTTACATAGTTTATAAATGGATAAAATGTAAACTAATGTTTGTTGACTGAAAAGGTTAATAGTTTACCTTTATACTTTAACATGTTTTCATTGCCAGATATAATTTAAATAAACTTCATGTGCATGTTGATAAAAATTTGATAATTTAAAATATGTTTATAAAAGAATTTGATGCTGTTCTATGATTTAATTTCAGGATAATCATTGAACATGCTGCTTCCCTCAATCTGCAAGTTGGCCCATCGAGGACGATGTGCAGGTTTGGTGGCGGGGATGTCGGGAAGATTTACATCTTCTAGTTGATGACCAGAGAAAATGAAAACAACTTAATTGGTGAATTCTAAACCTCTTTTTCACTGTTGAACAATTGTTCTGGATTGAATTAACTACTTTTGAAGTGTTTGCAGGTACAAGAAATGATGAAGAAAATATGTTCAAATTAGGGTTTATCCTAATTACTCAATTAATGAGTATTTCATATTTATACATGCTTGATTCATGGGTATTTAACCCTAGGGTTTTCTAAGTTCATATGATTTTATGTCAATTAGGTTCATCTGAAGGGTCTCAAAGGATTTAATGGATTCATGTTAGAGTTTAATTAAGAGTTAGTGGGTTAATGATAGGGTTTAGAAGGATTTTGATGGGTTATCAATGATTTCCAAAGGGTTTTAATAGGGTTTTGATGGGTTTTAAGTAGGTTTTCTAGGGTTTTAGAATGTTTCAAGGGTTAAAATAATTAATATTTAAGGAAATTAATCTATAACTAAACATTGGTTCAATAATAAAAATTAAAATATGGTTTAATTAATTATTTAATCATGTATGTGCAATTAAATCCTAAGGTTTGATTTAATTAAAACTTAAACTAAGGTTAATTTAAATGATTTATTTAATTAAGAAAATTAAGGTAATAGAATAAAAATAATAATTGAAGTGGATAATTAATGAGCGGTGTATGTGAGTGCTGTTTAAAGTGTGGTGTGGGTTAAGTGTGTAACTAAAGTGGTTAAAGTGAATAGTTTCAAAGTGTGGTAGTTGTGAGTGCAAGTTAAAAGAGTGGTAGAAAAAAAAATGCATTTAAAGTGTAAAAAAGGTGCGTACAAAGAGTGGTGAGTGTGAGGGTAATTAAAAGAGAGGTTGTGTGAGAAAAGTTAATTAAAGTGTGGTGAATGTTAATGGGGAAAAGTGAGGATGAGGAAATAAAGTAAAATCAAAGGAATGGTTTACAAATGAGTTGTGTGTGTATATATATGAGTGTGTTGATCTAGTTTTTCCTAATGTTTTCTTGCAGGTACTCATTTTTCTTTCCCTTAATTGTTTCTTCCATTGAGAGTGCATAGAGCGATAGTTCCGCGTTGTTGTGTTTATTTCCACTGCCATGCATGGGGTCATTCTGTGTAAGGGCAACCGTTGCTAATCACAAATTGCACGTTGTCTTATATATTCCTGTGAGTCACGATCAATAGAAGAAGCCATGCGCTTAAACTACGCATGTTCTTTTCAGTCAGTACCCTGCTGTAGGCTTATTAAGCATATGAACAACTCAAAAGATGGTCTTGTCTGCGAAAGCGGATGTGTACAGAAATCACCCTTTGTCGGAGAGAGAGAGAGATGACGACGTCTATTATTTTTTTGTTGTAGACATAAAGAGTTAAAGAGTGACATAGGAAAGCTTTTCCCTGGTAGCTATTGTGTGTAGATACAGGTGTTAAGAAAGTGAGAGGTGGCAATTGTAGAGCTCTGACAAGGTTCCATCTCCTCGACTTCAGGGCACGACGGTTAGAGAATTTCTCTTGGCCGCTCTTTGCACGCCACACAAAAGAGAGATATGGAGGAAAGATGTGGCGGCCTTGCTGATGCACAGCGATCCATGTGAGAGAGAGAGCAGGTGTGGCGGCGGTTCTACAGTGCCCGAGCGTGAGAGAAAAAAGATGCTCCAGTAGAATTGTATCCGCAGAGAGATTCGACACCAGAAATAGATTGGAGAGAAAGAAATTCTATAGACAGAGGGAGATCAGGTTCAATAGCTGTAGCGCACAGAGCGCACATCAGAGAGTTATATAGAGAGAGATTCAGGCTGTCACGTGTGCAGGCAGGCTGACGGCTGGAGACTTGTAGATTGACTGGAGACTCGTAGAGAGATTCTTCTGAGTTTTCCAATTGTTAGTGTACGTGACGGCACTAGAGAGAGTTTTTTTGAGAGTTTGAATTTTGTTTTTAAAGGACAATTATTCTCTCCCTTCCCCTCCACGGACTGCGCGCGACAGCGTCACGTAGAGAGAGAGAGAGAGAGAGAGAGAGAGAGAGAGAGAGAGAGAGAGAGAGAGAGAGAGAGAGAGAGAGAGAGAGAGAGAGAGAGAGAGAGAGAGAGAGAGAGAGAGAGAGAGAGAGAGAGAGAGAGAGAGAGAGAGAGAGAGAGAGAGAGAGAGAGAGAGAGAGAGAGAGAGAGAGAGAGAGAGAGAGAGAGAGAGAGAGAGAGAGAGAGAGAGAGAAAGAAAGAGAGAGAGAGAGAGACATAGAGACAGAGAGAGAGACGCTGGCACGTCAGAGAAAACGAAGAGAGAGAGAGATAGAGAGAGATAGAGAAAGAGAGAAGAGAGAGAGAGAAAGAGAGAAAGAGAGAGAGTGAGAGAGAGATTGGCAGAGAGAAAGAGAGAGAGTTAGAGAGAGATAGGGAGTAAGAGGGTTTATATATGTATTTTTCATATTAAGTGTTTTGATATTAGGTATTTAACTTATGCATGAAGATATATACATCTATGCATATAAGTATCGAATCATGTTAGAGTATAGTCATGAGTGAGTGTGAATGTTCATAAAAACGAATATGCATGATTACATATGCAAATAAAATGTTGGTATATATGTGAGTCATCTGTGTGTAACCATAAGAGTGATTTCTAACATGCATATGTATAAAATAGTTAGATGTGCTAAGATGCTTGAATGTATGTTAGCATATATAGTTGAGTGAGATCATGGAAGCATACAAATGAATAAGGATATGATTTTTAATGTATGGGCATATATGTATGAAAGTAAATAGCATGGATGTGAATGTATGCATTAGAGTGTATGTGAATGCTTTATTGTATGCATGAACATGAGCATGTGTATGTTTTAATGTATGTGAAGAATGTCTTTTATGTTTCTTCTTGATTTCTTGTTAGATTACTAATATATCTAATGTTTTCTTGCAGAAACATTGAAGATGACAGAGAAATGAAGTGCAGTGAACCTAATGTTTTTTGCAGAAACATTGATGAGTTCAAGCTAATGAAGTAAAGTGAAGAGAAGCAGCAAGATTGAAGATTCATTTAAATCTTATTTTCCAATTAAAACCATTGCGAAGTGTCAAGGAGTGCTGATAAAGAAACAAGCATACAAGATTTCACGATTTCAAACTTACTAAGTTGTATAGGATTAGAAGATTATAGGAGCACTGAATATATGCCTTTGTATAGACTGAAATAGTTTGATATTGACATTCTTCATATTGTTTTTCTGCAACTTTATTGAGATCTTAATTTTTCATTCGTATGTCGAAAGGAATAGGACCTACTAGTAGTTCTAAAAATGATTCTGATATTAAGCACAAATTAGATCACTTAATTATAGGAACATTGCTACCATCTCCAATTGAGAATTCATATAATAACGAAATTATAGAATCTGAAATTATTAAAGATAAAATAGTGAACGAGTCTTTACGCCCATTAGAATACGGTCGTCTTGTTTCTCGACTGTTACCGTTATTTACTATAGTTTTGCCAGAACCAGAGGAAAACGAAGACTTATTCCCACCTCAATTAGTTCGAAAACCGAGCTCATATCAAATTGAAACTGAAGAAAATGACATGATTAAAGATCAAATTACCCGTGAGAACTTAGTTTCACCTTATCAAATAGAAGCTATAGAAAGATACAGGGCTGGCCGTCCTTACGGTCCATAGCTAGTTAAAACTATTTACTTTTGGTAAGAAAACTTTAGTTTCAGTCATAGAATTAGATAATTTATATTGTTGTGTCATTAGAACCCTTATTTTCATAAGCCTGAGTTTGCTACAGACACCCCGCGTGTGCCGAACGATTTAGGCAGATGACCTGATCCACCATCCGAGCATCTCTCACGACCCGACAACGTGACTTTTTGATGATCCCCTTTTTATAGAGGTTGAGTCCAAAGTTTGAATTTGAATTCAAACATTGGCTCTCTATAATCATGTTCCTTCATCCTAGGAGATATTCTCTCACTTTGATTGATGCTTTACAACTAATAGAGTCCACGACTCCCTTGGGTAGGTGGTTAACATATTCTCTCAAATCAATGATGATTTAACTTTTACAAAGAGGTAAAGAGATAAGAATCCTCTAGCTATGGTTCATATGGAACCTCATATCTTTGTAACCTTCAAGCCAAAAAGTGTAGGCTTGTAAGTTGCACCAACAACTCCCCATCAAGCCAAACATTTTGGCTTGGTCTTCATTCTTCAGTCTTCATGTATATCCTGCAATCCAATCATTGTTTTGAACTTGCAAAGCTTGGTTCCATCCAATGCTTTAGTCAACAAATCTGCACACTGCATGTTGGTTGATACATATGTTAGTTGCATGTCTTTGCTTAATAGCTTCTCTCTCACATAATGGTAACAGACCTCTATATGCTTCATCCTAGCATGATAAATAGGATTAGCTGCAAGGTGAAGTGAGCTTGTATTATCTCCAAAGATCAATGGTGAGGTAGTATACAAACCGAATTCTGTATACAATAACTTGATCCATATGGCTTCTTGAGCATGGACAATCCTCTATACTCTGCCTCTGTAGAAGAGAAAGCAATAGTAGGCTGCTTCTTTGAAGACAATGATATTGGTTTATCACCTGCAAATGAAATGTATCCTGAAGTGCTCCTCCTATCATCCTTGCATCCTGCCCAATCTGCATCTGAATGAATCTTGATATCCAAGTCTGAAGTGTAAGGGAAATACAAACCATGATGTTGAGTACCCTTGGGGTATTTTAATATCCTTTTGGCAGCCTCCAAGTGAGGTGCCCTAGGCTTGTGCATAAATTGACTTAGCACACTAACTCCATAAGCAATATATATCCTTGTCAAGGTAGCATAATTCAAGCTACCTACTATGCTTTGATAACCTGTAATGTCATCAAGTACATCTCCTTCATGAGCACTTAGTTTTAGATTTACCTCCATTGGAATACTTGCAACTTTGGCATCCTGCAAATGAAACTTCTTCAACATATTCTGTATGTACTTTCTCTGAGTAATATAGATTCCAGAGTTAGTATAAACTAACTCAAGTCCAAGAAAGTACTTTAGTAAACCAAGATCACTGATCTTGAACTCTTTCATCATCTCGTTCTTGATTTGCCTGATTCCATTGACATCATTACCTGAAAGTATGATATCATCAACATAAACACATAGGTATATTACCTCTGAATTACTTCTCTTAATGAATAGAGAAGTGTCTGCCTTGCTCATGATAAAACCTTGGTCTTGAAGATATGTGGTCACAAAGATGAGTCTATGCCTGAACCTATGAAAATAGATGTAACTAGGTTCCAACCTCTAACACCACAAGAGAAACAGAGAAGGAGAGATAACAAGTTATGAATCTATTGTGGAAACTTTGGATGTTATATTCCAGAGATGTACATGTTTGGAGGAGCAAGAAGTTCCTTGCTTGTGGGATAGCCAAGGCCAAAAGCCAGAGAGTTCATATGAGGTACCTACTCATGATGGCCAAATGAGTAGAGGCACCTTAGAGAGAGCTCTAGATGGTGACTAGGCAAGGGCTATAAATAGGCTGGGAGGTGAGTCCCAGGCATGTCATTCTCCACTTTTAGATTTGGTATTAGAGCTTAGATAGAAGTCTTGGGAAATCTCATAACTCTCTGTTCGGAGGCATTTTTCTTCCTTCCCTTGGCTCGATGGGCATGGATATGGTGAGGAATTAGTGTCCTAAGGGGCAATGAAAACATTGAGAGCATTTTTCCATGCATCAAAATCTTCATATGTGCATGGTGAGCTCCGTTGTGAGGTAAGTATGTTTTCACCAAACGTTCGAAGCCTCTTTTCTCTTTGTTGCTTGTCGTTTTTGTAGATTTGTCTGTGTCACAATGTAGAACATTGAATTCCACACATTTTGATATGTGAAAAGGGGAGTCAATCTCTGACGGTTAAAGAGATACTACTTCCAAAAATTTTGCAACACATTCAACATCAAATTCAGAGAGAGAAAGAGGAAAGATTCTTAAAATCAAGCATGCATACATAGAATGACATATGTTTACACACACATACACACTCATGTTTGCTCATATAATGACACATATACATAATCTAATTATGTATGTACTTATGCAATTGATTATGCATCTACACATATCTAAGATATAAATAAATAAAGAGAGAGTGAGAGAGGAAGAAAAGAAAGAGAAGGAAAGAGAGAGAAAGAACAAAAGAGAAGGAGAAAAAGAAGAGGAAAAGAAAGAGAAAGAAGGAAAGAGAAACAAAGAAAGAGGAGAAAGAGTGATACAAGGAAGAGGAGAGAAAGAGATAGAGATAGAAATGAAGAAAAAAGTATGGAGAGAGCAAGAGAAGTGAAGAGAGAAATGTAAAGAGCAATAGAGAGAAAGAGAGAGAGAGATAAATATAGAGATGGATAGTTAGATAGATAGATAGATAGATAGATAGATAGATAGATAGATAGATAGATAGAGAGAGAGAGAGAGAAGAAAAGAAGAAGAGAATGAAGAAGAAAGAGAGATTTATAAGATAGGAAGTAAGAGAAATAGCAAGGTTAGCCTACTTACCTTTACTAAAATGGACATAAATCTCTCATATGATGTCCAAATTGGATGATTCCACTTGGTATAGAAAGTAGAATTCAAGGGCATACTTCCTCAAAGAGAGATACTGTCCATCCACCTAGCTTCATTGTTTTGGCCATAACTTCCTCATAGAATATCCAAATCAAGATAATCAAATTGGTATAGATTCTAAACTTCAAGCTCTTTCTTGTGAGTAAGATGCCATATTTTGAACATTGCAATCCATCTTTGCAAAAACTTTTATGGCTGTTGACTAGGGAGAAACTCTTTTTGAATTGTTTGAGTGTCCAATTATGGTAATTAGGAGTTCCTAATTGTATTTTGAACCATTTTGGATATGAATGAATTGATTTTCATACCTTTGCATCATAATTTTTCTCAAATATATTAATTTGCATACTTTGTGCATCAAAGTTTATAATTTTGCATTGTATTCTCTTCCAATTTCATGAAACTAACATTGGAATGTGCAAAGTTAGTTTTGATATGGCTTCATATCTGTACATGAAGTTAAATTAACTAATGTTACTTCATAAAAGCATGCACAAGTTGTTGTGTGTTTTACCATTTTGCAGGTATAAGAGCAAGAAAAGACATTGTTATGAAGGTGTGTAGTGTTGGAGTTAGACGTCTGCAGAAGCACGGAAACAACACAAGGAAAAAGAAGAAGCTTGGAGCACAACACACAATACTGAATGTATTACCACTAGAATGTATAAAGATAAGTAGCCCGTTAAGGCAACATGCATATATATAAGGGGGAGGAAAAACCTCCTAAAGAGGAAAGAAAATGTCTCGGCGGTCCTAGAGTGTTCACACACATCACTACCTAAATATATCAACAACCCCCTCCCCCCCCCCCGCCCCCCAAGTGATGCGGTGAACAAGGAGCTGGCACTCATGTATAAGGAAGTGCCAAGCTATGTGAAATAAATCCACAAAAGGAAGTAAGCCCAAAGCTTTGCGAAAAGCTTCAAACTTCTCCCTAGGTAGAGCCTTCATAAAAAGGTCTGCAATGTTCTCCTACGTGGGTACCTATGCCAAGCTGATCTCCCCAGCAGAGAACCTCTCCCCATGACATAATGGTAATGCACCTCAATGTGCTTAGTGCGAGCATGGAACACAGGGTTCCTTGCAACTGCCAATGCGCTCTGATTGTTAGTGAAGATGATGGTGGTAGAAGACTGACCAACACCCAAATCAGCCATAACATAGAAATCTGATGCAAAAGAGGCACTATGAGAGCCTAAGCAAGTACGATACGATAGGGGTGCATTAATTCACTATCACGCAAAGTCTGCATTAGCCATTTTGGCATAGTCTTTGCCTGCTCAATATCAGCTCTCTCATCAACAAGTGCATCATGTAAATCTGCATAAAAAATGGAATGGTTTGCATCATCACATGAAACCTACAAAGGTTGAGAGTTTGCCTCATTAGGACCAGCACTAGATTTCCCACCTGTAACAAGGGGCAACAAAGTATCATACATGTCTTTCGAGCTAATAGATGTCTCCTTCGTACATGAAAGTAATAAAAGAACTATACCCAAAAAAAATACATTTTACTACTTTATCATCCAATTTTCTGCGATGTTGTTTAGGCACTAATGCATATGCCAAACAACCAAAAAGTGATGCAGATGAGCAACAGATGGCTTGCGAACATGCCAAGCCTCATATGGAGTGATAGACTACAGTGATTTAGTGGGACACTTGTTAAGTACATATGCTGCACACATTATAGCCTCAAGCCAGAAAGCGTGTGGTAAAGATTGACTCTTGACCATACACCTCGTCATCTCCATGAGCGACTTGTTCTTCTGTTTAGCAACTCCATTCTGTTGAGGTGTATACAACACTATACACTGATGTTTTATCCCACATTCATCTAGAAATGCATTAAAGTCAGAAGACATATATTCTCCACTCTCGATCAGAACGGAGGGTGCCCATTTTACATGCTGACAAATTTTCAGCCAAAACCAAAAACTGTTTGAAGCACATGAACACTTCCGACTTTTCTTTGAGTGAATATACCCATGCATGCCTGGAAAAGTCATCAATGAAAGTCACGAAGTAAAGATAGCTTCCAAAAGAAGGTGTCTGCATAGGACCAAATACATCACTATGTACAAGCTATAATTTCTATGTAGCCCAAACTGAACAATCTTTTGGAAAGGATGAATGCTGCATTTTGCCCAAAATACAACCTTCACAAACATGTTTACCGGGTGCCTCAAGTTTGGGCAAAGAGGACACCATTTTAGATTTCTGATGGCATAGAAAACTAGGAAAATTTAGATGACCAAAGCATGCATGCCAAAGCTTTGCATCTGACATAGCCTAAGAATCATGTACTACACATGCTAAATCATTCACAGACCTTTCATAGTCTATGAGCTTATACAAACCACAACATAAAATGCTAGAAGCAATAATGACATTGCCATTTGATAGATCATGAACTGTACATCTATCATCAACAAATTTCACAACCAAGCCAATCTTGACTAATGCAAAAACTTATAACAAATTTTTCTCGATCCCTGGCACAAACAAAGCATCTAACAAAGTGAAAGAACTACCATCACTAGTAATCAAAATGATCTTACCAACTCCCATAATAGGATAAGAGGAGTTCTTGGTGCATGTTACAGTAATGCCTATAGGGGAACGCTTGAGTGAAGAGAATAAACTACACTACGAGGTAATATGTTTGGCTGACCCACTATCAAAGTACCAAATGTCTGAGTCTACTGCAGACATGCACTACTCATGAGAAGATGGGTCAAAACTGCAAACAGTAGTAAACGACCATTCTTCATCCTGCACAAGTCAATTGTTTAAATTTGATTTAAAACGAGATGATATGATGTTGTGATTCATAAGATATATACATCATCAATGATAAAACGCTGTCGGAAAGTTTTCAACTTTCCAGTTGATGACCAGATAAAATAAAATTAACTTAATTGGTGAATTCTAACCTTTTATATCATTGTTGATTAGTTGTTCTGAATTGAATTAACTACTTTTAAAGTGTTTGCAGATACAAGAAATGATAAAGAATATGTGTTCATATTAGGGTTACCCTAATTACTCAATTAATGAGTATTTTACATTTATACATGCTTGATTCATGGGTTTCCAACCCTAGGGTTTTATAAGTTGTTATGATTTTATGTCAGTCGGGTTAATCCAAAGGGTCTTAAAAGATTCTAATGGGTTAATGACAGGATTCAGAAGGGTTTCAAGGGTTTCCAAAGGGTTTCAAATAGGTTTTCTAGGGTTTTACTATATTTAAAGGGTTAAAATCAATGTTATTTAAAAGCATTAATATATAAAAATTACATACTTATTATTTAAAAATTAATCTATGCTATTATTAATGATTGTAAGCATATAAGTGCATTTAAATATTAAGGTTCTAATTAATTAAACCCTTACACTAAGTTTAAATTAAATGATTTATTTAAAAAAGAAATATAGGCTAAATAGAATTAAAATGATTAATTAAAAGGATAAATATCTAGTGGTCTATGTGGATGCTAGGAAAAAGAATGGTTTATATAAGATGTGTACCTAAAGTGAATTAAGGAGTGGTCTGAAAGGAAGATGCATTTAAAGTGAAAAAGTTGGTTGAGAGAAAGAGTGGAGAGAATTAGTGTAGATCAAAAGAGAGGTGAAAGTAAGTTGTGTGCATAAAGCTAATTAAAAGAGTGGTGATTAAGTGTGGATTAAAGAATGGATGAGAACTTAAAGTACCAAACCAAAAGAGTGGTAAGCTCATGATCTCTGTGTGTATAAATATGTGGGCTTTGCTCCATATTGGGGCTCGCCGAATGTTTTTTTTGCAGGCCAATTCATAGATTGTTATCTGGCATCTGGAGGGGCACACAGAGGGATGATGCTGAAGACATATGGCTGAGGAGAGGCCAATTGTATGTTGATTTGTGTGTGGCAATTCATGAAGGAAGTGGATTGGTGCTGACGCATGTGTCTGAGAAGGATACGAGGTGCAATTTAAGGAGGAATTTTTGGCAACACATCAAGACATTTGAACTGGAGGTGCACGCAGAGATTCGTAGATGGCTAATCAAGGCAGCGAAGAAAGGAGGTTTTTCTGGCACTTTTGGCGTGCATGATCGGACGTAGGAGGCTAAGGAGTAGCTTGGCGGGACACAAATAGGAAGCAGCGTGCTGTGAGAGGAGGCAATTCATTCTGACGCAGAAAACGCTATTGTCAGCTCTTGATAACAACGACGATCAGAGGTGCTATGTGAAGGATCGTGGATGGAGGCACGCTGAAGAAAAGAAGGTATAAACGGGCTTGCTTGGAGAAAACAATCAAGGAGAGGTGTTCTTCGCGAATGAAAGGAAATGCAGAGGAATGACGGAGAAATGATTTGACGCCTGGAACCATTATGCTGAAACGAAGCGCTACGTGTTGGCTGAGGATGACAGTGCTACTGATCGAATGATATTCAGAGAAGAAGACATGAAGAATGACAAAGAAGAGCGACATCTGAGGAAAAGGAAGAGCGCACACGGAAGAATGAAGAGCAGAGGCGCATGATGATAGGAAAGAAAGAAGGAAACAAGCATGTTTTTGGAGGGAGCTTGTACACACAAATCGAGATATGGTCTGAAATTTTGTTGGTAATTGTTTTCCAGTTCAATCATTTTCTGCTATACAAAAGATTGTAGTTCTTTATATGTTAAAGTATCATCTTTATCAACATTTATGACCTTTGCGATATTTCATATATTGCGTCGATTTACATTTTGTATAATTGTTGATGATCATAAGAGTTTAAGTTCTGTATGTACTACTCAGACCTCCACTATTTTGTTATGAATGCTAATGACATATGCAATATAAAGAATGAAAATTACTGTTGATTTATGCTCACGTAGTGTATGAAAATTCTCCAATCTGCGAACAATTCTTTAATGATGGCACGCATAGCAGATAAGTATCTAAAGGAGGACGTTGTTAATATCAGGAGGCGGCAGCATGTGATGAAAGCTACAATTTTCTACTTGCATACATGCGAAATTTTTGCTTGAGTAAATCTTGCGTATTATTTGACCATACTATTGATATTTTATATGTTAACAAAATGATCAAAAGCGCGAATGAGTTAGCTATAGTCTTTAACAGGCTCATAATGTCTTGTCCTTCGTTATCTCAAAGTGTCTCCTATATCACTTGTTAGAAGTTTTTTTTTTATTATTTTCCCAAGTCACTTTAAGTGTGCTAATCTGATTAATGATGGCAAATAAATTTGTTGTACTGATTGTTATGTCGGTTTTATCTTTATCAAAAAGTTTCGTGAGGACTTTGTCAAAGTATGCATAAACTTTTTCACATTGCAAAAATATTCTAAGTGTTTTTTTTAGTCAATATATGAGATCTAGAAGACGGTCAGGAAGTGAAGCACGTTTTATTTTGGAGGCAACTTCATCAGCAGGGATTGAGCGCTAAAGATTTCACAGAGGCCAAGATTATTAAGCATACAAATTTTGATGCAATTAGGGTTGAGAATCCATCAGACGAGAGTGGCTTTTGCGTTGTTGAGTTTTCTCTGCTTGGATTGAGATTCGCGGTACTCTGCATGTTTATCTCCTTGAGCTTATCAGAGGTTCTTTGTCACTTTTTGTCTATGTCTCTGATAGATTCTATGATGAAATCACTTCCTTCTTAATCTATTTTCCCCATTTTCCCTTCATTAATCAAACAAGGTCCAATTCATATCCTGATCTATTCGACTCCTCAGCCACCTTCTGCTTCGCCTTATCATTCATAGTATAGAGCCTCTCGCTTGTTGTATCCTAGGCTTCTCGCAAGGTAGCAACCATGTTCGTGATTCAAACTTGTTGAAGGAGACAACAATAATTCGAAGCAAAGATCTCATCTGACTATGGAAGATGCGGAACTCGTAAGTGCATTAATACGATATGTATCTTCTTTGTCAATATGTTGAATATCATATCTGTTTGACAAAAGCGATGCTCTAACAGCTTCATGTTAGATGTGACGTGAAAAACATATACGCAGTGCTTGTAACCTCGTTTTACTTTTGTCGCTTATAAAAAGTTAAGGTTTTTGTTTTGATTTTGCTTTATATACATCACAGATATTCAGTTTCGACTACTTCAAAGAATGATTTGAATAACAAAAATTTGGAATGTTAGCATGATGTTGAGTCCATTCCAAGCTAAATCATAAAAAATGCAACATGTCATTGAGACTTTATGTTTAGCTTTGATGAGAATTCATGTTTATATTATTTCCACTTGATGTGCATTACATGCTTAACTTAATGCTTGATATGTTTTGAGGTCACATATATGATAATAGAAGCCTACTCTCGTTAAAGGTTACTTGAATGGTATATAATTGAATTGCATAATGCTTATTGAAATTCATTGCAATGTATGACAAGTTGTTCCAATTTTGCTGAGTTTATTTTGCTTTACAAAAGCTGGACTAACATTCTCTTTGAGTTCTCACTGCACCTGAGCTTGCTCTCATACACCCTGCGTGTGCCGCGGGATTTAGTGGCTGACTGATCCACCAGCCTTATGTCCGCAACTTCCCGACATCTTGGTGAACCCGACGTGAAGGAGCGGCATAGCAGCTCAGGGAGATTTGATATTTGTGACATAGTTTTGAGTGGTCAAGAGATAGAGCTTTCATCATGGACCCTTACCTAATAGGAAAAAGAGTATGGAAATTGATTGATGACCTTAAAATAGAGAAGAAAGAGTTTTGCGGTAAAGATGTTACTAGGTATATCAAGGAATACAAACATTTAGCTTATCAATATGGCATACCTAGGGATAGTTGGGTTTCCACCTTTAGGCGTATATCAAATGGAGATACCCGAGAAAGAATAAGCCTTAGGTTGGGCTCATCCACTATACCTTGGGATATTTTTAAGACCCAATTGCGACAAGAATTTTTTTTCGAGGATTCAACAAAAAGAAATCATGAAACGTTTCAAGCTTGGGTAAATACATCGAAACCAAAAGAGAACATAATTGAAGGTTTTCAAGAGTTTGAAGAACAATTTAGTGACTTACCGGAGCAAGATCAAACTTATCTAGAGCCTTATAAAGTTATAAATTTTTTAACTATCCTTGATTACTCAATTCGAAAAGACCTAGAGCCTCTTTTAGAAGAAAACAATACCTCAAATGGCTTGACCAATGATTGGACATATGTGCAAAAGCAAGTTCATCGACTTGCTCTTAGATATGAACGCCAAAACCTCAAATATTTTCCTCTTTCTAAAAGCAACGATTTAGATTGTACTTCTCAAAAGATAAATGAAGAAAACAAATTTGAAATTACAAACAATGAATTAGATGATGCTACACCAATGATGAATGAAGAAAACCAAATTACAATTTCAGAACACAAAACATTAAACAAACATGAGTGTGAATATGAGAAACCTTTGTTTGATTCTTCTAAAAGTCTTCCCAAATTATTCATTGAAGAAGTGAGTGATGTAAGTGGTAAAGAAATCCCACTCATCACAATAGCTTCTCCTAAAATTATTACTCACATTGATTCTCCCTATAAGGAAGAACAATATGAGAAAATTATAAACAATGATATTTATACATTTGAAAAATATGAATTGAAGGGTTTCAATATAAATGAACACTTGTTTTGTCTTAATGATGTTAATATTGGTTTTTCTAATCAACTTTTTGAGTGGTTTGATACAGGTCAAGTAAGAATGGAGGATTTAATATTTCAGTGGAATATCATGAAAGCTACAAAGTTTGACTTACTATTGCTTTGGTTTTTACTGATGGACTATCGAGAAATATTATCTTGGATTGCTACCTTTTGTATAAGTTTGCTAATAATTATCTTTCTCACAAGATTTTTGAATTGAGTTATTTTTCAGGATTAGCATGAAGATTGGGAGCTGATTGATGACCTAAGATTTTCTTCAAAAATAGACTATGAGAGATTGAAGATAGTACATGCAGTTTAAAATTTAAGCAATCAAAGCGATATTTGGATGAAAGGCGATGCTAAAGATGGAATCAATATAGATCAGGTGAAACAGTTCTAACCCTGATTAATGTTTTAAGTTTTGTTTTTCCCTGCATTATCATAATTAGAATCGTACATTCTTCAGCTAGGTTAAGAAACTTCTTATAAAATTATGAAAAGTAGAATTTGCACTGAAGTAGGAATGTGCTTGAATAGAAGATAGGAATTAGAGACCTATGACTGTCATATGAATAGTTGAAGGAACGCTTAACTTGCAACTCCTAGTAGAAGTAGACTTGTTTTATATAGGTAAGCTTCCTTTAATCTGACCCATTTAGCTAAAGAGATCCTAGTTCCTGCTTTAGCTTACCTCTAGATCCTTTGCTCTGATTAGGGGTTAAGCCTTTCCCCTTCATCAAAAAAGTTGCGAAGAAAAATTGAAAGCAGTACATTAATGGTTGCTGCATATGAAAAGAGGAAAAATGACAAAAAGGAAAAATTATTATAAAAAAAAAAATGAGATGAAAGAAAAATCAAATGATTTCAATAAATCAGTTGTGGTCTTGAAATCACTTCTGATTTGAAAAGCGGGCTATATAAGGCGGATGTATGCTAGAGGGGAGTTAGTTTTCTGTATCTTAATGGCAAATGGTTAGGAGATGAGGATAGAGGGCTTATATAACATATGCTTTACTTATGAACAGAGTTAATAGAAGAGTTAGTACGAACACTATTTGAATGACTTCTATAGTTTCTTTCTAAAACCTGTTTCCAATTCATGCATTGAACGAAAAGGTTTAAATTCAAGTTTACATAATTTTATAAAGTTCTCTTTGCTATTTGAAGATGTACTAAAGATAGAAGCATATTTATATACAGACAATTTTAATTTGAGTCATGAATAAGTTTCAAAAGAATTTGATATTGCTTTCTATGATCTGCAGGTTGGCCCATCGAGGACGATGTGCAGGTTTGGCCGGGGCGAATGTCGGAAAGTTTTCAACTTTCCAGTTGATGACCAGATAAAATAAAATTAACTTAATTGGTGAATTCTAACCTTTTATATCATTGTTGATTAGTTGTTCTGAATTGAATTAACTACTTTTAAAGTGTTTGCAGATACAAGAAATGATAAAGAATATGTGTTCATATTAGGGTTACCCTAATTACTCAATTAATGAGTATTTTACATTTATACATGCTTGATTCATGGGTTTCCAACCCTAGGGTTTTATAAGTTGTATGATTTTATGTCAGTCGGGTTAATCCAAAGGGTCTTAAAAGATTCTAATGGGTTAATGACAGGATTCAGAAGGGTTTCAAGGGTTTCCAAAGGGTTTCAAATAGGTTTTCTAGGGTTTTACTATATTTAAAGGGTTAAAATCAATGTTATTTAAAAGCATTAATATATAAAAATTACATACTTATTATTTAAAAATTAATCTATGCTATTATTAATGATTGTAAGCATATAAGTGCATTTAAATATTAAGGTTCTAATTAATTAAACCCTTACACTAAGTTTAAATTAAATGATTTATTTAAAAAAGAAATATAGGCTAAATAGAATTAAAATGATTAATTAAAAGGATAAATATCTAGTGGTCTATGTGGATGCTAGGAAAAAGAATGGTTTATATAAGATGTGTACCTAAAGTGAATTAAGGAGTGGTCTGAAAGGAAGATGCATTTAAAGTGAAAAAGTTGGTTGAGAGAAAGAGTGGAGAGAATTAGTGTAGATCAAAAGAGAGGTGAAAGTAAGTTGTGTGCATAAAGCTAATTAAAAGAGTGGTGATTAAGTGTGGATTAAAGAATGGATGAGAACTTAAAGTACCAAACCAAAAGAGTGGTAAGCTCATGATCTCTGTGTGTATAAATATGTGGGCTTTGCTCCATATTGGGGCTCGCCGAATGTTTTTTTTGCAGGCCAATTCATAGATTGTTATCTGGCATCTGGAGGGGCACACAGAGGGATGATGCTGAAGACATATGGCTGAGGAGAGGCCAATTGTATGTTGATTTGTGTGTGGCAATTCATGAAGGAAGTGGATTGGTGCTGACGCACGTGTCTGAGAAGGATACGAGGTGCAATTTAAGGAGGAATTTTTGGCAACACATCAAGACATTTGAACTGGAGGTGCACGCAGAGATTCGTAGATGGCTAATCAAGGCAGCGAAGAAAGGAGGTTTTTCTGGCACTTTTGGCGTGCATGATCGGACGTAGGAGGCTAAGGAGTAGCTTGGCGGGACACAAATAGGAAGCAGCGTGCTGTGAGAGGAGGCAATTCATTCTGACGCAGAAAACGCTATTGTCAGCTCTTGATAACAACGACGATCAGAGGTGCTATGTGAAGGATCGTGGATGGAGGCACGTTGAAGAAAAGAAGGTATAAACGGGCTTGCTTGGAGAAAACAATCAAGGAGAGGTGTTCTTCGCGAATGAAAGGAAATGCAGAGGAATGACAGAGAAATGATTTGACGCCTGGAACCATTATGCTGAAACGAAGCGCTACCTGTTGGCTGAGGATGACAGTGCTACTGATCGAATGATATTCAGAGAAGAAGACATGAAGAATGACAAAGAAGAGCGACATCTGAGGAAAAGGAAGAGCGCACACAGAAGAATGAAGAGCAGAGGCGCATGATGATAGGAAAGAAAGAAGGAAACAAGCATGTTTTTGGAGGGAGCTTGTACGCACAAATCGAGATATGGTCTGAAATTTTGTTGGTAATTGTTTTCCAGTTCAATCATTTTCTGCTATACAAAAGATTGTAGTTCTTTATATGTTGAAGTATCATCTTTATCAACATTTATGACCTCTGCGATATTTCATATATTGCGCCGATTTACGTTCTGTATAATTGTTGATGATCATAAGAGTTTAAGTTCTGTATGTACTACTCAGACCTCCACTATTTTGTTATGAATGCTAATGACATATGCAATATAAAGAATGAAAATTACTGTTGATTTATGCTCACGTAGTGTATGAAAATTCTCCAATCTGCGAACAATTCTTTAATGATGGCGCGCATAGCAGATAAGTATCTAAAGGAGGACGTTGTTAATATCAGGAGGCGGCAGCATGTGATGAAAGCTACAATTTTCTACTTGCATAAATGCGAAGTTTTTGCTTGAGTAAATCTTGCGTATTATTTGACCATACTATTGATATTTTATATGTTAACAAAATGATCAAAAGCGCGAATGAGTTAGCTATAGTCTTTAGCAGGCTCATAATGTCTTGTCCTTCGTTATCTCAAAGTGTCTCCTATATCACTTGTTAGAAGGTTTTTTTTTATTACTTTCCCAAGTCACTTTAAGTGTGCTAATCTGATTAATGATGGCAAATAAATTTGTTGTACTGATTGTTATGTCGGTTTTATCTTTATCAAAAAGTTTCGTGAGGACTTTGTCAAAGTATGCATAAACTTTTTCACATTGCAAAAATGTTCTAAGTGTTTTTTTTTAGTCAATATATGAGATCTGGAAGACGGTCAGGAAGTGAAGCACGTTTATTTTAGAGGCAACTTCATCAGCAGGGATTGAGCGCTAAAGATTTCACAGAGGCCAAGATTATTAAGCATACAAATTTTGATGCAATTAGGGTGGAGAATCCATCAGACGAGAGTGGCTTTTGCGTTGTTGAGTTTTCTCTGCTTGGATTGAGGTTCGCGGTACTCTGCATGTTTATCTCCTTGAGCTTATCAGAGGTTCTTTGTCACTTTTTGTCTATGTCTCTGATAGATTCTATGATGAAATCACTTCCTTCTTAATCTATTTTCCCCATTTTCCCTTCATTAATCAAACAAGGTCCAATTCATATCCTGATCTATTCGACGCCTCAGCCACCTTCTGCTTCGCCTTATCATTCATAGTATAGAGCCTCTCGGTTGTTGTATCCTAGGCTTCTCGCAGGGTAGCAACCATGTTCGTGATTCAAACTTGTTGAAGGAGACAACAATAATTCGAAGCAAAGATCTCATCTGACTATGGAAGATGCGGAACTCGTAAGTGCATTAATACGATATGTATCTTCTTTGTCAATATGTTGAATATCATATCTGTTTGACAAAAGCGATGCTCTAACAGCTTCATGTTAGATGTGACGTGAAAAACATATACGCAGTGCTTGTAACCTCGTTTTACTTTTGTCGCTTATAAAAAGTTAAGGTTTTTGTTTTGATTTTGCTTTATATACATCACAGATATTCAGTTTCGACTACTTCAAAGAATGATTTGAATAACAAAAATTTGGAATGTTAGCATGATGTTGAGTCCATTCCAAGCTAAATCATAAAAAATGCAACATGTCATTGAGACTTTATGTTTAGCTTTGATGAGAATTCATGTTTATATTATTTCCACTTGATGTGCATTACATGCTTAACTTAATGCTTGATATGTTTTGAGGTCACATATATGATAATAGAAGCCTACTCTCGTTAAAGGTTACTTGAATGGTATATAATTGAATTGCATAATGCTTATTGAAATTCATTGCAATGTATGACAAGTTGTTCCAATTTTGCTGAGTTTATTTTGCTTTACAAAAGCTGGACTAACATTCTCTTTGAGTTCTCACTGCACCTGAGCTTGCTCTCATACACCCTGCGTGTGCCGCGGGATTTAGTGGCTGACTGATCCACCAGCCTTATGTCCGCAACTTCCCGACATCTTGGTGAACCCGACGTGAAGGAGCGGCATAGCAGCTCAGGGAGATTTGATATTTGTGACATAGTTTTGAGTGGTCAAGAGATAGAGCTTTCATCATGGACCCTTACCTAATAGGAAAAAGAGTATGGAAATTGATTGATGACCTTAAAATAGAGAAGAAAGAGTTTTGCGGTAAAGATGTTACTAGGTATATCAAGGAATACAAACATTTAGCTTATCAATATGGCATACCTAGGGATAGTTGGGTTTCCACCTTTAGGCGTATATCAAATGGAGATACCCGAGAAAGAATAAGCCTTAGGTTGGGCTCATCCACTATACCTTGGGATATTTTTAAGACCCAATTGCGACAAGAATTTTTTTTCGAGGATTCAACAAAAAGAAATCATGAAACGTTTCAAGCTTGGGTAAATACATCGAAACCAAAAGAGAACATAATTGAAGGTTTTCAAGAGTTTGAAGAACAATTTAGTGACTTACCGGAGCAAGATCAAACTTATCTAGAGCCTTATAAAGTTATAAATTTTTTAACTATCCTTGATTACTCAATTTGAAAAGACCTAGAGCCTCTTTTAGAAGAAAACAATACCTCAAATGGCTTGACCAATGATTGGACATATGTGCAAAAGCAAGTTCATCGACTTGCTCTTAGATATGAACGCCAAAACCTCAAATATTTTCCTCTTTCTAAAAGCAACGATTTAGATTGTACTTCTCAAAAGATAAATGAAGAAAACAAATTTGAAATTACAAACAATGAATTAGATGATGCTACACCAATGATGAATGAAGAAAACCAAATTACAATTTCAGAACACAAAACATTAAACAAACATGAGTGTGAATATGAGAAACCTTTGTTTGATTCTTCTAAAAGTCTTCCCAAATTATTCATTGAAGAAGTGAGTGATGTAAGTGGTAAAGAAATCCCACTCATCACAATAGCTTCTCCTAAAATTATTACTCACATTGATTCTCCCTATAAGGAAGAACAATATGAGAAAATTATAAACAATGATATTTATACATTTGAAAAATATGAATTGAAGGGTTTCAATATAAATGAACACTTGTTTTGTCTTAATGATGTTAATATTGGTTTTTCTAATCAACTTTTTGAGTGGTTTGATACAGGTCAAGTAAGAATGGAGGATTTAATATTTCAGTGGAATATCATGAAAGCTACAAAGTTTGACTTACTATTGCTTTGGTTTTTACTGATGGACTATCGAGAAATATTATCTTGGATTGCTACCTTTTGTATAAGTTTGCTAATAATTATCTTTCTCACAAGATTTTTGAATTGAGTTATTTTTCAGGATTAGCATGAAGATTGGGAGCTGATTGATGACCTAAGATTTTCTTCAAAAATAGACTATGAGAGATTGAAGATAGTACATGCAGTTTAAAATTTAAGCAATCAAAGCGATATTTGGATGAAAGGCGATGCTAAAGATGGAATCAATATAGATCAGGTGAAACAGTTCTAACCCTGATTAATGTTTTAAGTTTTGTTTTTCCCTGCATTATCATAATTAGAATCGTACATTCTTCAGCTAGGTTAAGAAACTTCTTATAAAATTATGAAAAGTAGAATTTGCACTGAAGTAGGAATGTGCTTGAATAGAAGATAGGAATTAGAGACCTATGACTGTCATATGAATAGTTGAAGGAACGCTTAACTTGCAACTCCTAGTAGAAGTAGACTTGTTTTATATAGGTAAGCTTCCTTTAATCTGACCCATTTAGCTAAAGAGATCCTAGTTCCTGCTTTAGCTTACCTCTAGATCCTTTGCTCTGATTAGGGGTTAAGCCTTTCCCCTTCATCAAAAAAGTTGCGAAGAAAAATTGAAAGCAGTACATTAATGGTTGCTGCATATGAAAAGAGGAAAAATGACAAAAAGGAAAAATTATTATAAAAAAAAAAATGAGATGAAAGAAAAATCAAATGATTTCAATAAATCAGTTGTGGTCTTGAAATCACTTCTGATTTGAAAAGCGGGCTATATAAGGCGGATGTATGCTAGAGGGGAGTTAGTTTTCTGTATCTTAATGGCAAATGGTTAGGAGATGAGGATAGAGGGCTTATATAACATATGCTTTACTTATGAACAGAGTTAATAGAAGAGTTAGTACGAACACTATTTGAATGACTTCTATAGTTTCTTTCTAAAACCTGTTTCCAATTCATGCATTGAACGAAAAGGTTTAAATTCAAGTTTACATAATTTTATAAAGTTCTCTTTGCTATTTGAAGATGTACTAAAGATAGAAGCATATTTATATACAGACAATTTTAATTTGAGTCATGAATAAGTTTCAAAAGAATTTGATATTGCTTTCTATGATCTGCAGGTTGGCCCATCGAGGACGATGTGCAGGTTTGGCCGGGGCGAATGTCGGAAAGTTTTCAACTTTCCAGTTGATGACCAGATAAAATAAAATTAACTTAATTGGTGAATTCTAACCTTTTATATCATTGTTGATTAGTTGTTCTGAATTGAATTAACTACTTTTAAAGTGTTTGCAGATACAAGAAATGATAAAGAATATGTGTTCATATTAGGGTTACCCTAATTACTCAATTAATGAGTATTTTACATTTATACATGCTTGATTCATGGGTTTCCAACCCTAGGGTTTTATAAGTTGTATGATTTTATGTCAGTCGGGTTAATCCAAAGGGTCTTAAAAGATTCTAATGGGTTAATGACAGGATTCAGAAGGGTTTCAAGGGTTTCCAAAGGGTTTCAAATAGGTTTTCTAGGGTTTTACTATATTTAAAGGGTTAAAATCAATGTTATTTAAAAGCATTAATATATAAAAATTATATACTTATTATTTAAAAATTAATCTATGCTATTATTAATGATTGTAAGCATATAAGTGCATTTAAATATTAAGGTTCTAATTAATTAAACCCTTACACTAAGTTTAAATTAAATGATTTATTTAAAAAAGAAATATAGGCTAAATAGAATTAAAATGATTAATTAAAAGGATAAATATCTAGTGGTCTATGTGGATGCTAGGAAAAAGAATGGTTTATATAAGATGTGTACCTAAAGTGAATTAAGGAGTGGTCTGAAAGGAAGATGCATTTAAAGTGAAAAAGTTGGTTGAGAGAAAGAGTGGAGAGAATTAGTGTAGATCAAAAGAGAGGTGAAAGTAAGTTGTGTGCATAAAGCTAATTAAAAGAGTGGTGATTAAGTGTGGATTAAAGAATGGATGAGAACTTAAAGTACCAAACCAAAAGAGTGGTAAGCTCATGATCTCTGTGTGTATAAATATGTGGGCTTTGCTCCATATTGGGGCTCGCCGAATGTTTTTTTTGCAGGCCAATTCATAGATTGTTATCTGGCATCTGGAGGGGCACACAGAGGGATGATGCTGAAGACATATGGCTGAGGAGAGGCCAATTGTATGTTGATTTGTGTGTGGCAATTCATGAAGGAAGTGGATTGGTGCTGACGCACGTGTCTGAGAAGGATACGAGGTGCAATTTAAGGAGGAATTTTTGGCAACACATCAAGACATTTGAACTGGAGGTGCACGCAGAGATTCGTAGATGGCTAATCAAGGCAGCGAAGAAAGGAGGTTTTTCTGGCACTTTTGGCGTGCATGATCGGACGTAGGAGGCTAAGGAGTAGCTTGGCGGGACACAAATAGGAAGCAGCGTGCTGTGAGAGGAGGCAATTCATTCTGACGCAGAAAACGCTATTGTCAGCTCTTGATAACAACGACGATCAGAGGTGCTATGTGAAGGATCGTGGATGGAGGCACGTTGAAGAAAAGAAGGTATAAACGGGCTTGCTTGGAGAAAACAATCAAGGAGAGGTGTTCTTCGCGAATGAAAGGAAATGCAGAGGAATGACAGAGAAATGATTTGACGCCTGGAACCATTATGCTGAAACGAAGCGCTACCTGTTGGCTGAGGATGACAGTGCTACTGATCGAATGATATTCAGAGAAGAAGACATGAAGAATGACAAAGAAGAGCGACATCTGAGGAAAAGGAAGAGCGCACACAGAAGAATGAAGAGCAGAGGCGCATGATGATAGGAAAGAAAGAAGGAAACAAGCATGTTTTTGGAGGGAGCTTGTACGCACAAATCGAGATATGGTCTGAAATTTTGTTGGTAATTGTTTTCCAGTTCAATCATTTTCTGCTATACAAAAGATTGTAGTTCTTTATATGTTGAAGTATCATCTTTATCAACATTTATGACCTCTGCGATATTTCATATATTGCACCGATTTACGTTCTGTATAATTGTTGATGATCATAAGAGTTTAAGTTCTGTATGTACTACTCAGACCTCCACTATTTTGTTATGAATGCTAATGACATATGCAATATAAAGAATGAAAATTACTGTTGATTTATGCTCACGTAGTGTATGAAAATTCTCCAATCTGCGAACAATTCTTTAATGATGGCGCGCATAGCAGATAAGTATCTAAAGGAGGACGTTGTTAATATCAGGAGGCGGCAGCATGTGATGAAAGCTACAATTTTCTACTTGCATAAATGCGAAGTTTTTGCTTGAGTAAATCTTGCGTATTATTTGACCATACTATTGATATTTTATATGTTAACAAAATGATCAAAAGCGCGAATGAGTTAGCTATAGTCTTTAGCAGGCTCATAATGTCTTGTCCTTCGTTATCTCAAAGTGTCTCCTATATCACTTGTTAGAAGGTTTTTTTTTATTACTTTCCCAAGTCACTTTAAGTGTGCTAATCTGATTAATGATGGCAAATAAATTTGTTGTACTGATTGTTATGTCGGTTTTATCTTTATCAAAAAGTTTCGTGAGGACTTTGTCAAAGTATGCATAAACTTTTTCACATTGCAAAAATGTTCTAAGTGTTTTTTTTTAGTCAATATATGAGATCTGGAAGACGGTCAGGAAGTGAAGCACGTTTATTTTAGAGGCAACTTCATCAGCAGGGATTGAGCGCTAAAGATTTCACAGAGGCCAAGATTATTAAGCATACAAATTTTGATGCAATTAGGGTGGAGAATCCATCAGACGAGAGTGGCTTTTGCGTTGTTGAGTTTTCTCTGCTTGGATTGAGGTTCGCGGTACTCTGAACATGTTTATCTCCTTGAGCTTATCAGAGGTTCTTTGTCACTTTTTGTCTATGTCTCTGATAGATTCTATGATGAAATCACTTCCTTCTTAATCTATTTTCCCCATTTTCCCTTCATTAATCAAACAAGGTCCAATTCATATCCTGATCTTTTCGACGCCTCAGCCACCTTCTGCTTCGCCTTATCATTCATAGTATAGAGCCTCTCGGTTGTTGTATCCTAGGCTTCTCGCAGGGTAGCAACCATGTTCGTGATTCAAACTTGTTGAAGGAGACAACAATAATTCGAAGCAAAGATCTCATCTGACTATGGAAGATGCGGAACTCGTAAGTGCATTAATACGATATGTATCTTCTTTGTCAATATGTTGAATATCATATCTGTTTGACAAAAGCGATGCTCTAACAGCTTCATGTTAGATGTGACGTGAAAAACATATACGCAGTGCTTGTAACCTCGTTTTACTTTTGTCGCTTATAAAAAGTTAAGGTTTTTGTTTTGAATTTGCTTTATATACATCACAGATATTCAGTTTCGACTACTTCAAAGAATGATTTGAATAACGAAAATTTGGAATGTTAGCATGATGTTGAGTCCATTCCAAGCTAAATCATAAAAAATGCAACATGTCATTGAGACTTTATGTTTAGCTTTGATGAGAATTCATGTTTATATTATTTCCACTTGATGTGCATTACATGCTTAACTTAATGCTTGATATGTTTTAAGGTCACATATATGATAATAGAAGCCTACTCTCGTTAAAGGTTACTTGAATGGTATATAATTGAATTGCATAATGCTTATTGAAATTCATTGCAATGTATGACAAGTTGTTCCAATTTTGCTGAGTTTATTTTGCTTTACAAAAGCTAGACTAACATTCTCTTTGAGTTCTCACTGCACCTGAGCTTGCTCTCATACACCCTGCGTGTGCCGCGGGATTTAGTGGCTGACTGATCCACCAGCCTTATGTCCGCAACTTCCCGACAACGCGTCATATCTTTTTTTGAGGTTTAAAAGTTCAGGTATGGAGTTTCAAAGTTTGAAGGAGATTCGCTTCTGAGATATGTTTTAAATGGAATTCACATCATAGTTTTGTTGAGTTCCATATCTGCATATAAATATTTGAAGTTCTGTTGAGTTCCATATCTGCGGAGTTCCATATCTGCATATAAATATTCGAAGTTGGATTATTTTTTTATTAACACAAATCCATCCACATTTACATATATTTAAATGTAGGAAGGATAGAAGTGGATATATCTTGTTATGTCATATGCGAAGTGATGTTTTCCATTTGTATTGAGTAACCTTTCAATGAAAATGAGGAGTTGATATAGATGATCTTGCAACATGTGAGTGAAAAAGTATCTTTTCTGAAATATCTAAAAGTATGATAAGGCTTTGAATCTTTAATAAGTTAATTGGTGATGTGATATGATTTTGAATTCAAACTAATCAAACTTCTTCAATTTCTATGTCACTTGAGATTGCCAATAGCCTCCCATGTGCACCGTATGATCGGTAATGGGTGAATTGATCCATCAATTGAGCCCTTCCATTCTAACATTTGGTGAACCCGATGTGAAAATCCACTGCCCATCAATCTGAGGTGATGTATGTTTTATTTTTGGTTTATGAATGAGCACATTCTCTGTTTTTAAGGTGGAAGATGGAGCAATAGTTTGTGAAACCTCCTAGGTGTTGAGGGTTGGTCTTATGACCTAAGCACCTCCATAGAAGCATACAAAAGCTAGTACCTTATCACTTCACCTTTTCCTTCAAATGAAGATTACACTTTAGCACATTCACTCACATCGATTTTCTTATTTTAGGATTTATTTGTTCAAAGTGTATATAAAATTTCACCCACATACACTCATGTTTAGCATGTTCTTCAAGCCAAAACAAGGTAACAAGTATTTTAAATTTTGACAGTTCACATATTTAAAATTCAAACATATGAAAAGGTTTTTTGTGAAAAGTGGGGGATGACATACGTGGGACTCTCCTCCCAGCCTATCTATAGCCCTTGCATAGTCACCATCTAGAGTTCTCTCTAAGGTGCCTCTCCTCATTTGGCCATCCCGTTCCTCCATGCATGTACATCTCTGGAATATAACACTCTCTCCCCCTTCTAAAGATCATTGTCCTCAATGATATAGAACGAGCTATAAACCTGGGAATCCAAATCTGTGATTCTAAAATAAGAGTAGAGTGTGCTCGGTGTCTGAAATACTAGATGCTCGAAAAGTAGACAAGTAGACTCTATGCTTTCTATCTAGTATTTCCACCAATAACTAGTAGACCTTGCCTTCGGCATACTATAGGAATCCCTCTGAGACCCAATGAGTCCATATGTGTGCAGCATACATACTAGGAATATCCTCGAAATCCCTATGCCTAGACCTTGAACAGTAACTTGTGATGCCTTGTCACCTGTAGAGACCTTGGTGGCTTGCCCTGGTCTCCATGAAATAACCATTGACAGCTTGTCATATGGTATAATCGTGCAAAATCAGTTACTCCACTAGAGTAATGCAAACTATTATGCTAATCCAAAACAATGTGACTATGTCCCAATCTCTTATGGAAAAATACTACAGATAAATTGAAATCTTTTCCAAATACTAAACATAAGTGCTTAATCTTTTCCATCTATGCCTCATTTTGCACAAGCTTCACTTTCAAATGGGGCTACCGATGGACTAAAAACTCTTGTGAAAATGAGGGACCTTTACCAAGGTTCATGTACATGCACACACTCTATCAACACGAGCTCGAATGCAACCCGAAAAAGGTGCACAAAGTTGATACCCCCTCACATTTAATTGGCTAGGAGGAGGAGATTATATATAACCTTGTCTTGAGCATTTCTAGGATGAGATTATATATAACCTTATCTTGAGCATGCAGGTCTTGGCAAAGGATTAGATGCAAAGGATCATATGCAAGTCTTGGCTCTTTAGAAGTCCTTCTTCATGGTCATGAATGGCGCATATAAATCATAGAATCTATATGCTAGGTCTGGAAAAAGCATATTGAAAAAACATCAATTCCAATAGGGGGTACATTTTCTATGATTTTAATAGTTTTCTCCTTGAACATGGAATAAACCACTAGCATAAACTACCACGTACAATGATTCCAAAGAGAGCAGTGCAAAAAAGAGTTTTAAATCATTTGATTTATGTGATGTTGAGTTGTGTATAGTAGACCTTTACAATATACTTGTTCTTCTCTAGCTTTGAGTTTCATATAAACTTGTCTCTTGTTTTATATGATGTTGAGTTGTGTGCAGTACTTTGAAGAAAGAAAACTTAACTGTTAGTTAAAGAGAATAAAGAAGTATCTTTTTATCAATCTCCACAAGCTTGTGGTGAAATGATAGATACATTCGTAGGAGGAGATTATATATAACCTTGTCTTGAGCATGCAAGTCTTGGAAAAAGATCATATGCAAGTCTTGGCTCTTTAGAAGTCCTTCTTTAGGGTCATGAATGGCACATATAAATTATAGAATCTATATGCTAAGTATGGAAAAAGCATCTTCAAAAAGCATCCATTCTAATAGGGGGTACATTTTCTATGATTTTAATACTTTTCTCACAAAACATGGAATAAAACGCTAGCATACACTACCACATACAATGATTCCAAAGAGAGAAGTGAAAAAAAGACTTTCAAATCATTTCATTTATGTGATGTTCAATTGTGTCTAGTAGACCTTTACAATATACTTATTCTTCTCTAGCTTTGAGTTTCAGATAAACTTGTCTCTTGACTTATATGATGTTAACTTCTGTGTAGTAGAACTTTACAATATACTTGTTCTTCTCTAGCTCTCAGTTTCAACTTTCCAGATAAGCTTGTCTCTTGACCATGCATCTCATCATTTCCATGAGAGACATGTTATATGTTTGAACAACACCATTTTAATGAGAATGATACGGAAGTTCTTTCAAGTACATCTTAGGCCTTCTTCTTCAAATCACTTAGGCAAGAATGATATGAAAGAACTTAGTACCTGGGATGAGTACCTCTCGTTCTACTCACTATGGATGCCATGAAAAACTAAATCTATTGTTTTACTCACCTCTTGTTTTGCTCACCTATCATTTTGCATTTTTCTCAGGTGTCCTTCTCTTGTTTGAGATTTTCCAAGTATTGTATGTAGAAAACAACGCGTGCAAAAAGAAAGAATGCATAAACAAAAAAGAAGCTTTGTATCTATATAGCTTGAAATAATTATTGGGATTTTGATTGTATTGAGTAAGATATCTTAGTTAAAGTTTTTGACGAAAATTACGAAGGACATAGAGCATTTTTCCAATCTCCAAATAAATCTACTTCATTATCCACAATAAAGGATCCTAAGATTTTGCGAAGTTTTTCTAGAACATAGAAGATAGATAGAAAGTTTAGAGATGTGTGCCATGAAGAGCTTCCTTAGGATAGCAAATATTCATCCTATGTTTTTTGTTAGTAAACTTAGATTATAAATATTTAGAGAAGATAATCTAATGGAAGGCGTCTTTTCTTCACAAGTGTATGACCACATAGATGACTTTCTAGAAAGAGTATTGGATCAAAGAAACAAATGATTGAGAAATCGTGTTATCCATAAAAATTGAGTAGCATGGAGAGGATTTCCACTTACATATGATAGATTACAGCTAGAAGCTCTCATTCATCCTGGTGCAACTTCCAAGCCCACACATTTGGCTTGAAGTTCATAAACACATGAAGCTCCATGGAAACCATTGCTAGTAGAAATTTATCCTTTTACATTTTTAAAAGTCATTTATTCGACTTGAGAGAATATTTGTAATCACCTACCAAAAACTCATGGACTTGTTAGTTAGAGAAGCATCTACTTCATTGAGAGAATATTTCCTAGATTGAAGGATTACTTTTAGAGAGAGCCAAAATTTGAATTCAAATTCAAATTCGAATGTAACACCTATTTAAAGGGGCTTGAAAAAGTCGCAGTTAGAACTCTCTATTCCCGAGCTCTCCATTTCCATTGTGTAAGAGTGTGAGGTCTAAATTGTAGCCTACACTACTCTCCATCATTAGGCTATGATTGTCAAGCCTATGATCTTGTACAACATTGTTCATTAATACATTACATCTACATTGTTCATCTACGACTCCATTGCCATTGTGTAAGAGTGTGAGGTCTAAATTGTAGCCTACACTGTTTTCAAGAGAGATAAAGTCAAATGATCTAGAATTTTTTGTCCTTCGAAAGATTCCTTTTTCACAGAATTGTACGAAGTTGGTCGATTCCGAAGCGATAAGCACAAGAAAATAGACAAAAGGAGCGGCTTAGCAGCTAAATTGCTCCGCTTAGGCGTTGCTAAACTGCTCCGTGAAATTTGCGCTAAGGACAACGCTTAAGCCTTCACGAGGCGAAGCGAACGGCGAATTCCATCCATCATTAGGCTATGATTGTCAAGCCTATGATCTTGTACAACATTGTTCATTAATACATTACATCTACATTGTTCATCTATGATCTCTCTATTATAGTCATTCCTATTTGTCAAATTGTGCTGCTCATATCTCACTCAATTCTCCATCATTCTCAATAGTCTATAGCTTGTTGGAATCAGCTCGACATTATCTACATGCTGACAAATGATGAAGGAAATCCATTCAGCCAATTTGGAGAAAAGCTTGTCGAAGCACTCATTGGTCAAACTCTGCAGAGGTCCTAAACAATCGGGGGTAATGATTCATTTGTTAAATTGATTGCTCTGTGTATACTGCATCATTTCAAGTGATTCCATTCCACTTGGAATCATTAGCTTACTAAGCTAGTTAGATACCTCTAAAAGAAAATTTTTCCAATTCCTAATGTACTGGTAGCAATGAGCATAACAAGCAGCAAGTGTATGATAAAAATAGAAGGTTTTCATTAATCCTTCTATTTTGAAGTAGTCTGTTTTGATTCAATCTTTTCATACATCACCTCTAAAGTAAATAGGCACTTATATAGTGTCTTTGGAAAGCTAAGAGGGCCCACAACGCAAATCTGAAGCTGAAGAGGTTGGTACTAAGCTAGATTTGGCAGTACCTACTCATTTCTTGGAGTGTCCATCCATCTTTCCAAATAGTGGTATCAGAGCAAAGCTAAGGTAAAATGGGAGATGGTTTTCCTTCTTTCATTGATAAATTGAACAGGAACAACTATCAGGCATGGTCTCTGAGGATGAAGACATACTTACAAGGAAGGAGCCTCTATGGATACATCTCAAGGGATGAGGAGATGCCCATATTTAGGAGCAAAGGACAACCTACAAGAGAGGAGCATAAAAGACTCAACACATGGTGTGCCAAGGATGCATTAGCAAGATCATACTTACTTAACTCAATCTCT
>CM035422.1:92683575-92716075 GCA_020310875.1 Ceratopteris richardii
CATCTTCATTATCCTTATTGATTTCTATTATTTCTTCTACTGTTAAATCAGTTTTTTCATAAATGACATCATCAATTGATGGATTAATATCAATTTCTGGCAATTCCTCTTCATCATCAGTAAAATCAGCATCAACATGTAGAGTATTATCATCTTCGTCAAGTAAATTATTATCATTGTCATGTACAACCTTTCTAATTTCTCTTTGAGATGCCAATATATCAATACCTGATGATGAATGATCAACATGACTTTCTTCGATCTTTGTAACAATAAAGTTTCCAAACAATGAAAGACCTCTAGGTTGAACATGAATGACTTGCCACCAAGGATGAGCATCAGAGTTTTTATAAAAAAATGCTTGTTCAATATGCGTAGAAAGAATACATGGTTCTCTAGTTGATGGCATTATTTTTGAAGAATCAATTTCCCAAAATCCAAATAATTCCCTTCTCGATGTGGGATTACTACCTTTATACTTAGCTTGAAACCAATCAATCTTCAAATAACCTATCAAAATATAAAAAACAAAAATTCATTATTATGTGCTTCATAAAATAATAAACAATATCATAAAAAATAAAAAAAATGTACCTTTTTGAACATACGTAATGATATTTCATAGATATGAACAACAGTTCCTACGTAGCCAAGTTTGATGTTAGGGGAGCACTAGATTGTGCTCTCAAACTAGACTAGACAAGATTTTGGAATTATACTTTTGATTACAAGAACACCCATGTGGGCAAAATAACACAATAATATGTAAATGATAGACAAAGTCCCACAACTCGAGACTGATAGGTATGGATAACTTGACTAGAGATGATGTAGACGATCCCATAGCCCGGGACTATAGATATGAAGCAAGATCTCTTGGTTATAAGAATTCCCTTTAGGGAGATGACCTAGATACAGGAGATAACTCGACAAGATCTTGTACAACGTGATTACAAGATGACAAGATAGGATGTCCAAGAACTAGGCTAGACAAGACTAGAACAAGGAACAAGGCAAGAACTGGAACTGGACCTTCGAGAGTACTTACTTGGGGGTCATGACTCCTTGAGCTCCCAAGACTAGTATTGGTAGGACTAAGTATGTATGTGGCCGACCCCTCAATATATAGATTTCCCAAGGGGACTTACGAGTTGATGATGTCATTTATGATATCATTAATTGGAAATAAGACTTCTCTCTGTCAGAATTTAGCAAATAGATAATCGATCTTAGGGTTTTGGCACGTCTTGGATGCAATGGAAATGTTGCTTTCTCCAAATTCTATACCAAGCATAAGATATAAAAAATGACATGCAATCTAAGGTTCAAGATGGTTTCCTTTGTGTCCATGACATCACCTCCCTCTCAAGCGACGAGTTCCATGAGGAGTGGTTATGTCACTAAGAGATCTTCTAGAACTTGAATTTTCTAGATCTTGGTCTTTGTAGAGTTCTTGATATGTGGTACTGGAACATGATGATAATGGATATCCATGATGAAACAAGAAAGGGTTTGTGGTATATCTAGGTACAAAATGAAGGCCATGATTCCCATCATGGCTAGTACTCCTCTTTTGATTTTGATGATCATCCATCTCATGTGGGATGGTGATTGTAGAAGTCCTAGTTCCAACTTGCTTCTTCTTCTCATAACATTTGAATATCATATGATCATGATCTCCATAATAAAAGCATAATCCATTGTCTTTTCGATGTTTTCTTTCCTTCGATGTAAGCCATCTGACCCTAATGTTATCCAATTGCATGGGTTCTGGTTGAGATTCTTCCACCATTTGTTGTTGAGGAACTGAGGTAAACTTGTATTCTTGATTGTGAACAAAAATCTTCTTCTCTTGTTTTCTCTCAAACAAGCTATTTGCACACTCAATTGCTTGATTCATGAATTCATTTAAAGTATTTACCTTGGGCACAGTTAACATGAGGTCCTTGACATCATCACATAAGCCCCATCAAAATTGGTTAATAAATTAATCCTTCTACCATATGAGATCACAAATGATTTGTTTGAATTTTTATGCATAGGTAGACGTAGGCTTATTTCCTTGATGTAGCTTCATTAGTTTTCTTTCGGCAACATATGAACAATTGGTATCTCCAAACGAAGATGTGAACTCTTGAATAAAGGCCTTGAAATCATAAAAAATATCCATATGCTTCTCAAAGATAGGTGCAAACCATGAAAGAGGAGAGCCAGATAATAGAGTCCATATATGAGTCCTACTTGAGAAGCATCATCTGGGTACCTTTCTAGTTGCATCCTTATAAATAGCTTCACTTGTTGCACAAATCCTCAAAGCTTTGACCTTGTCCCATCAAATTTCTCATGCATGCTCACTTTTGGACTTTTCTTCATGTTACTTGTTATCAAGGTACATGAAGAAGATTGATTTACAATGATCTAAAACTCTTGGATTTGCTTTGAAGTTCTGTGATTACATTTTGAATATTCTATTGTTGAATTCTTTGTTGGTTTTCTCATCTCTCTTGGACTTGGTGAATAGCTTTAAGTGCAAAAAACATTTCTTCACGAATGATCTTCACTTTTCCTAGTCTGGATGAAGGTATCTTGCCAAAATGTTAGGGGAGCACATGATTGTGCTCTTCGACTAGACTAGACAAGATTTTGGAATTACACTTCTGATTACAGGAACACCCACATGGGGAAAATAATACAATAATATGTAAATGATATAGGAAGTCCCACAACCCAAGATTGATAGGTATGGATAACTTGATTAGACATGATGCAAAAGATCCCACAACCTAGGACCATAAGTATGAAGCAAGATTTCTTAATTATAAGAATTCCGTTTAGGGAGATGAACTAGATACAAGAAATAACTCGACAAGATCTCATATTGCAAGATTACAAGAGGACAAGATAGGATGTACAAGAACTACAATGGACAAGACTAGAACAAGGAACAAGACAAGAACTCGAACTAGAACTCGGAGAGTACTTACTTAGCAGACATGACTCCTTGAGCTCCCAAGTCTGGTATTGGCAAGACTAAGTATGTATGTGGCCAGCCCCTCCTTATATAGGTTTCCCAAAGGCATTTAAAGAGCTTTTATGAGTTGATAATGTCATCAATAATGTTATCAATTAGAAACAAGACCTTTGGCTATCAGAATTTAGCAAATAGACAATAGATCTTGGGGTTTTGGCACTTTCCAAATGCAATGGAACCCATTTGTTTCTCATAATTCTGAACCAATAATGAGATATAGAAAGTGAAATGCAATTTAAAGTTCAGGATGGCTTTGTTTGTGTCCATGATAAGTTAGCTATACATAAGGTTTGTATCTCTTCATCTAATACGTGATAGCCAAAAATAAGAATCAAATTATTAAAGAGAAACTAATATACATTTATATGAAAAAATAGAATATTATTAAAATTAAATTACCTTTCTTTCACAACCTGTCTTCAACTCCCTCTGCTCATTTGAGATTTGTTCATTATTTGCATTGGCTCATTGCATATGAGTATATAGCCAGTCTATGAAAGAAGCTATATTTGAATTCTCATTACCATCGAGATTACGTCTATATAATTTGTTTCTCCATCTTTTACTTTGCAGATTTTGAAGTTCCTGTTCAGACTGGCTAATGAAGGCTTGCATGCATTTGCTATTATAGGCTACAAAAGTAGTAACATCACTTTTTCTTGCAATCTAAATTGAAATGGAAATCCCTTACTTGATAATACCTCATCTATTATTTTTGAAGAAGACTTGTTGGTCCATGGACGTGTAGCTTCTTCATGAACTCTTTCAAGGTATTCAATAACATAGTACATGCACTCCTCAAGCATCCATCCATTTGCCATAGATCCTTCTCGTTTCGCTCTCTGTCACACATAACCTTTTAATATTCCCATAGACCACTTGAGCCAAAACATCCATCAAGTGTTTTGCAACACTTGCAATCTCTATTTCATCCACAAGATGGACTAAGAAATGAACCTGAATACCAAAAAATGATGTTGGAAGCTCTTTCTCTATCAGACATAGTAGCTCCCTGCATTCACGTTTCTTTTGGGGGATCGAGTCTTTCTCAATCTCTTTTGATGTAACCCACTGTTGAAGCTCAAAGTCAAGGACAAAGCATGGAAGCACATCAAAAGGTGGACACACAAGGAAAGGGAGCAAGTAGGGAGCTCCAAGAAGTGTATGTCAAATTTTCAGAAGAATTCCCTACAAAAATAGTGATTTCCATCACTAAAACCATTGTAAATACCATTTTCTAATTTTGTAGCTTCATTTTGTGCAAGCCGAGGAGTCCTCGAGCTTGAGGAGAATTAGAAGTATCATCCTACCAATTTTCATAATTTTTAGACTCCGTTTGAGCCCTCAAATAAGCCATGGAACCTAATTTTTAACTAGGCCGGACACTAGGTCTGGACAGGGCCAAAACTAGTCAAAAAACTATAAAAAGAGCTAGAGAGCTCATTTTTGGGGTTAGCTGGTTAGAGAATAGAGCTTTTGTAAGAGAACTCTTTTGCAATCTAAGCTTCCCATTGTTCCTCTCTTTGATCTTACTTCGTGCACGTGTGTGTGTATGTGTGTGCATGTTTGTGTGCTTTCACTCATGCACTTGTGCCTTCACTTGCTCGTGGTCTTCATATCGGTCCTCACGTCTCCGTGGATTGACAAGTAAAGGAGGTGGTGCTTACGCCTGAGCTACACCAAATTTTGGCATCGTTGCCGGGGAGAGAGCTTCGAGGACGAGCGTTGTGATGGTAAGATCATAGATTTGCAACATTGGAAGGTAAAAAAACTGTCATTTTAGTTCATTTTCTATTTTTTTCCTCTTCATCCTCATCATCATCATCATCTTCACCTTCTTCCATCTTCTTCTTCATAGAAATTTCTTGTTTTTAGTGCATTTTCACCATTTTCATACCATTTTTCATGCATTATTGTGTGGGAAGGAGTTAGGAGGTGCAAGGGAGAGCAAGCGCTGTGTTTTTTTCATGATTTTCTGCTCATACGGAGCTCGCCATAGCTGGCACTCAGAAATTTGAATTTCCCGCCAAAAAACGCGATTCTGTGATGAAAATCGCATTCTGTGAAAATTCAAAAATTTTTGAAAAATCACGATTTTTTGTTTTCCCACCTAAAAGTTGGCTGAAAGAATCACGATTCTATGGTCATTCTCAGAATCGCGATTCTGTGATTGTGCTCAAAATTGCGATTCTCACAAATCACGATTTTCAGCCAAAAAAAACACGATTCCCTACTCAAAATCGCGATTCTCAAAAAATCACGATTTTCAGTAAAAACTCGATTTTGTGAAAAAAGGCGATTCTGTGTAAACACGATTTTTTGCTCAAAATCGCGATTTTCAAAAAAACACGATTCTCTGCTCAAAATCGCAATTCTCACAAATCACGATTTTCAGCAAAAACACGATTTTCAAAAAATCACGATTTTCAGCCAAAAGCACGATTTTGTGAAAACACGATTCTGTGAGACAACATCGCGATTTTCATGTCAAAAACACGATTCTGAAAACCACGATTTTGTGAAAAACACGATTTTGTGAATCACGATCTTTGAGACAAAATCGCGATTTTCAAAAACACGATTTTCAGCTCAAAATCGCGATTTTCAAAACATGATTTTCAGCTCAAAATCGCGATTTTCAAAAACACGATGTGCTCAACATCGCGATTCTTTGACTTCACAGCATCGCGATTCTCTAAAAGTTCACAAAATTGCGATTTTTTCTAAAAGGTCCTGTTTGCCTATTTTGACCCCCAGGAGCCTGATTTGACATAACTTTTTCATCCGAAGTCCGTTTTTTGAGCTCTATAGCTCGTTGGAAAGCTCGTTTCAAATCCTACTCGATCTCAATTGTTTTTTTCAAGAATAACGCGTTGATTTTGAGATAGGATAATTTGAAGTTGACCCTTAAGTGGGACTAGGGAACCAAGGGGGCTCCAAAGAATTTTGAACCATACCAAAGGGAAAATTTGGACTCTTGACTAAAGCTTATGAACGTGAGATTTGGTAGAAACTTAGGCAAGGATAAACAAAGCATTAGATCTTTTGAGGCTAGTGTCAACCATACATCCAAGTCTTGGGCACAACAACTAAGTGGTCATCTTTTACTAAGTTCAGACACAAGTGATTCAGAAATGTCTTTTAGCATGGGAAAACCTGCAGGTGGCTCAAGGACTGCCCATCTACAAACACCAGAAGGTCCCTATAAGACACAGTTGGAATATATTCGGACCAACCAATTAGGTGCTCGCATCTATGAGGATGGTCTGAGGCGATCAGTGGTCCAACTCAAAAATCCAGATCAATCCTTTGGACTTGAACATCCGGTGGTCAAGTTCGAAGAGGGTTCATACATTGATAAGGAAGGAACCATGTATGTGGTCACCAACCTACCAGATAGGACTGATGAGTTTGGAAATGTCATTCCTGAGAATGAAATAGGAGACCTAGAACAAGGAAATGTAGGACAAGGACCCCAGACTCCTAGAGGTAAGTCAGTTTTGACCCGAGTGATCACTCCGGACTGGATCCCTCAAGACAACAAAAGCATAGAACTATTTTTGAATAGAGAAACAGAGGAAGCCTTTTGGAGATTCAAGCCAGATCAACCTAGCCAATTGGGCATAGTTATCATCTATGAATTCAAAGATCCTGAGATACCAGGCAAAGTTGTCTACCTGGATAACACATCAGAGAAGATATTCTTGGTAACAGAACATGATAGACATGCATATACTTGGAAGAATGAATTGATTTTCCCTCCACCAAGATCCAATGTTTCCCATGGCCTCCAAGGAGTAGGATCATCCCAAGCTCATGAAGCCCAGAGAGAAAGAACTAGAGAGAGACCTGAGGTAAGTTTTGCACACACGATGGGCAGAAATAGAGCAAGATTTGAAAATGAAAGACCTGAAAGAGAGAGACATCAAGCACATAGGCAACAAAGAGATGAACATGATTTTCCATTGCCTAGACCCCGAGAGCACCCAAGAACCCTTAGACCCACTCAAGTGATCAAGGCAATGAAGAATTATTTTGACGGGTCAGGAGATCCTTATGATCAGATGGCCGAGTTCAAACAAGTGTTAAGAGCGGAACAGGTTGAGGATTTGTTCACCCAGTACGAGGCATTTGGTCTGACTCTTAAGGGCACTGCCTTAGCTTGGTTTCAACCACTGAGTATTCGCAATTATCGCGACATAGGTCAACTGCTAGACGAATTCATTGTAGAATTTTCCAAGAGTGGTATCAGGCATAACACATCATCCTTGATCCACAGTTTCAAGCAGACACCCCAAGAAACAGTGTGACTAGTAGGTAGAAGGTTCAGACAGTACCTAGAAAGATGCCCTACTCCAGAGCTACCCACACCAGCCAAACAAGTGGCTTTGTTCTTAGATGGCTTACTGAGCACAAAGTTAAGATCATATGTATACTTGAAAGAGCCTAGATCCATAGAAGAGTGCGTGCGGACATGCATTGACATAGAAGATAACTTGGGTGAGGAGTTAGGATTATCCAAACTCTATAAGGATTCAGATAGTTCTACTAGTCATACTTCAAAAATCTCCACGGAAATAGAGGAGATAGCTGAGCAAGTTGCCAAGAAGCTGGGAGTCAAAAATAAACCAACACAGAGAGTCACTCCAGTGAATCGGTGTTATACTTGCGGAGGTGACCACATGGCTAATGTATGCCCATTGCACAACCAGAACATGAGAGAAAGCAATGCTCCATATTGCACTATTGAGAGAAAATATACGAACCACGCGGCTCAAGATTGTCCCTATAATAGGCAGGCTGTTAGACAGAATTATCAACAACCTTACCAACCAGGTAGGTATCAAAACCAATACCAACAGCTATATAATAGACCACAACAACAATATCAGGCACAATATAGGCCACTACCAGTCTTGGGAAACCAACGACCAGCTCCTGCCAACGTGATTCCAATCAAATATGCTGTGGGAGAGGAAAATCCAAATAGAGCATTGGTGCCACTAACCCCATTGATACCAGATAATGACTCTCATGCTCATAGTTCAGACTACTCCCATGAAGGTAGTCCACATGCTTATTACACAGAGTCACCTGAACATAGTGAGATTTACTCGTATCAATATGAGGCACCACCTATGGAGCAAAATTGGGAGCCAGAATACTCCAATGTCATGTACACAAATCCTAACCCTAGGCCCCAGTTGAGACAAATGAGACCACAAGCCCCTAGAGGATCTTGTTTCAGATGTCATGGTGACCATTTCATTCGTGACTGTCCCCACCCACCATCTGTGAGTCAAGGACAGGCTATCACAATACAGGCTTTTTGTCTTGATTGTGGCAAAGACCATCTCCCCAGAGATTGTCCAAGAAACCCCTCCAGTGCACCCAAGATTACACCCATTAATGTGGTAGGCTTAGTGGCAGATTCAAGTTCAAGCAGTAGCAATGTGGCTCCTATACAAGCTGTCACTAGAGCACAAGCCTTAAAACAGGATAAACTAGCAGAACAATCAGAGTCGAGTGAATCAGGAGAGCCTAGTAAGAGGAAAACAAGAACATGGAAGGATACCAGAGAGAAGGCCAATCGCAAGTGGAATAAAAAGTTATTGGAACTAGAAGAAAGCTTAAAAGAAGCGAAAACAAAAATAGAAGATATTGCATCTCAAAGCCCCTCGCATGCCGAAACTCCATCCACTCCACCTCATCACACCCCACCACCCATTGTAAATAGACCACAACCAGGGTCTGTTCTTGCAGATCCAACCCAGAAGGCTTGGACATGATGTTCAAGGCCTACGAGGCTCGACTTCAAGAAGGGCCTACAGCTGCAAACCTAGACAAGAGTTACCCTAGAGCAGATTTAGAGATTGAACGGATGAAAATGTGCATGAAAATGGTAGAACAAGCTCAAGCTATACTCGAGACTAGTCAAAAGTTCAATAAGACAAACTCTGTCAAACCGGATTTGCATTTCCAAGGCTTACTAGAAAGATTAGAGCAATTGGTAAACAAACCACAAGTTTCTTTACCTCCACAGGCTCAACCAGTTATTGAAAGAGGAAGCTCACCACCAATGGGAGCTTATGTTCCTAATTCCACAGATGCTAGAATACCTCCTTCAATTCAATAGTACTCTCAAGAGTTCTTGCGGGAAATACAAGAAGAGAAAATGGGCCAAGGAGAAGGGTAACTCCCCTCCTATTCCTGAGATTGATGATCTTCATGATCAATTTCCCCAAGACATTCCATCTATTTACGGAGATGAAGCAGAACAACAAGAAGATGAAAGATTAGATTTTGAATCTAATACCCTAGAAGAATTGCCTCAATTTCCAGGCCCATGGGAATCTGAATCTCTCCAGATTAGAGCTCCCACAATACTAGTAAGAAATGAAGACTCAATGGTCCCAAGGAACACGGATGTCGTGAATAATACTAGGGTTCAGTGTCATCTCACTGTAGAAGAGCTGCTCAAAGCAAAACCTGAGCTTTGGAATCATGTGAAGGATCAAGTTCCAGAACTTGATTCCAAAATGCCAAAAGCAGGCTCTAAACAAAAAGTACCAGAGATACCTCTAGACAAAATAGGGGACATTTGCGAGGGTGAAGAAGGTAATACTTATCTTCCAATCACCTACCAAGGTTACACAACCAAAGCAATCATAGATTCAGGTGCGAGTGTTGCTATTGCGACCACCTCCTTGTGGAAGCAATGGGGCAAACCCACATTAAGACCAACTAGAATGAAGCTTCAAATGGCCGACGGTCATTTTGAAAGACCTCTAGGATTGCTCGAAGGGATAACTCTAACCACTTGTGGTGTGGAGTTTGAACATACATTTGCTATATGTGACTTTGAGAAAAATAATGTCTATGAGATGATCCTAGGAAGACCCTTCCTACGACAATTGCAAATAGTACAGGATTGGGGAACTAACTCCTTGTACTTACAACACTTAGGGGTCACCACCAAGGTCAATTTGAAGGATTACACCTTCAGAGATGTACCACCCCTACAGTGGAATTCTATCCACAAAGCGAAAGAAGATTCCATCTCTGTGCATTCTGAAAGTTCACCTGATCCATCATGGCTGCATGAAGATACTCATTTGTGGATGTGCAAGGTCGCAAAGGAAGAGGAAAAACATTTAAAGGTAAGAGAAGAAGGAACTTCGCCAGGAGATAGACCAATTAAAGACCCAGAAGAGGAGGAATCATTGTTTGAAGTACCAGAGAACTTCAAGAAATATGAAGTTGACGATCGCAAAATTTTGGTACGAATGCCTAAGAGAGAGGCCATCATAGGAGAATCATATGATAATAAAGAAAAGACCAAGAAGATTGTAGTGACCATCGAAGAGAACGAAGGGAGATGCACATATATAGGAGATGACCTAAGTGCGAGAGAAGAAATGGAGCTTGTAGCTCTATTAAGGGAATATAGGGATGTGTTTGCGTGGCACTATAGAGACTTGAAAGGGGTAGATCCAAGAATTTGCTCTCATACTATCCCCATGACTGCTGATGCCAAGCCCACCAAACAGAAGCCCTACACATATAATGATACCTATGCAGCCAAAATAAAAGAAGAAATTGATAGGTTGATTGAAGCTGGATTCATCTATGAGATTGAGCATACTGAATGGGTGTCCCCCATTGTAGTGGTGCCCAAGAAGAACGGAAAGTTGCGAGTGTGTATTAACCTTAAAAAAGTTAATGCCGCTACGATCAGAGATAGTTATCCACTTCCAATCACAGAACACCTATTGGAGCGTGTTGCAGGCAAGGAAGTTTATAGCTTCCTTGATGGATTTTCAGGTTACAATCAAGTGGCCATTGCCTCATAAGATCAACACAAAACAGCTTTTGCCACAGAATGGGGAATCTTTGCATTTCGTGTGATGCCATTTGGGCTCACCAATGCACCTGCAACATTCCAAAGGCTCATGTGTCATGTCTTCAAAGAGTTCTTGCGAAAGAGCTTAGAAGTGTATGTGGATGATTTATGTGCTCATTCCCAAGAAAGAAGGTTTCACATCCTTGAGCTCAGACAAATCTTCAACAAGTGTAGAGAATATCGAGTGTGTCTGAACCCAGAAAAGTGTGTGTTCATGGTGCGTCAAGGTAAAATCTTAGGTCATATTGTTTCTAAGAATGGAATCTCAACAGATGAAGATAAGGTACGAGCCATAGCGGAGCTACCTAGGCCAATGAATGTTAAAGAGGTACAAGCCTTTATGGGCCATTGTGGATATTACCGTAGGTTTATCCACATGTACGCGATCATAGCTAGACCCCTTTATGCCTTGTTGTCTAATTTTGAGTGGAACGACAAATGCGAGAATTCTTTCAACGAACTGAAGAAACGTTTGTGCACGGCACCAATACTCACCACTCTTGATTGGAATAAACCATTCCATGTCCATGTGGATGCATCCAATCATGCCATAGGATGTGTGCTTGCACAACCCACAAGTGAAGGAAACTTAGATTTGCCCATAGCATATGCTAGTAGACAGCTCACTGCAGCTGAACGGAACTATACCACAATTGAGCGAGAGGGCTTAGGCATGGTATATGCTGTGAAGAAGTTTAGACACTATTTATTGGCCAACAAGTTCAAGTTTTTCACTGATCATCAAGCTTTGTTATATTTGGTCAATAAACCTTGCAATACTGGACGCTTAGTAAGATGGTTCCTCTTACTAATGGAATATGACTTTGAAGTTGTTGTCAGGAAAGGTAGAACCCACCTTCGGGCAGATCACCTTTCTCGCATTACTTCAAGAGAGTCACCACAAGGAGTGTCTGATGAACTACCTGATGCTTATCTGTTCAATTTGGAAGTTGTTCCCAAATGGGCAAATAAGTTGGTACCAGTCCTAACCTTTGGCCCTGCAAATAAGAATGTGAAAACATCACAAGAAGAAATTGTAAGATCCCAAAAATATCACATATTGGCAGGAAGCATGTACAAACAAGATACTGAGGGTGTATTAGCTTGTTGTGTCGAGGATGATGAACATAGTAGTTGGTTGCAGCAAGCTCATGAAGGATTGCTAGGAAATCACTATTCTAAACAACAAACATTGTAGAATCTGAAGCGTCTAGGAGTGTATTGGCCTAGCATGGACAAAGAAATACATGAGTGGATTAAGAATTGTCCAATGTGCAGAGAGAGAACCCCAGTGGAGCATGCGACCCTTTATCAAGTGTCATTAATTCCAGATTGGAGTGCTCCATTGGTAGAGTTTATGAGGTCGAGAAGATTACCCAAAGAGGCTAGTCTAGCAAGAAGACGAAGCATGGAGCAAGAAGCTCAAGGCTATGCCTTAGTAGGCGCCAACTTATACCGAAGAGGCAAAGATGGTTACTTAAGACTGTGCGTTCATGAATCAGACTATTTAAAGGTCTTAGAGACTGCATACAATGGTGTTGCAGGTGGACATTTTGGTCCTGACCGAGTGATTAAGACCATTCTATTCTCAGGACTTTGGTGGCCCACTCTTCATATGGATGCACATACCTATGTGAAGAAATGTGACACATGCCAACGTGCACAATATCCAGTTAGAAAAGACGAGATGCTTTTGAGGCCAATGATGGGAGGGTGTGCATTTTCCAAGTGGGGCATAGACTTCATAGGTCCTATTAATCCCCCTGCTAGAAACTCCCATGCAGAGTATATTATTGTAGCCACAGATTACCTTACAAAGTGGGTAGAGGTGAAAGCCACAACAAAGAATGATGCTCAGACGACGGCTAAGTTCTTATTCGAGAATGTGTTCACGAGATATGGGCTACCAATAGAGTTAGTGAGCGATAGAGGCACACACTTCTTGAATGAGGTCATTGAAAATCTTCTCCAAGAATTCTTGGTGATACATAAAAAGTCTGCCCCTTATCACCCACAAGCTAACGGACAAGCCGAGAGTAACAATAAGATCCTTCGTAACGTATTGACAAAATTGGTAAATAATAAACGCTCTGATTGGGACAAACAACTTCATCATGCTGTTTGGGCTTACCGAGTTGCCTACAAAACGGTACTCAATGCCACCCCATTTCAGATGGTCTTTGGACAGAATGCGGTGTTACCACTGGATTTCTTAATCCCTACTTTAAAAGTAGCACAAGAGCATGAGTGGAATGGACATGAATTGTCATCTAGGATCTTTGATCTAGAACGCTTAGGTGAGACAAGGCTACGAGCGGCTGCAGGCATATACGCTGCAAAGAAAAGGCAAAAGGCATACTTCGATGCACACATTAAGGATAAGGCACTGAAAGAGGGAGATCTAGTGTTGGTTTACACACTAAAACAACATGCCCGTAAGTTGGAAAAACGAGGATATGGACCCATGATCATTAACAGAATTTCCACTAGCGGCGTAGTTCAATTGGCTACTTTAGAAGGTGATATCTTGCCAAACTATATTAGTGGTTGTAGAGTCAAGCTATATCAAGAACCTCTTACTGAGGATATGCTTAAGAGACTCAACACTGCTAAGAAGACAAAAGAAGAGGAGTTAAGGGTGAGGGAAGAAGCACAAGCAGAGGCTAGAGAGCGCATAAGGCGAAATAAGTTAAGGCGACTATGCCTAGATGTCAACTCAAAATCTCCAAAATATCACATGGATATGTGCCAAAAATCAGGCATAGCGACTTCTCAAGTCATTGACCGACGACCCTTTGTGACCATAGAGATAGGACAAGGGAAGGATACAAGGACTGTGAAAGCATTAATTGACTCAGGTGCAACAAGTAGTGCAGTTAGACTTTCCTACTGCCAAGACTTGCAGTTGAACATCAATCCCATAGAAGCTTATCTCATAGGTTTGGGAGGTGTGGAAACCCCTTGTTTGGGCGAGGTGGAACTTCCCATCTACCTTCAAGATGTTCGAATGAAAGTCAAAGCGCTAGTGTGTCAAGATGAGAACCTTACAGAACCACTTGTTTTGGGTCAAGATTGGATTTATGACCATGCAGTAAACTTGAACCTAAGAAGTCAAATTCTTCAAGTATGGGTACATGAACAATGCATTACAATAGAATTAGGGAACTGCATGCTCCCAGATCAGGGCACCACACACTCTCTTAGTTCTTCTAAGACTAATCATATGGAAGAAGATGTATGTGTCAAAAGCTCTATGATGCAGAAGGAGTCAATCATGGAAGAACAGGCTCAACGACAAGCGGACTCCTCCTCTGGGGCAAGGACTAATGCCACCACAACAACTCAACCAACAAAGCAAGCACAACCGAACATAACAACTGCTATATCGAATAGACAACGAGATTTCCAAAGGAAGGTAGTGCCGAGCATGAAGCATATATGGGTACACAAAGGAGAGAAACCACCAGCCTTGGCCCCACAAATCCCATCCAAGCAAGCCAACGAGGTCAGAAGACGAAGGAAGCAGCTCGGACAAGCTCAGTCACAAGGTATCCAACAAGTTTGGGTGCCTAAGAAATTAGTTGAAGCTCAACAAGGGCGATTACAGATGTGGGTACCTAAGAAGCTCTTACATCTACAACAACCTGTGTTCTCCCACATGCGAAAGGTCTCAACAAAGAAGCCAAAAGGAGAAGAGGGTAAGAACCACGTACAGAGACCGAAAGGAGATCAAATCAGCTCTTCAACAATAGTAGGACGACGTGCAAAAAGGATATGGGTTTGGAAGCCAAAAGTACAAGTAGCCTCCATCAAACCAATGCGCCAACCACATTGGATACCACAATTCAGAAAGCATCCAACGAGGAAGATGCCTAAAGTAATCTCTACAGTGCCAAATGCTGTTCTAAAATGGGTCCCTATCAAGAGGAAGGATCAGTGGTCATCTCGAGATCCAATGGATACCTCCAACAAAGATGACATCAACATTTGCAGGTGACATCAGGCCTCGACGAGCGACAACCATGTGCTCCTTGCACAACCCTGTCTTTTGCACCATTCAGGTCATGCATTTCCAAAGTATGCATTAATATAGGGCCACATTACATGGTCGTGCATAGACACACTTGAGAATCCCAGGCACAAGAGCACATTGACATATGTCAAAGATTTTTATTGATTGAACTAAACTCTGTCTTCTTGTTTTGTGACATTGTTCCTCTCTTTGATCTTAAAAAAAAAAAAAAAAAAAAAAAAAAAAAAAAAAAAAAAACTTGTCTCTAGGCTTGGCTCTTGGAACCTGAATGAGTCATGCTTAGTTGAAGGTGGAATTGTTGATTACTAGGCATTTATCAATTTGGATAAAACTGTGTCTCGGCTAGCAGATGATATTATTGCTGCCTTATCTGGTAGATGGCAAGCACTTGGCATGAACATGGCATCTACAACTATGATTTTCTCTTACCATGGTAGGGATGAAAAGCTTGAAGGTCCGCAACTTGAGTGATGCTTAACTACTTCATGTACGCGAGCATCCAAGGAGATATCTACAAAGGGTAGTTCTGGAGGAGAAGACTCCTGCGTATGGTGAGCTAAAGAGAATATGTGAAACTCAGCTTGGTGTAGTTACCCAATGTTGTTTGCCAAAGAATATAAAGAAATTCAATTCTCAGTATTTGGCAAATGTTTCTTTGAAAAGAGGAGAGAGGATCAACCACTCAAAAGATCTCATCAGTGAACCATCAACATGGACATTCATCAATAATGTTCCATCCCAAAGGCCGAGTGTACAACACGAAGAGATGAACATCAATCAACCTTCTCCATGGTAAGTATCTTTACTCTGGCAACACCATAACCATGATAGATTAGGAAACCTCTTCGTCAGCATACCCTTGGGCACTTAGCTCAAGACCCGCAATTTTTGCACCATACTTCTTCCAATGCATTTTCCAAGTAAGCATTCATAGGGCTACATTACAAGGCCGTGCACAAGGCACATATTTTCCTCAACCCATGCACGAACACACTTACCCATCACTCAATATGGGTTAGGAGTACTTGGCATGACTACTATGAACATCAACTGTGGAAGATCTAGAAAACATCAATGGAGACTCACAACCACACAGTCATGCTGGAATCCCAAGAAGAAGCATATACCAAGAGACTACAACTTGCAAAGACTCGCAGTGATAGATGAAGAACCAGACACATCTGGAAGTCAGACAACTTTTGTTCAGACAGACGGGACGCTCCCTCTCAAGGCACTACTTGGAACAACCACTACAACAAGCGTCTGTCAGGGACGACAGACTCGAGAGGGGGGGGAGTGTTGAAGCTCAAAGTCAAGGACAAAGCATGGAAGCACATCAAAAGGTGGACACACAAGGAAAGGGAGCAAGTAGGGAGCTCCAAGAAGTGTATGTCAAATTTTCAGAAGAATTCCCTACAAAAATAGTGATTTCCATCACTAAAACCATTGTAAATACCATTTTCTATTTTTGTAGCTCCATTTTGTGCAAGTCGAGGAGTCCTCGAGCTTGAGGAGCATTAGAAGTATCATCCTACCAATTTTCATAATTTTTAGACTCCGTTTGAGCCCTCAAATAAGCCCTACAACCTAATTTTTAACTAGGCCAGACACTAGGTCTGGACAGGGCCAAAACTAGTCAAAAAACTATAAAAAGAGCTAGAGAGCTCATTTTTGGGGTTAGCTGGTTAGAGAATAGAGCTTTTGTAAGAGAACTCTTTTGCAATCTAAGCTTCCCATTGTTCCTCTCTTTGATCTTACTTCGTGCGTGTGTGTGTGTATATGTGTGCATGTTTGTGTGCTTTCACTCATGCACTTGTGCCTTCACTTGCTCGTGGTCTTCATATCGGTCCTCACGTCTCCGCGGATTGACAAGTAAAGGAGGTGGTGCTTACGCCTGAGCTACACCCACCTGTTATTATCATAAATTAAATTAGAAAGAAATTATTTTGTAAATAAAAGATAACAAATATTCCTCTATATTAATTATAAAAGTATGATAATTATGTTATAAGCGATCCATCATAAATATCATGTCCCATAATCCTTTCTGTGTACATCCATTGATAACTAGAGGTAGAATGTGCTTTAGAAAATTATCTCAATCATGTTTCTTTAACCAAGATAAGCTCCTATCATCCATAGTAAACATGTTTTAGAAATATGCTCCATATCTTGTAGGTGCTCGAATCAATTGAATCCTATTATTGATACTTTGTATCTCTTTTGTTGTAAGTATACAAGCAGCAGGTGCATAAGTTGTTTGTTGTTGGTTTCCTTTTAATCCAAAATGTCCTAGTTAACTCGAATTAACTCAAATGGATGCGTCTAGAAGGCTCTAGATCTCTTTGGGCAAAATACTCTCCCCATGTGCCCCATGGGGATTGAACCCAAGACCTCCTCCTTCAGACCCATGAGACTTAACCACTTGGCTAAGTGGGTTACTTGGTTACAAGAGTAAATGATCTTCTAGTAAGTCTAGACTTGAGATCTTTTGTCATACACACAAGTGACCAAAATTTGGTGTCTGTTTTCAAATCTATCTGAACCGACTAGACCCTTGGATCATAGAATTAAGTTCTTACATTCTTCCACCCTTGGAAAAATATTTTCATCCTCAGAAATAGAGCTATATACATACTCTAGGCAACCCCCGAGCCTCATCTTCTAAAACGAGAAGAACATGGTCATGTTCTAGAGCTAGAAGAATATATCCCATCTCTATGGTGGCACCCCTACCCAAATTATTCAAAACAGTGTCTCGCTTTTAACTTTGACACTAGTCAAAGCATAAATTAGTGAATGAATAATAAGGGTGGATGTAAAAATCATCCGTGCCAGTTTACAGTTTTTACTAGGTGCGATCTGGGCACAAACATGTGAACTGGGTGGATTCAAATTACTAGTCCATTTCTAGGCTTGGCTGGTGCATGAACTTAGTAACAAGGTGGGATTCTCATGACTCATAAGACTTTGAGAACTCTTGATTCACTTGAATTTGGTTTGGAGAACTTGAATTTTGGTTGTCCCAAATATCTAACTTGGATGTTTTGTTCAATAGTTTACTCATGTCCAATAGTTACTTGATTTTTTCACCCAACTAAAGGACTACTTTGTCCTAATGAGTTTAAAAATCCTACGTAAAGTATAGGATAAAGTTTACCATTTTCTTTCAGTTAGCCGTACTATAACTTGACCAATTCAAATTGAAAATGAAAATTATCCAACTTAGGACACTTTTCTCAAAGACTTGAGCTAAAAGTTCTCGGGAATTGTCAATCTAATGAGAATTCCTAACTTCTCTATACTAGAGTATACTGGACTCTAGGAAATCATTTACGCTATAACTTGAAGAAAAGTGAAATAAATAAGTCCACTTAGACTTATTATCTTTTGAAGATTGAAAAGTTTCTTGTACAGAACATCTTCTAGGATGTTTAATTTAGTTATCTAGTTCTAACCGGCTAACCCTTGTCTTTTGTAAAAAGAATCAGATACAATATCTCAGTCAGATCCAAAAGATTTGGAAACGAGAAAGAAACAACAAAAATTTTGTACAACCAATTCAAACTACATAAACTTTCTATGAGTGAAAGTCTAGATGACTCACGACTTTAACTTCTCAAAGATCTGTTTCAGTAAGATATTGAAATATTTTTCGTATCTTTAAGAGAAATAAACTGGATTCTCAAAAAGATTCTTGGAGTAAAACTAAAATTTATCCAACCACAAGATACTCCTGTGGTATCCAACATCTGTGTGTCAACCCAGTGAGTTTCTATCGATGATTTTCTTACTCAAATAATGCTTCACTCGAGAATAAGTTCATGTCTTTATTCAATCTTTATGACTCCTTACTAGGAATGCAACTCTTGTGCATTTCGTCAAGTCAAAGGATTGAATTTACCAAGTTACACTGGGAACTTTTTGCTTGACTTAGTCAGTCTATTCCTTAGTTGAAAGGATCAGTTCAAAGTCAAAGTCTCACTCTTTTCAGAAACTTATCAAATGTTTTTGTCTGACAACACTTAAGCTTGAAGTGTTTCAAGAAGATCTTGGAAGTTACTTACTTCATATCTTCTATTTATTGGATCTTAAATTTATCTTGAAATATCTTGGGATACTGCTTTTATCCTCCTTGAATTTAAACTTCTTCTTTGAAGTTTTAATTCCCTTGAGGATCAAACCTATCTTCAAGATCCAATCTAGGACTAAAAGATAATTATGATCCCACGGTGTGATGTCCCATACCTTCTTTCCTACATGAATTTGAATATAAAATTTGGTGTCCAATACCATCCTATTTTATATTCACATTAATGTGCGGGTGATACTTATCCTAAAGCCAAAACATCTCTTGATAGAGTACCTTCTTGCTTTACAAGAATTTTGAAGTTTCAGGCATTAACTCTAACTAGATTTTCTAGGTTTTGATCCCTTCACATGAGCGTTTCCCGATCTTGTGTTTTCCTTTGGAAACTTGAAAACCTTTTGATGAAGCATCCATCCTTCTTTGCTAGGGTTTTCAAATGAAAACTAATCAAAATTCCAAGTACTTTACCTTTCGTAGATTCAAGTTCAATTGCTTTATTCTTGACCAATTTGTAGTGACAAGAGTTGTTGACTTCTTGTCTTTAGATTCCTTTCTTACTGATGCCTTAGGTACCTATCATGGCTAGGACTTTATAGGAATCTCTCTACTATGTAAGTCTAAGCATCCGCTCATGCTTTCTGGATTTGTACTAAAATCCGTTTAAGGATAGGCAAACATTATGTTTTACCAATATAAGATTACGAACACCATGTGCTAGAGAGATGACTCTCTTCCCAACCTTATGCGTGTATATATAGCTCTCTTATGGGGACTACCTCCTTGGGTAGGTGGATACTAACCATCCATGTGTCAGTCATGTAACTGCATGTGCACTAAGTGTCCCAGTTAACTCGAGTTAACTCAAGTGGATGCTTCTAGAAGGTTGTAGACCTCTTTGGGCAAAATACTCTCCCCATGTACCCCATGGGGATTGAACCCAAGACCTCCTTCTTCACACCCATGAGACTTATATTGTTGCACCATACAATTGTGATATACGTATTAAAAAACAAATTGTATTGCACCATACAATTGTGATATACGTATTAAAAAACAAATTACATTATTACCTAAACAGACACCATATCATAGAAAATCATGTATAGTCAAAGCCTTCATTCCATAAGCCATAATGTTTCTTTGATTAATGCTTTTTGATACATCAATGTCATTAATACCTTTCCATAACTCTTGGAGATCATTAATGAGAGGAGCAAGGTATATATTCATGTCTTTAACTTTTCTTTTTCTTTTTTTTACTATAAAGGAAGTTCGGCAATAGCCTACTCTCCCGGACTTGAATTAAATTAAGAAACAAAGGTACAATAGAAGGGGACTAGTGCCCACGGGACCCCCCAAATCCCACAAAGCAGGGGGAGCTTGGTTGATTCCTAGGTTGCATTACAAAGAAGGTTGATCACCCTCTCGTCGCCCTCATGCGGGACCCACTTGGGTTTGAGCTTGTTGTTGATCAAAAGGAGGACTTGATGGTGCCTGAAGGGGGGGGGATTTCTTAGTGTTGACAATCCTTTTGCCAAGGAGGAAAAGAGATTTTTCAATCGACCACTCCCTGGGGGGGTCGCCGAAGTTGAGAGCACACCGCTCCCGCCAAATTTCCCACAGGACTTCCCCTCTGATTGCGTTCCAGAGAGCCGCAGAGCATCCAATCGCTTCACCCAAAAGGACTTGTTTCCAACTAAGCTGTTTCTGAAATCTGATTTTCAGTCCAACCATCTGCCAGATTCTGTAGGAGTTGGGGCAAGTAAGGAAGATGTGTGGGACATCTTCGATTGCACGGTGGCAACGTTTGCACCACGGAGGGATCCCACAAATTTTGCTTGCCTTATGGTTAGTCCAAATTCCTCGATGAAGAATTTGCCATAAGAGGACCGACTTCTTAATCTCTATAAGTGGGTGCCAGATACCCATGAATTTCATGTCCCACCGAAGCCGCGTCCAAGACAGGCACCACTTCTTGTTGAGGCTGATCTGGAGGTCAGTCGTTTCTTTGATGTTCGGGATTTTGAGTAGGCTATTTCCATTGTGCCATTTGAGACCACGCGCGTTCGGAGCATCATGTCCCATGAGAAGGCGAGTTTTGTGACGATCCCAAGCGAGGCATCTGCTTTGCAAGGTGTTCCATTCTTCGTAGGAGATGTTTATGCGAGGGTCGATATCCTCGTAGTTGATCCAACTGTTGGTGTCATGTTTCTAGAGGTGTTTCCATTTTTTGAATCCTTTGTTCCATAACTTCTTGGCATTTTGAATGTTCCACGACTCCACACTCCGGATGCCATGTATCGGAAACCAGATAGAGTCGTTTTGTCTGATTCCGGCCGCCCACTTCCAGTCCTCACTAATTCTTGTGAAGCTTTTGAATTTATTCCAGCCCTTCCAAAGAGAGCATACGAGATTGGAGCCTTTCGGGAAGACAGGTATCGGGGAGAATAGCAGGGTCATGATGTCAAGGTTCTTCCAGTTCGGGGACCCCGTGAGGGCCAACTCATTTTTGTTTCTGAAGATCAGCTTGGCCCACGAGGCCTCCCTATTGCACCAAGCTTTAATCATCCATTTGGCTGCCAGTTTGTTAGCCATGCACCCAATGTCCAGGATGCCAAGCCCCCCGCTATCTCTAGGGCTGGTGCAGATGGCCCATTTGATTTTAGGCACCCCCCTTCTGTTATGATCACCCGTCCAAAGAAAGTTTCTGCAGATGCTATTCAGTTTGGACAGGCCTTGCTCATTCGGTCTCCAGCAAGAAAGGAAGTAGATGGTAGACGAGAGGAGGAACGTGTTGATAACCATCGCCCGTCCAGCGAGATTGATTTGCATGCCTCTCCAGTAATTGAGCTTGTTTTCAAGTTTGGCCAGCACCCAGTTCCATCGCTGCTCCATAGAGACGCCAAACCCCAAGGGGATTCCAAGCAGCCGAAAGATTTGGCCCTGCGGAATGATTTGACAGCCATGATCAATGAGAAGGCCAGGTTGATGTCCCACAATGGCCCTAAAGGCGGTCTTATTGTGGTTGATTTTGGATCCAGAGGCCTCACAAAAGGTATCAAGACACCTCCAGAAAGTCTCCAGGCTGGTATTATCATTGTGAACGAACGCGTTCATATCGTCGGCAAAAAGTCTCATGATGATTTGACTGTGGTCGTGAGGTAGCTGGAGGCCTTTGATATTGCCAGCCTCCACATGATGAGCCACAAGTCTGCTCAGCCCCTCAGTGGCGATGGCAAAGAGAAGGGGGGCAAGAGGGCACCCTTGTCTAATAGATCTTTTAAGATGGATCGCCTTCGAAAGTTTGCCGTTAACGTTAATTTGGGTCGTTGCGTTGCCGAGAAGGGTCGCGATCATCTTGGTGAATTTCTGACTACATCCGAGGTCTTGGAGCGACTGCAGAATATAGTCCCATTCTAGCCTATCGTAGGCAAAGTCGATCTTGAGGAAGACCACATCTTGATTAGACTCATTTGCAAATTGAATACCTTCCCAAATATCCATAATGGTTTCCAGGATGGACCTGCCTTTGATGAAACCTTTTTGGTCCTCACTAAGCCAAGATCTCAGGTGGCACGCAAGTCTGTTGGCAATGACTTTGGCGACGATCTTGTATCCTGTTTGGAGCATCGTAATTGGTCGCCAGTTCTCGATTCTGTTTTTTTCCCCCTTCTTGTGAATCAGCTTGATAATTCCATTATTTATACAAGAAGGAAGAGCACCAAATTTTAGCGCTTCTTGCCAAACCATCCGAAGAGGGGTGGCAACCACCAGCTTGAAGGATTTAAAAAACTCGTTAGTGAGTCCGTCGGGTCCCGGGCTTTTACCGAGAGGGAGGGCATCAATGACCTCAATGATTTCTGATTCAGAGATCGGGGCATGAAGCAGGGAGTGGAGGTTGGGTGGTATTCTCCGGGGGGAAACCCTAGAAATGGCAGCCATGCAGTCCCTTCTATGGTGGGAGAGGGGGTTCGAGGTTCCCAGGAGTCTCGTGAAGTGCCCTTCGATGATGCCAACATTATCTTCTTCCGAGTTGCATACATTGCCATGTGGGTCTAGCAGTAGGGGAATCGTCTCTCTGTTGTGTTTCCTTTTAAGGATACTGCACATCTCTTTGGTGGGTTTGTCGGCTTTTCCAGCCCACCACTCCTTGAAGAAGATTTGCAAGTTTTTCCTTTGTATTTCTTCCTCGTATCTCAACGCTGCTCTGATTTTTCGGAGACCTTTCTGGGCTTGGTGTTTTCCTTTGTTTACTTCCTCCTCGAGTCGCCAGAGTCTGTGGTAAAGCGCTTCCCTACGAGCCCGCCGCACTGTCTCGAGCATCTTCTTAGTTCTGATCATGATCTTGCGAGACTTGTCGGCCGCACTTCTCCAGCACTTGGCAGGGGCCAAGCCAGAGGCGAACGCCACCTTCCACACATCGGCAATCTCTTGATGGACGGAGGGGAGAGAGAAGGTGGAAGCGTTGGCATGGAACCACGGAGCCTTGTGGGTCCTGTTGGAAGGTTGAAAGGTGATAACGATCGGGTAGTGATCAGAGATGGTGAGGTCAGTACGTTGCGTGATGGAAGGGTGGCCCCACAGATGAGTAAAGCTCTGAGAGATGTAGCATCTATCAAGTCTAGCTTTCCTCAGATCCTCGCCCGCTTGGAGATTCGACCAGGAAAAGCCATTCGAGTCTTTGAATTCGACCAGATCCAAGTGGATTTTGGTCATGTCCCACGTTTCTTTCTCCCGACTGTCGATGACCCTGCCCTTGCCCATCCATCTGTCCATAGGGTCCTCCACCATGTTGAAGTCTCCACATATAATCACGTTGTGGGGAAGCGAGTCAAGAGAAGTCCAAGTGTTCAGCCTCTCCAAATCCCCGTTAGGGGCGTACAAAGAAACCATAGTAACACAGAGGGGAGCACCAAAAGAAACCGCAATCCAGCGGTGATTTACATCTTCAATGGAGTTCTCAAGCTTTTCAAGCCAGGGTTGTTTAACACCGATAGCCGTTCCACCGGACCCCCGCTGGTGCTTTGTTGGGATCCACACATGGGCCGAGGAAACCTGTCTGAGCCGTTTCAGAAGGTCTTCTCCGTCAATTTTAATCTCTTGAATGCATATAATGTCTGGTTTTAAGCTAATGTCGCGGAGCCATTGACCAATGATGGCCGCTCTTGAGGGGTCGGTTAGCCCTCTAGCATTTAGCGAGATGACAATCATTTTTGTATTGATCCCTCTTTGCGGGAGGGAGCCTTGTCCTTTCTTCTTTTGGCTTCATCTTTCTTTTTCGCTGGGATCTGATCCCGACTTAGAAATCGGTTCTTATGGGGGCTTTTCCAGGGTAACTCCAAAGGCTGTTTCCCTTTGCGGGATGCCCCCCGCTGGGGAGAATTGGGCCCCGTGCTCGGCATCGTTTCCGGGATCGTCGATCCAATGATGGAACTTTCACTATCCATGTTGTCTTCATTATTAGTAGTGAAACCATCTTCTTTGCTTGTAGTGTAGCCCTCCTGGGGGGTTTCTTTGTTGTCAGGGATCTCTAGGGCTTCGTCGTAGTTGTCTACCTCAGGTGGCTTCCCACCTGGGTAGTCGAGCTCGTTGATCTCCTTTCCAAGATTGCAATACAAATTGCTGTGTGGGGTAATTGGCAGGTTGTTCCTCTCACCGTTGGCCCTCGGACTTCTTTTCCTTCTTCTTCTAACTTCAGTAAAGCCATCGGCATCAGCTTGTGGATTGAGGAGGCCCTTGCCTTCCCCTTCCTTGGTCAAGTGGGTCAAATCGTCAAAGTTGTCTTGAGCAGTTTTGGAGGCTTCTTGAAATCGCTTGTTTTTTTGCCTGAGAGGGCAGTCTTTAATCCTGTGACCTTGCTGGCCACAACGAAAGCACGCGTTGGGGAGGTTTTTGTAGGTGATATCCTGCTCCCAAACATCTGCTTCGCCCATGTCCACTTTGATCGTTGATGGAAGCGGCGAACTGAGGTCGGCCTCGACGCAGATTTGTGGGTGCCATCTAGCATTGAACGAGTGTCTTGCACCCTCATAGATGAGACCACCAATGTCTTCTCGTGAAGCCAACGGCTTGCCGATAGGGGAGACTATGTCCCACACGAAGTTGTACAAGAAGTATGGGAGGTTAGGGAGCTCAACCCAAAGAGGGTACCGAAGTGATTTCGATTTGTCGGGGGTAAAGTCCGGGGACCATCTGAATAAGCACAGGGTCGTCCGACCGAGCTGCCAGGTGCCAACGCTTAGGGCTTGGAACGCCATCTCTTCATTTTCAAAGACTAGCAGCATGTGGTTTGCTGGTAAGAACTGACATTTGCTGACAATTAGTCCTCGAGGGAACCACTCTTTTCGAAGCCATTGTCGCACGATTTCGAGCGGGGGCCTAGGGCCAAACACTTGGCCGACGAGGCAAACTTTCTTGAGCTCCTCCTGAGCAGACAGAACTGCGGGTCTACTGAGGGACACGATGGGGGATTCAACACTTTCGGATGCCCCAGGGGCGGCACATGACCCCCCCTCCAGCAGAGCGGCCAGAGTGCCGGTCTCCCCAGGGGGGGGGGGGCCCGATTACTTTTCACGAGAGAGGACGAAGCCACATCCATGGCCGAAGGAACTTGCACCACTTTTAATTTTCAATGCCCAGCGGCAAGACCCTCCAACATAGCGAGAAAGCAGACCACAGACAAGGAAAACTCCCCCCACCGATCACATCGCACCCAAATACTCCGCTTTTCAGGGAAAAACAAAAAGGCCAAAAATCCCACAAAAGAGGGGAGCACACTTCTACTTTTTTGAAACTTTTCTAATTTCCTTTTTCTTTTTCTTCTTTTTTTCTTCTTTTTTTCTTCTTTTTTTATCTCTTTTTTTCTTCTTCTTCTCTTTTTTTTTCTTTTTCTCTTCTTCTTTTTTTTTTCTCTTCTTTTTTCTAATTCAAGCTATGAAAACCTTCCATACAGGCGGCTTGGCGGAGGAAAGAAAACTATTTTTTCGAACAAAAAAAGAACTGACTTGCTTCAGAAAAAACGAGTCAAGCGTACAGCTGTCGGACTCAGAACCGCCAAGCAATCGACCAAAAGTGTGAAAAACCGAGCCATAAGTACTTCTGCCCTCTGCCCACCACGGAATGCCCACCGCGAGAGGCGGATTGATTAGAAACCAAAACCGCCCATCATGCACTGCGAGCGGATTGATCAGAGACAAAGACCGCCCCTCAGCACCGCGATAGACGGTTTGCGAAAGCTGGCCTTCCCCGCGACCGCGATAGATAGCCCTCCCTGCGACAGACAGATATCCCCGCCGGATTGATCGCGATTGACCGGAGTACCGTGAGAGGTAAACGGTTTTGGCAGGCCACGACAGATGATCTCCTCGCGACAGAAAACCTTCCCCACGACAGAGGCCCAGCTCGAGAGAATCTCCTTCACGTCACACGTCTGCTTGATGTAGTTCTGGCAGCTTCCACGTCCGACAATGTCAGCTTGATGTCCGACAGACGTTCAACACTGACAGCAGTGCTCTAGGTTCAATCGGCGTTGCTCGACTGATCTGTTCTGATGCAGCAGCGTCGCCATTCATCGCCAATGCTCGATCAACCTCTGTCTCCTTGATGTCCGGCAGACGATCATCACTGACAGCAGTGCTCGACTGATCTGCTCTGATGCAGCTTCGCGAGATTATCGCGCGCAAACCACTCGATGGCCCACTCTTGGATATCTGCCACGTGTACGACGACACACAGAGATGCGCGATAGATGGGGGCTTCACCGCCGCGATAGACCAACACCGAAAGTCACCAACTTTTCTTTTCTTGAAATCAAAAGTGGAAAGAATTAAATGTTCCTTTTTAATGCTAAGGTATGGCGGGATATTGTAGTTGATGACTAACAGAGGCCATGTTGACCATTTACTTCATTTCATCGAGAGCATATTAACCCCATCTAATGCAACTCCTAAGTTTATATTGCATGGCTCTTGTGCAAAATTAGGCCATCTAGAATCAATATGTGGAAAAACTACACTATCTGTTGGAATTTTGATTACTCCATTTGTAGTTGCATGATCAAATCCCCATGTCAAAATCTTTGATAATTCACGCCTTTGAAGCACATTGTGGATCCAATGGAAAATGTCTCAATACCGTTTTTGGGATTTTATGCTCTTCATCCTTATATCGAGGAGATTGACATTTTGGACATGTCAAAGGTCTGCATGTTCACCTCTATATAAAAGACAATGATTAGGACATGCATGTATACACTGATAATCTATACCAAGACTGTTCATTATCTTCTTCATTTCATCATGTGATGTAAAAAGAATATTCTTACTTGTTAAAAATGTTTCAAATAGTAACCTATAAGTTCATGAAAAAAGGTGATATGAATGAAAATAAATAATTAAACAAATAAATAAATAGATAGAAAATTAATATTATACCTTAATAGTGCCAAAATAGATACATTACTCCATCCAAAATGATTTTGAAGGTTGAGAATAAGTAAGCTTGCACTTAGTCATGTCAAGCAACTTCCTTCATATATATCCTTTAAACATTCTTCTCAAAGATATTTCTCATTTGTAGAAATATCAATGCTTTTGCTATCATTTTGATACAAATCCTTAATAAAATTTTCCATGCCATCATCTTCATCATTATCGCAAAAATATTGTACTTTCATTTCTTTTGAATATAGGTATTTCAATCTTGCATATTCTATAGGATCACTTTTGTGTAGCCCCCTCATGGAACCTTCTGATAAATGAGGTCTTACTAGCAACTCTAAATGGTGTGGTGGAAGATCATCAGTCGTACATTGGAATCTACACACATGAATAAAAACCACTAGTATTTCATCAATAAATGAAAAGTAAACTTTAAACATAAATTTAAATATGTAACTTAATTTGAAAAGAGTTTCAATCAATTAGAATTTGCAAGGCAACACAAGATAGGTGGAAAGAGAGCTTTCATTGCTCACTAGCTAAAATGTGCTCCTAAAGGTCTACACCATGCATAATTCACTAATAGTTCATCACCAAAATGTAATGAAGTAATAGCATTGACAACTATGTATCTTGCTACATTTCTACTCATGTATGGTGATTCCTGACTATTTTCACCCTCCTCAAATGTGCAATTAGTCATTGAACTATTATATCCTCAAGTACTATTTATTAAACCTGCTATATTTCCATGTGTGTAAGATCTTCCATCAATATATACTCTCATTTTTGGCATGTGTAATCCGTCTAATAGCAAGGGAAGCTACATTCAGACATAATCATAAGTATTCATGCTTTGAACATAACATGTAAGTCAATGCCAATCTCCCCATCCATATATAGGACCACAAAATGACATAAGAGTGACTTGAGAGTTCTGAGGCACATACAAATCCTCTACAACAAATAGACCATGACTAGCACTAGCAATAGTGGAGGGAGCAATCATTTAGAAATTACAACAAAAGTTTAAAACCTCTCCATCCAAAGGAAGTGGTCAATTATTCTATCCTCCATATCTTCTTTTATCATATGTTTGCACTAGAGGACGATCACGAGTTGGCAATGGATAATCTTTAGAGTTTTTAATATGTAAACCAAGAGGTACTAGATTTTGAGAAACCTTTGCTTGTAATTGATGAACCACATGTCTGTGATGTGTACGAGATGTGTTAGCATTATTAGTAGGAGATTCATCATCATCATTATCATCAAGAAAATATTCTTGTATATTAAGTATAATTTGATTTTGTATATGATTTTCAATTAAGATAAGGACATTAATTTATAGAATCAATACATACCCAAGTTCTATCACATTGATTAGGTGGTGATGCATGCTCAAAACTCTCTTACTCTACCTCATGTGTAATACATTCCAATCTTGGTCTTCAATACGTCCCATAGAAAAAATTACACCAACATATAATATGCTCTTGATAGTAAAAATCATCATAATTCCTATCAGAGGACACATGTGAAGATGTCGTTGCATGGATAGGAGGTGGTGAAGTATCCTCTGATTGATCAGAATCTGATTATAATATAACCATAAAAAAACATATATCAATCATGTATGTATCTATCAAATATTATAATTAAAAGTTTGATATACTTATAATAAGTAGCTCTTTCACGACTAGGAGACGATGGTAGAGTTCCCTTTGATTGATCAAAAACTGATTGTGTAGCAAACAAAGGTACTAGATATTGTAATCTGATTATTTACATACATACACATTCACATATACACATTTACACATAGACACATATTCACATATACACAAATACACATTCTGACATATAAATACACATACAAAGCTATAAATGTATGATGTGTGTATGTATGTATGCATGTGGGTGTATGTGTATGTGTGCATGTATTTATTATGTATGTGTGTATATCTATATGTGTGGGTACGTTTATGCGTGTATTTATTAGGTATGTGTGTCTATGTATGTTTAAGTGTATCTATATTTAAGTGTATCTATATGTGTATGTGTATGCATGTATGTGTGTGTGTGTGTATGTATGTATATGTAAGTGTATGTAGGTATGTGTAAGTATATGCATATGTGTATAGGTATGCATGTATGTGTATGTATATATGTACGTGTGTGGGTATGTATTTACTATGCATGTGTATGTATGTATATGTGTATGCATGTATGTGTGTATGTGTATGTGTGGGTATGTATGTATGTATAAGTGTATGCATATGTGTATGTGTATGCATGTATGTGTGTGTATGTATGCATATGTAAGTGTATATATGTATGTGTAAGTGTATGTATATGTGTATGTGTATGCATGTATGTTGCATATGTATGTGTGTTGGTATGTATTTACTATGTGTATGTATGTATGTGTATGTGTATGCATGTACCTGTGTGTATGTGTATGTGTGGGTATGTATGTGTAAGTGTATGCATGTCTATATCTATGCATGTATGTCCATGTATGTGTATGTAAGTGTATGTATGTATGTGTAAGTGTATGTTTATGTATGTATGTGTGTGTGTATATGTATGTGTGTGTATGTGTATGTGTGGGTATGTATGTGTACATGCATGCATATATGTATGTGTATGCATGTATGTGTGTATGTGTATGTGTATGTATGTGTGTATGTCTAAGTGTATGCATATGTGTATGTGTATGCATGTATGCGTGTATATATGTATGTATACATAAGTCTATGTTTGTATGTTTAAGTGTATGTATAGGTGTATATGTATGCATATATGTGTATATATATATATATATATATATATATATATATTTATATGTATATATGTGGGTATGTATGTATGTATAAGTGTATGTGTATGCATGTATGTATATGTATATGTGTATGTGTGTGTATATGTATGTGTGTGTACATGTATGCATGTGTGTCTACATATGCATGTTTATAAATTTAAAGTTTTCTTTTTTTTTTTGAGATTGAAATAACAGGAGATATTGTATGGTTGAACAAAATAAGAGAAGACCTAACATACCACCTGAGACATGGTAGTTTTTTCATAGATAGCTACATCTTCACGTATCATTTCGTCAATAGAAGGCATATAAATTAATATTTTCTTTTATAGTAACTCATAATTCTCATATGTTTTATAAATCTTTTATATTTAATCTATGTATTTTGTTTCATTAAATAAATGCACAGTGTTGCAAAGAAGAGAGTTGATTCTGGTCATATGTCACACTTAGGCCAAATTGGCCATCATGGTTTTATAGCTACATTTGTAAATATATGTATTACTGAAACTATATTTTTTATTTTAGTTAAAAACACTAATCATTGATCTTTGTTATTTGTTTCAATGGAGTTAAAGGATTATGGTTGATATCCTACGAAAAAGGAAATCAATTTTCCTACACATTGTGGATATCGATGTCTAAGTGAGTACATGCAAGATCATCCAAATGCTTTTGTGAGTTTTAGTAAATTTCGTATATTTATTTTAGTTTTATTGACGTTTTATATGTTTTATTTATTTATATTTATTATATGGAATATAGGAGAATTATGGAGAGTCAAATATGGATGATGTGGAGAGACAGACACAGGTAGGACAATCTTGATCGTCATAGAGCTCCCACCTCTACCCATGATGCCACTACATATACATCAAATCATGGGGATGATCATGATGATGAGATGATCATGATGATGATCATGATGATATGATGATATATTACATTGGATATATATTTTACATTGAAATACATACTTTTTTTATATTTATATATGTTCTCATTTTAGTTATGTTTTGAACTGTGTCTATGGTACTAATCAATGAAAAGTCTTGTTCTAATGATTTTTATTGCTTTTTATATTTAACATGTGACTTATTACTTTAATTATATAACTCATTCATAATATATGTGTGTTTGTGTGCATATATGTATGCATGTGCATGTAGTTGTGTGTGTATAAAATGTATGTATGCACATCTAGGTATATATCTATCTTTATATAAGTGTGTCTATATGCATGTACATGTGTGTATGTTTTGTATATATGTATGCATATAGATATGATATATGCATATGTGTATGTGTATGTGTATGTGTATGTATGTTTATGTGTAAGTGTATGTGTGTATGTGTGTGTGCATATGTATGTGTATGTGTGTATATGTGTGTGTATGTGTGCATATGTGCATGCGTATGTGTATATGTTAATGTCTATAAGTGTACGTATGTATGTGTATGTGTATGTATAGGTAGATATGCATGCATATGTGTGTGTTTATGTGTGTATGTGTATGTATATGACAATGCATATGTATGTATGTATGTACATGTGTATGTGTAAGTGTATGTGCATATGTATGTGTATGTGCATGTGTATGTGTATGTGTGTGTATATATATGTATGTGCATCTGTATGTCTATGTGTATGTGCATATGTGTGCATGTGTATGTGTGTGTGTATATATGTATGTGCATGTGTATGTGTAAGTGTATGTGCATATGTGTTTGCACATATGTGCATGTGTATGTGTATGTGTGTGTATATGTATATATGTGCCATATGTATGTGTATGTGTATAAGTATTTTGTGTGTGTGTGTATGTGTATGTGTACTAGGTCTGTATGTATATATGTGTGTATATAAATATATATGTATATATATATATATATATATATATATATATATATATATATATATATATATATACATATATATATATATGTGTGTGTGTGTGTGTATGCATGTGTATATGTATGAGCATGCATCTGAATGTGCATGCATCTCCATTTGCATCCATGTGCATGTGCATGCATGTGAATGTGCGTATGCATGTGTATGACCAGTATGTGTTAATGTTTGTATGTGTATGTGTATAAACAATAATGCATACATGCATGCCCTTTTATGTGTTTGTAGATATTTCTGTGCATATGCATATGTGTATGTGTGTGTATTTG